>CAHIKZ030000544.1:0-430000 GCA_903632075.3 Acanthosepion pharaonis | reverse complement strand
TCGGACATTGTTAGAAACAACACTAAAGGACTCCGGGTTTGACACACGCTGACAGTGTATTTTTAAACATAAATCTCCTCATCCGCGAGATGTTTCAACTGGAAGTATTTCTCTGTGATGGCGTTGTTAGCCACTGATATTGATTACAAACTTCATGATCAGCGATGCATCTGGGATATACCTCTTTTCGCCATCTTTCTGTAACTTGTACATACGTTTAAAAATAAAGCGTAGATAATCTCTTATTCGTGATTCATTCTTCTACTTTACGTATCTCAATACCCAACAAATTGGGAAATAATTTTATCTCTCACTCGGAAGCTTAAATGAGAATGCAGTCGTCTGGTTTATGGGTTTATGTTCTCGCTGGACAGAGAGGTAATTCTAGGGAAGTGGAAGGAAGTTAGAGAATTGAAATTGATGATGGCAGTAAACGATGTCCTTTCACCAACGAACTTTAAAAATTAAATTTGTCACAGTTATGCGGATCCCTGAGAGGTGGTCAGATTTAGAAGGAAGGATTAAGAGACAGATTTTAGCACCCCATCCTGTGAGAAGTGTGGTGGGGGTGATGTGAAGGTTGGATTAGGGTTAGTGTTAGGGAGTAGCAATCAAGGAGGTTGGATAATTCTTCAAATTTGGAAAATTGATGAAAAATAGAAATGGGGAACAAAAAACCTTCGGGGGATTAATGTGTATATTGTGGAATCACCGAATCCACAGAACCCATCATCCCCAAGCCATTTTTAGGCCGACGTGCATATAAGCAGATGACTTTGGGAGCTCGGAGACTTGGGGCTGAGAACCTGCATCGAGTGCCTCTAGAATCCACGTCAGCTGCCAGCAGACTTCCTGATTCTAAAGAACTTTGAACCCAGCTCCTCCAGAATTTTAGACAGGACCCAGTGTCACTATAGAGATTGATGCGGGAAGGGTTAATTTTTATAACAAGAGCTATATAACAAATTGAATATTAACCCCATGAATCTTTCGTTTTATTTTTCGCCGTGAAGTTATTTTTCTTCCTTAATATAGTACCCACCACGGGTTGAACCAGCGCTGCTATTACTACGACATTCGTTCTTCCACTGCTCTGACATCAAGAACACAATGTGGCCAGCGACTAACAACCAGCTTGGAATGTCGTCAGTACTGACCAGCGCAGAGTTAGCTCTGTTGTTTAAAAGTCGTCCTAAGACCCTGAGAACCGGAACTATAAACGTGGTTACACTATCGGGTGTAGGGGCGGCGAAAGGCGTTTATAAAAGGAAATTTATTAGTGACTGAACTGAGCAAAAACTTTACAAAAGTAATAAATGCATGAAGAATATACACATGACAAAATCTGAAGTCCTTGACTGAAAACAGTGGGAAATAGCAATGTATAACTTACTACACATCGGGATATCGATTTTTTATAATGCACTAAACCATGATAAAAAAAGGAATAAAGATAAATAATGTTATAATAAATGACCCTGAAATAAGAGAATATATAATGTATCATTTTCAAAAGCAAAGATTTAAACATTTCTTAAACAAATTTGATGTAACAGAGATTGAACTCATAATTACTATACCAATAAGCCACGAGCAATAACTGAGTATCATTAAAAAAAGATAACAAAATGGAATATCTCTAGATATAGACAGCGGAATGAGAACAATCTACGATCGTAAATTAAATAAGTGGTTCAGTTCGAAACTTACTCGTACCGACCCCTGAAGAAGGCCGTGACATTAACGAGGAACACGAGGACATAATGCAAATGAAAATTCCTCATCTCCGAAATTCATATAAATATAATTTTTTCATTCACATATATTTACCTCCAAATTTTTAAGTGCAAATACGCAAACCAAAATATCAGATAAAGGAATGGTGTAATTCACTGTGAGCATAGCTGAATGCATGTGTTTGTGTGTTACTGGAACTTCTTGTGTTGGAGTTAAGTGTTGTGGCTAAGTGTGGAAGATATTCCAGCAAACTGTAGGGGTATAATTATTTATATACAGAATATGTGTTAGAATAACTTTACATAATTCATAAAATAATTAATTTTTTAAATAATTTTTGTAATTTATAAATTAATTTTAATGCTTTATAAAGTATATATATATATATATATATATATATATTAGCTTTTTATTTAATTTTTCTTGTGTTCGAATAAGAGCTTTCTTTTCTGGTTAAAGTGTGTGTAAGAACTGTCCAAATGTTTTCTACTAATTTAAACACACACACAAATTTACCAGACTCCATTAGAAACATACTAGTAGAAAACACAAATATATTAACTGCTTCCACCTGCAAAAAAAAACTAAAAATAATGGAAGCTTTAATAATAAAAAGAAAAGGCCAACTCTTAACAATATTAACTACGAACAAAGCCACAATGTGCTAACTGTATTCGGAAATTAAAAACATCCCTACCACAAACTAAGACATACACAGAACGCACACACTTAATTAAACTGAAAAATCGAATCATCCTTTATAATGGCTAAAGGTATAGCCGAAAGCGCTCGGAAATATAAAACATTTGGACAGTTCTTACACACACTTTGTCCAGAAAAGAAAACTCTTGTTCGAACACAAGAAAAATTAAATAAAAAGCTTAACCGTAGTACCTTGTCTGTCATTTTTAATGAAACATGAATATATATATATATATATATATATATATAATGTGAGCATAATCCGCGTGTGTTTAGGCAAACCTTTATCGTTTTAAAATGATAAAATATTAACATTTCTTTTTAAATGTCGTATTTGATGTCATAGAAGACCCACTTGCTTTACAAATATTAGAATTTCATGGATCTGTAATAAACGCATGAAAGAACATGGTTTCTAATTTGACTAAATGGGGGACAGGGTTGCAGTTCAGTAACAGCAGTATAAATGGCTTCTCAGGCTAACGCGCTAACACTTGTGCTACAGTGAGTTCTGAACGCGGGCGTGTAGAGATCTAATCTTGTTGTACTGCTTGCAGAAATGACCCTCAGGATAAGACTTTGGACAACGCTTATTTACTGGTACTTATTTTGCGTAACTGAGGCGTATATACATTTATGTGTAATTACATGTATTTATTTACAATTTGTAGAAGTTTTATAAATGTCATTATTTTCTTTTGTTATTTGTAAATAATGCTCCAAGAATAAATAAAAACGCCACTGGTTACTTTTTCTCCATTATAGATTTTCAATCAATCATTTCATGTTAATGATTCTAATCTCTCGGTGTACGTGTAACTGTATGATGAATTCTGATTCTCTCGATCTGATGACAAAAAACGCCGTAAAATCAATATTACGGCAACATTTTAAGAAATCAGATATTAAGAATTTGATTTATTTGCATTTTTGACCGAGAAGCTAAACTTGCACGAATTGTGAGTTCAACAAGGCGAATATATCAGGAAGCAAATGTATCTGGCTACAATAGGATGTGAATTATGTGAAAAGAGCGGGTATTTATTTTACAATTGTGTGATTTGGAATGTGACGGTTGGCACTTAAAATACATGAAAATATATATATTATAAGGAATACAGACCATGGATTTGATCATGCTTTTTTTTTTAATTTTTAAGGAAAGTGTATCAAATGTATTAAGACAGACTGTGCATGGAAAGTCAAAATCGTGGTCTTAATTCAATTTTGACAATAATACGTTTCGAACGTCTTGAATAACGAAATTACTTTTCTCATCAAAATAGGATCAAAGCACCATAAATATTAGCTAAAGAAAGCAATAACAATTTCCTGCTGGGGATCATTTTAAGATCCCTATTGTAGAGCCTTCTTTCGTCTATATTTACAAATCTTTTATAAACTTTATATGTGGGTCAGTAATTTTTCCGCTAGGCTGACGACACGTCATTCTGCTAGTAACATTTCAGGTTTATTCATAATTGTAAAACTACCAGTGTAGGCTGAAAACTTCATAGGTTGACTATAAAGGAATGATGCTAGAGCTGTGAAATGTTGCATGCATTAATTTCAAACTTATTAATAACTGTATTGTTTCTTTCCAGGAAAACTGACATCTGACTTTTCAAAATTACTTCAAAAGTAACTAGCTAAGTCTCTTTAAAATAGACAAATTTTGACATCGTGGTGTTATCAAGTACTTGCAGAAAAAGTATAGCCCCCCCCCATAACATTCATGCAGACTGGGGTCGCTACATTAAGGGATGACTCTCCAACTTTATCAACTGTGTAAATGTCGGCAGCTGAATTTATGATGGGAACGTAGAGTTGTGAAAATAATCCAATTGCCACACACGAGGAAAATATTGATCGTGTTTTAGCATATCCCGTTAGAGAGTTAAGAATAATATACACGATGAATTTTGCATGACGAATATTACTGCTCGGTAGGTGACACGTCTTCTGAGACTTTAGCAATAGCGCACCAGACTGATTACACAGTGGGAAAATCTGACATATTTATCTATAAAATCTAATATCATTACTCCCCATTTATAATTTTCCCACCAATAATTTTGTATATGTTCATCAAGCAAATTCGAACCCAGTTGTAGTTAATAAATGATTTTATAAAAGTTTAAACATTCATTAACAATCAACCCTAAATATTTATATTTCATACTAACAATCAACCGTGAAAATTTATATTTCATATTAATGTGCTCACATCTTAACATCTATTCAATGACAGTCCAGTGTTTTAATTAATAAATCAATATACAACAGGCACAATAAATTCTTTCCCATCATTATTCAAATTTAAATCTTTATTCTCTTTTCAACATGTTATTGTCAAGCTTGTGTATACTGTAATACGAACCATGGAAAGTTTACAATACTTATTTTTCTACCATTGCTAAATGTCATTTCAAACAATAACCAAATGTTCATCCAATAAAAATTATTTTAGTCAAATGGTGTTGGAAACATTTTCATTATATAACTAAATATGTGAATTTATAATATCTGCAATAATTATGGTGTTTTAGATTTTATTATGCAACATGAGGGTTGTTTATCATATAAGTAAATATATAACAGCATAGTTACTGACATTTATTTTTTAATTTCAGATATTTAAAGATTGTCATAGATCGTAAGAAAGATATAAATACAAAAAAGAACTAATATATTATAGAATTACGTAGCAATGAGAATATAAATTTGGAAATTGCAAATAATTTGAACACAGATCACAGAAAAATTAAGAAATGAAACTGAAAACATTGGAAAATAAGAACAAGAAAAACAGGTGTTATTAATGTCACAAAAAGAAATCTGAAAAAGTTCATTGGTAATAGGCAAGACAAATAAATTGACTAACAAGAAATCCTTTGAAGAAGTTGGTGTACTAAGAACGTTAGTTAAAGACATGAAAGCAGCCACACTGTTACCTTTTAAGTAAGTTTCACAAAGATAAATATGTACATTTATAAAAAAGAGTACATGAAAAATGATTTCTCAATAGTCATTTTTAGAGATGAATGTAAAGCTGCATTTGAAGTAACTAATAAGTCACGACTTGGAATACAGCAACGTGGAGGGGGGAATATTTAAAACTAGTACATGGGGGGGGGTGCAATCAAATTGTAGATATGTTCAAAGTTGTTGATGGTATCAATATAAATGATGAAAATTAGTGTATCAGTTTTTTTCGGTGGGCATGGACAGGTCACAGCCAAGAAGCTTCAAGCTAAAGAGCATACGTATGTAAAACAGTGCTCCTTTACATTCTGAAAAGCTGATTATTTTCGCCTTTACTGCAAGAATTATTAAAAGAGTCCATTCACAAGAAGTTAAGAAAGAAAAGTTATGGGTAAGTACAAATAAGGCAGCAGTAATATAAGAGAACTAATCCCGATACCTGTAACTGAAATGGAAAAAACTGTTGTGGATTCCGAGATGAATGACAAACGCAGAAATTAAAGATAAGAAATTAAATGTATTTACACAATAATACAATGGGTAATACTGTTAGTAAATCCAGGAACGCGGTTAGTAGCAATAATATATATACATATATACAGTCTCGAAGTAGGACTTCCTTAGAGTCTACGTGCTTGTAACTGACTTCTACAAGCGGTTACCTCACACTATTACTCTACCTCCAACTCAATCACCATCTCAGTCTTTTCTGTATACTGACTGACTCCGGGTATTTAACGGCAGCAGTCCAAGTAACACTCTGGTCGAGTCGACTTATATAAAAAAAGGGTAGGATCCCATAACACCCCCTCCTTAGATCCCTTTTTTTTTGGGGGGGGGAGTTACTATTTTTTGTCTCTTATGGTTGATAATCAGGGGTTCGACAAATTTTCTCTTCCTGTTTGACATTCTCATTTCTGTGTCTTCCTGCGGTCTTTGGATTTCAAACGCTTCGAAGATTGTATCCATATAATCCTCGTTTTCTGCGGCTGACGAGCTTGGCTCCTCAACCCGTCTTTTTTGTAATGGGTCGATATGTCTATGTGAAAACTTCTCGCCTTGTACTGTGTACATTAGATTTCCTAATCTGTTGATTACTGTGCCCGGCTCCCAGTAAGCCATATTGTTTCTAAACATCCTAAAATAAACCCGTTCTCCAGGTTTAAATTATCTCTTTGGTACAATCGGTGTATACTGGTTTTTGTTCTTGTTCTCCGAGCAAACATCAATTCCGCTGGTGAGAGACCCGATGGCGTGTTCACGTTAGGTGTTATTCTGTACATTTGGAGAAACTGTTGTATCGCTTTTATCGTCGGTACTTCCTCGGCTTTTTTTAACGCTCTTTTTAGTGTGTCAACGAATCTTTCAGCTTGCCCGTTCGACCTCGGGTGGTACGGAGCTATCTTGATATGTTTTACTTGATATGTCTCAAAAAATTCTTTAAAGTCACTGGAGGTAAACTGTGTGCCGTTATCGCTTACCAAACAATCCGCGACGCCAAATCTCGCGAATAGTTCGTGTAAACAGTTTATGGTGTTTTCTGTCGTCGGGTGTTTAAATCTGGCAACCTCTGGCCATTTACTGAAACTATCTACTGTTATTAAATAATAGTAACCTTCAATGGGTCCTGTGTAATCCACGTGTATTCTGGACTACGGTCTGTCGACTTTAGGCCATGGCCTTTGTATAGAGGGTGGTGCCTTTGCCGCAGCAGCACAACCTTCCACCATTTACGTGATATGCCAGTAGGCAAAACTTCTCATAAGTGATTTCATCCGGTTTTTTCCGGGATGTCCTAAGCGAAAATCTTTTAAGATCCGTCTTCGTAGTGACTTCAGTATTACTACTCTCTCGTTATACAATATGTTGTCACAGGTTGAGAAACTGTCTGCAAAATTCCCCACTTTCTCTTCTATTTTTTTCTTGGTATCCTGAATAAACTCGTCCCTTTCTGCTTCTCATCTTATCTCTAGCAGCATTACAGGTAGTTTATTGTATTGCATAGTACCTTACTGATTTCCTCTTCAGCTTGCAATTCGGTCTCCAATGAATGACAAACGCAGGAATTAAAGATAAGAAATTAAATGTATTTACACAATAATACAATGGGTAATACTGTTAGTAAATCCAGGAACGCGGTTAGTAGCAATAATATATATACATATATACAGTCTCGAAGTAGGACTTCCTTAGAGTCTACGTGCTTGTAACTGACTTCTACAAGCGGTTACCTCACACTATTACTCTACCTCCAACTCAATCACCATCTCAGTCTTTTCTGTATACTGACTGACTCCGGGTATTTAACGGCTGCAGTCCAAGTAACACTCTGGTCGAGTCCACTTATATGAAAAAGGGGAGGACCCCATAACAAAGACATTATCAAAAAAAGAGGTTTAGACCATTTAATAAGATGACCAGATTGTGTCATAATCGATTTTGGCACATCTAGCACTAAATAGAATGAGAATATCATTTGAATGTCTACGACACGCCATATAGCATCTAAAAATACAATATTCAGCCTGTCCAAAAAGATATTCGGATTTACATTTTTAATAAGTGCACTAAAGTAATTGAAACGTCTTTGAGAATATTGAAAAGTCCTCTTTCTGGTGAGTACATGGCGTGTTACTTAGCAAGGCTGTGCAGAAAAAACATGTTTACTAGACTAAAATTTTCAACATGTACGTGTATTTTGAACATTGCTAAGTGGAGTTGTGTGCTAAGTTGGCAATACTGGCTAAAATTCATAACTTTCTGTAAGGAAAAAGATTTTCTTTAAAGCGTGGTGACATACATAATTTCGAGAAACGACCATTGAATGTCATTCTTTACTGGTTATGAAATTCCAGAAGGACAAAGGGAACCAATTAAACTGGTTCAACATTGGTGTCAGGGATAAATTCAACTTTTCCATCATGCCATTTGTTTTAGGGTTGTAGAAAATAATGTGGATTGTTTTACTGCTCACAAGTTTAATTCACTGACAGAATAAATCAGATTGGAAATTGCCCATCTCTGTTGCTAACAATGGCTGGGACACCGAAACGGGATTATCATCCAGAAATAAAAAAAAATATTCATAGCATATGCGAAAATGTACTCCTTTGGGGAATGCTTAGCACTAGGGAGAAAGAACGATCAATACATTTTAGCAGATAGGTTTATCCTTCATAGGGGGTTAGTAGTTATTTATAAGAGTAGCTTCCACCTGATCTTTTTTTCAAAACACTCTCGATTTTGTTTAAGGCTGGAAGCTATTCTTTTCTAAACCGACACATGATTACAACAAAGAAACTTATGGTTTCAAATCACCAAAAACTCCACCAAGCGACAAACTACTAACAAAATTCGAGTTATTCTCTATGATAAATAATATCAAATTTAATAACCATATAAACGACCTACAACAAGAAATGCGAAAAGACATCGATAAGATCAAGAAATCTGATAACATTATTATCAAATCGGATTAGACTGATAACCATTATTACATTGACGCTGAATTATACCACAAAGCTATCACAACAGAAGTATGTAAATTCTATAAAAAAGCGGATCACAACTAGGAAAATAACTATTAACCATGATGCCAAAGCTATAGCGACTGAACTTAAAATAGACGATAGATCCCTAAACTTTACAAACAACAGGCTTTCGTCACGAGTAAAGACCCCAAGGAGAATTTCCTGAATAACCTCCAATACCGACTGCTTAACCCTTCTAAAAATAACATCGGTATTATCAACAAAACTATTATGGAAAGAGCGTGTAAGTATACTAAAATGGTTTTATGTATCAACCAGTGGCAAAATACAGCCGAAGCTATTGAATGTTTCAGTAATATAGATAGGAAAGGAATGCCCATTTCTACAATTCGATATGTGTAACTTCTTTTCATCTATCATGGAAGATCTACTGATGGCATCTATTAATTTAGCTAAGAACTACTACCATATCTCCGACCAAGAAGTAAATATCATACAAAAGACACAGAAATTGATTTTATACCACATTGAAACGCTATAGACTATTTTATACCACATTGAAACGCTATAGACTAAAAGCTAACAAAGACTTTTGCGTTTCAGTGGGAGCACATGATTCTGCGGAAGAATGTGAACTTATTAGGATACTGTTACTATGGAGACTTAGATTTATCTCTGATATAAAAAAAACAACGGTATATAAAGAGACATAACTCTCCTTCGTAAAATGAGACCTAGACAAGCAGACCGAACAAGAAAGGACCTAATCAAATTCTTTAGGGACCATAAACTAAATATTACCACCAATACCAACGTTAAAGTGATCTATTTCCTCGGCATGACATTTGACCTGAGTAAATACATGTTATCAACCAATGCCAATAAAAAAGACATATTCGACGATAATGAATCAAGATAAAAGAAATCGCTAGAACACAACAACCATAATGTGAGTTTGGAGTATGTAGTAAGAAATAACAACAAAGATAAAAAAAATAAGCTTAAACAACGCAAACGTAACATTATATGGTTCAATCCGCCATACCACTGTAATGCCAAAACCAATGTGGGTAGAATTTTCCTGAATTTAATTAACAAACATTCCAACACTAAAAGAGATTTTCAACAAAAACAAAATTACGGTAAACTATAGCTGTACAAAAAACATAGCTAACTACATATCCCAACATAACAATAATGTATTAAGCAAGCTCCCAAACAAAACACTAAAAATGCTACTAAAAGCCAATGCAACTGCCATAAAAACATAACCTGCCCATTAATCGGTCAATGACTGAAGGTATAATATACAGCTACGATCAGTTCAGATGATGGTGTTAGATATTTCTTTGGATCCACCGACAACAGTTGGAAATCGCATTTTTAACAATACAAAATGACGCTGATAAATATCAAATAAAAATTTCACATCACTTTCAAAGTATGTTTGACGATTAAAAAACAACGACCAGAACCCATTAGCTGGGAAATAATCGCGAAAGCTAAGTCATACAATGGAAAGAGAGACAGATGTAATTTGTGTTTGTTGGAGAAGCTTATTATATTAAAACACTAACCTTTTGAACGCGAGGTCAGAATTAATGTCTACATGTATCCATAAATTCAAACACCTACTAAAACACATCGACCTCGATTAAAAGAGATTAAAAAATAGATTCATGAATATCAATATAATAGGCAACAACTTTTAATATTCTTTGAACCCATCATTAATAACATTTTTATATATCTATACACACATATAATTCAGTTCGATTTATTTATAGCGTGCGTTTCATCTTACAAGTACAAGGCTTGGTTCCAAACACATTAGTTAGATAGTATCAACCTATAGTTTGTTTTTGTTTTTTATTTACACCCTTCCATTCTGAGTATTAGATTTGTTATTTGATATTAGTTTTGTTATTTGATATTACGATGATATTTTTGTAAAAAATGAGAGTTAATCCCCTTGATATTTTGCTTACTTTTGAATCCAAATTTAAATTCAATTATTTTTTTAATTTCGTTAATTTTTTTTATTTCTTTGAACTTATGAATTTGAATGACATAAATAATTATTAGTTAATTCTAATACTTTAGGCAACAATTATCAAATAAAAAAGTTATATCACAAAATTTTAAACATCACCACGAGAACGCGAATTAACGGTCAGATTGTATTTGCCCCTGATGAAGATTGCAGCAAATATATGAAACTTCGAGTCGTGTTATCGACTTTCGATATTATGTATATTCACTGATATATACTTAAAGTTCTGTCTCATAACATTGAGCACTGTATTTATAACACCTGTGAAAGAAATTTATACTTACGTGTAATTTTATATGCGTGTATATTTTTATCCTACACACACACACACACACATATATATATATATATATATATATATATGTATATATACATATGTGTGTGTGAGTGCGATGTGTGTGTGTATGTACGTATCTATATTTTATGTTTCCCAATTTGTTTGCATATTGTAATTAAAATTGTAGAAAAACAATCAAATGTGAAATATTTATGAAATACAATAAAATATAGATTGTGATTGATTAAATATATATTGCAGAATGTACAACTACTCAAATATTCCAGAAAGCGAAGTTAATGTAAATTTCCATTTGTCAAAATAGCTGTTGGCCCCGCAACGGCCTTTCAAGTATTTCTTGGTAGATGTAAACAATGATAACGAAATTATTTGTAATTTTTCTGAGGATAAATTACTTCTTTATCGGGTGTTCGATTTTCATAGATTTTCATAGCGTAAGTCTTTACTATAAAATATATACTTTGAATGCACGTATGATGAATACTTTCTGATGGCATGTCGAGAAGAGTGGATAAGGATCGAGTTCACTCTTGACAATGTTGTGATACCAGCACTGAAGCATTTGTCCTACATATAGAACATTTTTCTGGCCGTTTTGAATAAGACATTATTTGCGACACCAGTTTCCGTAAACCAGCGTTCTTTCCAGTCCTATGAGATGTTGAATGACTTTAAATTCTGAATATCCTTTACTAAGAGTAGCCGTTTCGACTATGAATGTTTGCAAGCGTGCTGGATTGAGAATGGATTATTTTGGTCGTGCTGTCTATGAGCTGTCAATACATATAAAATATTTAAGTATTTTCAAACAAAAGAGAACAAATAAGCACTTAGCATTGTTCGTGTTTCCAAGCTTCTTTATTCTATCATCAGGTACAGAGTAAATATGCCAAAAGAATTCGTTGAAAAAGCGGGTATTTCGGATATATTTTAAGCAAGGCGCTTACCATAAGCGTTCGTATCTAACTGGTAGCAATGTGCTAAACTATTTTTCTCAGTAGCCGCGTTGACAGCCAGTTTGTCTATATTGGCATTGCTTATCAAATTTTAGGTAGAATCGGATCATATTAATATGATGACAGACTCAGATTAAACTTTAAAATGATTTAAACCACACTAGCAAGCAAAACAGCGTTCTATTGTTCTTCCTTCTCCACTCATATTCCTCTCAGCTTAGGTACAACATTTTTGTCTCAACAAAAAAACATACCAGCTAGCGTTATTATAATGAAACACTTCATCTTGTCACTTAAATATTTCCGGTTAATTTTCCTCAATGTCTCAATTATACTTATTTTAATTGGGAGCAGAACATCTTCAAATAAATCGTTTGTTTGTTTTTTCCAGAAAGAGCTCATAATAAAGAACTCACTATATATATAGTATCAAATTCTTTGGATAAAAGAAACTAGTTCTTTGTATATTAAGCGATGTTCTATTTCGCTTCCCCTGATTTACGTTACTGTAAATCATCCGTTTTTCATCGTTTCATTTTTTTTTATATTTTTCGTTACGTAATAAATGATTTCCAACGCTTAATTTGGGAATTTTGAGTATGTTATCTTCCTAAAGCGTAATATATTGTTGATTATTCTCAATCATTATCTTGATTTGGCTGTCATCTACCGAAACGTATAGAACGATTTAATTAGGTTTCTTCTCTTTTAATACCCTAGTACTTTCTCCTTAAATGCGCGTTTCAGTCACATTTTACCATTTTTTAAATGAAAAACAAAATATTCTGTAGTTGTGCTTCTTTTTTAATGGTTTCACCCCGAGGAGAAAAGACAATAAAAAATTCAGGAAAGCAGAGAAAATAAATGTAAGCTTGTTCTAAGGAAGACAGAAGTTGGCGATTGGCATTGCATTTATTTATTTTTTAAGATTGTAGGTGCCATTGAAGCAAACAACCGGCAGAGAGTTGCACAAGCAAGTTCTCTTTGCAACTTCAACTTCTAGTATATTTCCGGTTATGAGTGTTAAATTTTATGGAAGACAGTTAACAACATGCTTTTTGCAATTCTTCTACGAACTCTGTCTGTTTCTCTCTATCTGAACTTGTTTAGGACTACTTGAAACTTTTCCTATCCGCTGGTCATCTTACACAAACCATTTTCTGAAAAGAATAATCGGAAAATATCATATTTTACTAAAGTTTTCTGGTGATTCTTTTATCATTAATTCTCTTTATCCTTAAGCTCTATTTTATTTGAACGCATTCACTACTCCTTATAAAGGTCAACTCCTTATAAAGTTCAACTCCTTATAAAGGTCTACTCCTTATAAAGGTCTACTCCTTATACGCTTTCAAACTCTTATTACATCATCATCTTATCTCTCACTCTATCTTTCTCTCATTTTTCTTTACCTAAGCCATTCCCACTTCTATTTTTACTTGTCTCCCTCTTTTAACTTTCATTTCTATTTCTCTGTATGCATTCTCCCCGTCGCTACTTTCGCTTTTAAGGCGTCTCTGTAATTTCTCACGTTTCTCTCTTCTTCATTTTTCATGCCAACGATATTTGCTTCTCACTTTTCTGTTCACTTTTTATAATTATAAGTCCTTCCCTTCTTTTCTCTTTAAATTAAAAAAAATTAGTTTCCTACTCAAGGTTTTTGCTTTTCATTTTTTTTTTCTGTAATTTTCATTTTTGAGCGCGGGGAAATGATCAAATGGTATGTATAACAAACGAATAATAAGGCATGTTTTTCGCTCAAATCTTGCTGCTAGAAAATGGGAAGATGTTCTCAAATAACATCGACATAAAATCTGTGCACTTAGCATTTTTGTATATTTGCATACACGAATATTATATATATATATATATATATATATATATATATATATATATATATATATATATATATATATAAAGTATATAATTGGTATATACGGAATGAATTCCAATAACCAACAATTACTATTCTTAAAAGAGTGCTCAATACAAAGTAGAGCAGATATAATTATTATTTATAAAAAAATTATAACATTAGTATGTTAAAAATCACTACAAAATGGCTATTTTTGTAGTGATTTTATAACATACTTATGTTATAATTTTTATAAAAATAATACTTATATATATATATATATATATATATATATATATATATACAGAAAGTCGGCAGTGTAATGTGGCAAATTTTATGAGGAGACAATTTACAAATATAGCTTCAACGCCATATCCAAAATATATATGTATTCTTTACACAGAGGATATGAAATTGAACATTACTTTTCTGAGATAAACGATGTTTCTTTAATTTGAGTTTGATGAATACGGTAGGCTTTTATAAATATTATGTACAAGTCTCAGTATATTTATGCATTACACTTATTATAATATTTAATATACAGTAGGTATATATATATTTTCCCTGACGATCCGCTTACGTGAAACCGTGGTAGGTTTGTCTAGGTTTAACTAGGTCTGCTCTACTCATTGCATTGAGGACTTTATTTAGTTGTTTTGGCTACTCGCATCGGGTTTTTTTCTTTGGGCCTTGAACTAATATGCTGGATGATTATTTTTGGTTAACGTACATGTTCTTGGTTCTTTCTTTTTTTATACCTCTTTTTTCCCCTTTGGTATTGGCTTGTTTATTTGCAAGTCAACATACCGAAGGTTTTCTGAGCGAGTATAGTTTCTTATACTTATAAGATCTCTATTAATAATAATAATAATAATAATAATAATAATATATATATATATATATATATATATATATATATATATATATATTGTTGTGTGTGTGTTTTTTGTGTGCCAAAATTCTATAATCACATATTTATTTGTCATATATATAATTATCTTATACACTCACTATATTTACAATGAAAGTTTTGGGGATAGAACGTATGTTGGTATAATCTGTGTGAATAGAATAGAACACTGCATAGTGATATGCTGTTTAACACCATAACACCATATTGTGTTTGGATATTTCATATTATGACCATATGGTGTGAAATTGCCATTCACCAAGAGCTGTTCATTTGTATGTTTACATATATATATATATATATATATATATATATATATATATATATATATATATATATATATATATACTTACACACATATATCATTATTATTATTATCATTGCTATAAACGTTATTTTTAGTGGCTACATTTGTTGGAGCTGACATCACTGCTATTTGAAACAGTGAAAAATTAATTGCAACCAGCCTAGAGATCGAGAGGTCCTTACTGAAGAAAGATTTGCATCAGGACAAGAATCGACCCTTTGTTCCTTTTTTCGTTAGTATTAAGTTGGAATAAAATAAATAATTGATTAGTATGATCGCTTTTTCATTTTTTCCAATCGTTTCCTCTTTTAGTAAACATCTAAATATGATTTTAGAAATGTTTTGGAAAACTGGTTCTCGTAGAATCATAACAGTTAAGTAACGTCGATCCTGGTCATACAACTGACTTTCCATGATGGATGACCGCTTGGGAATACCATGTGCTGAAAGCTTGGGTGTGTGGGTGGTGTAATGGACAACGGCTCGGAATTGGAAGTTGGTGAGCCGAGTTCTAATTCCATAAAGATCGTTATATTCACTTAAGCGCAAAGACGCTTGAGAAAGACATAAATCTACCTCTTCTGCCCAGTTAATTAGTAGGACATTTATCAGAAAATTGTTATTATCTCCTAAAACATATTGCAGTCTAGAAATATTACCTGGTTTTAAATAACCTGCAAAAATCTGTTAAGACTTTAAAGAAAAAATTATCAATTAATCAGACAATTTAGCAATTTGGATAATTTTCTTTATTTTATTGTTAAAAGCGTCTCAGATATGTTCAGTTAGTATTGTGTCAGTGGAATAGTTCGTCATAATAGTCGGTTAATAGCTTTTAGAACTGGATACTGAATTGTTTGTCTCTAACTTGGTGATTCAACTTCCATTCACTAACCGTTAGTTAAGAAAAAGGACACAGGTATTTCTGTTTTGTCGAAATAACGATGAGTAATTCCAGTAAGTGTTCCACAGTGCTTTTTAACGATTTTTTGCAATATTATCAAATAAGGTTCATGACTTATTCTATTCAAATTTTAAATTATTTAAAATATAATATTATTTACTCCTATAATAAACTCACCTAGCTGCAAATGAAGTTCCATTGTCGATCATAATTTCATCGTGGAAGATTCTGAAATTTGTATGAATGTTTTGTGTAAAGTCTTCACATAAATATTGCGATTATTCGGTGAAGTACTGGCATTCTCACATTTTTATTTCAGTTATACTGACAGCTTAAACGTTTATATATATATATATATATATATATATATATATATATATATATATATATATATATATATATAAGATGAATGCATGTAATCTGAAAGAATAAAAGAAAATATATTAAAACAACTAATTCATACAGAAAATAAGATCTATGAAATGTTCATTAAACAAACATTAAAATACACAAAGACAAATAATAACATTCAATAAATCATCATCATCATCATTATCATTAATCCTATGACCTGGTGTAGTCGTAGAATCGCTTCGCAACCTAACAATATATTAGTAAAGTAATTTTTTTAAAGTAAAATTATATAACAAGAAAAGAGTATATAAGTGAAAAATATATTATTGCTATTGCAACATGGCTATACATAAAGGCATATATAGAAACAATTAAAAAGATTTAAATAAAAAATTAACGGCTATGTAATACACCTAAGAGAAGACACAGAGCTCAGCGATCGAAACGTACTGATTAAAACAACATATTTCATCACTTATAAGAAAATACAATTTCATGTCGCCTGAATTTCTGGGATGGTGAATTATCATTACTTACATTATTTATATTATCTTTGCTGTTATTATCAAGACGTTTCGGCCGTTATGCTCTCCGGCCTTCATCGGGTATATATCTGGGTAACCTACACGGAATTCTGAACTGAACCATTTATTTAATCTACGGGGGTAGACTGTTCTTGTTCCACTATGCAGTTTAGATATATCGTCTAATTCTTATTTAAGTACTGCTCACTTAGTGCTCGGCCGTTTCCACTGAGTCCAAAGATTAAATTCACAATTACTATATCACCAAATTCACGAACCAATGCTGGCTATTGTCTCGTAGGACACTTTTCTATAGTAGAAACCTAACCTACCTGCTGATTAGTGCTGGTACCTATCATGTTTTGACTACTGCTGCTGCTGCTGCTGAAGACTTGCTCTTCTTTGTCTTTCTTTCTTTATTAGCGACTCCCATATAGTATGTATTTCTATGCTAGGCCTCCTAAGGAGATCTTCATAGCCTAGCATATGAGCTGATTCTTTCTAACGTCTAACTCTCCAGTGTTCTTCCTTTTCCGGTATTTTTTACTTTATTCCACGGGTGTTAATGACTACCCCTCCCTCTCCATACATGATTAGCCATGCCCGATTTCACCTCCTCACTACGGCTTTTCGATGTTCCTCCAGACTTATTTTTACAGGGACGGCTTTTTTTCTCCTTTATAATCTTCGCCACAACTGCAAAGAATCGCGTACACTCAATTCTTGGTCATGTTCTCCGTGTTAGAGTTTACTCGGCAAATATTTCTCCGTAAAATGGAACTATGTCTGTATATTGTTCTGATGTTGGACTGCAGATCTTCTGAATCTTTTTCGATAAGCCATTGGCGTAAGGTAGACAGACCGTGGCAATTTTCTGTATTTTCTCCTTGACACTTCTGCTCCCACCTTTAGACGCTGATGTTATATTTGCCGAGTAGTTGTTATTCTAATGTACAGTTGATGCTGATCATTTCTTGTTGATCTGTTGCCCGGTGTTGTATGCATCGAACGATCACTTTCTTCATACTGTATGGATGGTTGGAACTGAAATTGAGGTATTGTCCGGTGGTGGTTGGTTTGTGATATACGGATGTTTTGAAACCATTTTCTATGGAGTTATTTATACATCCAAGAAGTCAAACTGATTATTATTTACCATTGTGAACTGGATCGAAGGTCTTATTGAATTCACATGACCTAGCAGTATTTGTGATGCTTCCTAGTGTGGCCTGAATATGAAGGAAGTAATCTACGTATCTCGGCCATACTACTGACTTACCTAAAGCCATTTCCTCAAAGTTTTCCATAGATATGTTTGACATCACTGGAACTTTGAGAAAATGGCGTTAGGAACGGCAACACTTAATATTGTCTTAGTGATTTAAAGCATTGGTTCGTGATTTGGTGACATAGTGATTGTTAGTTCAATCACTGGGCCAGTGGACTGAGTGGAAAACTGGCGAGTAATAACTGAGCAGTACTATAAATAAGAAATAGATGATATCCTTAAACATGAGAAGTGGAACGAGAATAAGCTACCACGTAGATTAAAAAAAGGGCCCATTCAGAATTCCCTATAGGTTAGCAAAATTTATATACACCTGAAGAAGGCCGGAGTCCTCAACGGCCGAAATGTTGTGATAACAACAGCAAAAATGAGGACAATAGTCTAAATATAAATAGTCTAAATAATTCTATATCGGTTTCATATCAGTTTGATGTAAAAAATTAAAATACAGCCAAAATAGTATAAAAATGCTGTTGTAATTCCTCTGTTATCAGTTGTAATTCTATATAATAATGTGTATGTACATATGAGCCCAAGCTTATCCATGCAATTAAAAAAACTTTTCAGTATATTCCTGTATGATGAATAAGCGGAAAAATTTGAACCAGAAAGAAAATCTGCTACCATTTTACCTGTTTACGTGGAAATATATACGTATACAAAAATTACAAACGTACTCTTAATACATATACATATATATACAAACATAGAATTTCACAACAGAAATGTGAGCGCATTTGTATATAAAACTATCAAATTATAAATTTATATCTGTAAAATGCAACTTTGCATGTGATTAGATTAATATATACGTGCTGGATAGAATAAAGAAAGTATTTACTTATATACTTATCACTTTATCCTATTGTTTATCGTCCGGTTATATATATATATATATATATATATATATATATATATATATATATGTGTGTGTGTGTGTGTGTGTGTGTGTGTGTGTGTGTGTGTGTGTGTATATATATATATATATATATATATATATATATATATATATACCACACACAATTTTTTTTGTTTCTAAATTACATGTCCGAACAGCTTTTAGTATTATTTGTTTGTATGTGAATGCATGCAAATGTTTTTTGCACTATTTGACTTTCCCTATCAAGCGCAATTACTTAGCTCTCAAGCAGATTGACTTTAAAAATAATAACGAATATATTTAAAGAAAATGACTTACACCCTCTTTTTAAAGACTCGTTTAAAGAATAAAAGTTTTGACCTGAAAATACCTTAATGTTCATACAATGATCAATTTCTATGTGTCCCTGATTGTATGAGTTTATTAAAGTACGTGGTAATACATTAAAATCGATTATATATGTTTTCGCACACTGGTGTATGTGAGCATGTTTATACGCACACAAGCAAACGCACATACACACGCACACACACACACAATCATATATATATATATATATATATATATATATATATATATATATATAGATAGATAGATAGATAGATAGATAGATATGTCTTAAAATAATTGTCGGACTTTGTCCATTACATAATGTGTGACTTCATTTGTTTACATTTGATACGCCATAAGCAGATATGAATGTACGTGAGAGATTGATGGAAGATTGAAGTTTAAATCCTGTCGAAGGACGAATATTTTCTGTGAAAATTTCTCGGACATTCAGGCCGGTAAATGTTGTTTAATACTGTTTATTATAAACAGAGCATTTACTTAAATATTTGTATCTATAAAAAGAATGTATAAATATATATATTATAATTTTAGGTGGGGTGGTGGTGTCTGCTAACAAACGTTTTAACCTAGGTAATCCTTTATTTGTTGGTTGACCCTTTCTAGGATTTTCTTACTAATTCTGCCGATTTCAGGTCGGGTTGCGTTGATAATTCTTGTAATCGGATTAGCTTCGAAATTGAATTTGTGGTCCTTTATGGAAAAAAGTTTACTTCCCCTACCACTAATATCCAATTTATGTGATATTTTACTATTAATATTAATGTTTTCCACCATTTTTATGTAATTATTATTAGCCTTTTTATAGTTCTTATTTAAATCTTTTTCAATTAGGTTGTTTTAGTCTGTTTGTGTTAATTTATAAAAATTTCCTGTTTTAACCAATTTCATCAAAATTTTAGTAAGTTGTATTAATACCTTTCACTATCCTGTCAAGACTTTTTTGGAAATAGCTTTTCTTTTCATGGAAATTTATGTTATTTATTATTTCCAGAAAATCATTTTCAAATCCAGATAATTTTTGAATGAACGGTGCTGTCTTCTTACTGTTAAAATCATATACTTCAGATTTGTTTGATAAGTTATTTCGTCGAAGAATTAGTAAGAAAATCCTAGAAAGGGAATTAGTAAGAATATCCTAGAAAGTGTCAACCAACAAATAAAGAATTACCTAGGATTAAAACTTTGGATCAGTAGTTGGTTTACTAGTATCAACGAGAAACCAAATTGTACACTAATGCAGTTTGATATTGATTTAATATCAAAGAAACTTTTCACAAATGCTATGGATTTTGCTTCCCAATACTCACACATAACAGATGTAGAGAAATTATGAATGCGAAAAAATCAATACTCATTCATAATGACGACCCATGGATTAAAAACTCTAATGACCACTTTGAAATCACAATGGGATCATTGGACTCTGCATAGTCCTCTGAGCTTATTGAGCTTTTTATATTATATAATCTTACTGAAATCGTGAAATTAGTATAAATTATATTGGATTGTACAGAGATGATAGCCTTATTTTAAAACTGATAAAATTAGAAAACTATTACATAGAGAATTTAAATGCCTAAACTTGAAAATTACTGTAAATATTAAAATAAAAAAGTTAACTTCCTTGATATAACACTAAATTTAATGAATAATATATACCTACCTTACAAAAGCTCAGTACTAATCCTTTGTATATACACCCTGCCTAATCATTTTCCATCTATAATTAAGCATATACTTTCACCTATCGAAAAAAGAATAAGTACAAATTCAGCAAATGAGTAAATATTCTATGAACATAGTAATTTCTATAATAAAGTTCTAAAAAATTTTGGGCTATAAATGCCCAAAACTCAATTATATAAAAATGAAAAAAAAATAGAAATAGAAAAATCATTTGATATACACCCCCAGACAACCAAATGGTAAGAAGTAAGTTAGGACAAAAATTAATTGCATTAATCGATAAACATTTTCATAGAGAAAATAAACTCAGTACATTTTTTAATAAAAATACCCTAAAATAAGTTACAGTTGTAATGAAAACGTAGAAATTATTATTAAAAAACATAACGCTAATATCTTAAACACTTATACCAAAATCAAAAAATATTGATCCTAAAATAAAAAGAAATGAAGATAAAAAAATTATGTAACTGTAAAAATCCTCAAAATTGTTCTCTTAATAATAAATGCCGTATTGAATCAATAATTTATCAATGCAATATTTCATTTATTGAAGATCCAAAAATAATAAAATTCTACATTGGATGTACACGAAATGTATTCAAAAGAAGGTAGAGCCAACATCAAACGCCCTTTAATAATAATAAATACCGAAATCAAACGCACCTATCTAAATATTTCTGGCACTTAAAAGAAACCAATAAAACACCAATAGTAAAGTGGAAATAAATAAGAAAATCTACAATTTGTAGGTCATTAAATGATACATCTCCTTTGTGCATTATTAAGTTTCTGAAAAATAAAAATTTACTAAACCAAAGAAATGAAATAGCTATTATTTACAGACACTGTCAAATATTTTCTTTAAGTAATGATTAATTTAAAAAAATAATATTAAAGAATAGTGATGAAACATACATTTTTTATATTTGATCTTTAATTAGCAATTAAAATCCAATATATTTATTTGTAAAAATACCCTATGGTCTATTAGTTATTAGAAGATAGTATGGTACTTTAAATCTATTAGAATAAAATTTAATTTAAAAAAAATTAAATATTAATAATATGTCTTGCATATATTTAAATGACCCTTTTAGAAAGTCTTTGTGCATAAAAATATGAATCAAGCGGATGAATGAACATGCCTAATTTTTTTTATCGTTGGAAACCCAGACAGCTCACTGAAGAACGGAAGTATACGTTTGTTAGTAGACTCCCCCACCCCACCAAAACTTAACCTGATTTTGTAAGCGACATATATTGGATACATAAGTTGTCTAGGGAAATTAAAACTCAGCCACCCCTAAATTAAAATAGATTTTTCTTAACCTTAACAACACATAATATCAATGCGCTTATAAATTAAATAGATTTTTTGAAAGTTTATTCCTATCATCGCTTGACGATGGAACGAGACTATGTATTTGAGTTCAATTTTAATAATTACATTTATAAATTTCGTTTCAGTTTTGAAACATGGAAATTTTCTGTGTCGCGATGGAATCATATTTCTAAAAAGAAAATAATTATAATATTTTGCTCTACTGTTTTGTATCAAGCATTTTAAAAAAAAATAACAATAACTGCAAAGAACACCGGATTATGTTACTGTTCTTTCTTATTATTTTAATATATGTGTGTCTGCGTATGTATGTGTGTGCATGTATATATATATATATATATATATATATATATATATATATATATATTTGTATGTATGTATATATATATATATATTTGTATGTATGTATATATATATATATATTTTGTATGTATGTATATATATATATATATTTGTATGTATGTATATATATATATATATGAATATGTAATTACGTTAAAACATATTTGTGTTACTTCAATTTTTATAACAGTCTAAATAGGAATTATCTTTTGAGGAAGCACATGTAGACACAAAGGGATAATTACAAATTTTGTTAAATACATGACTATATATTAAAAAAATGTGTCTCGAAGCCCAAGTGAAAAATTGACACACGAAGAAAGCAAAGATCTACTCTGCAATGGGTTTTCTCCAAGAGAAAATTCGGCAAACATTCAAAGGATGTGAACGAATATTCATAGAAAACGTGTAGATGAAGAATGGATAGTAATCTAAGGGGTCCGCAGAGCTAATAACAATCCTAAATGGAAAGGATAAAGTGATAAGTGCCGCAGTAGCAGTTTAGGTGTTGTATAAATGAGGAGAAGGCCAGACTGGTACTCTTATTACAGATAACAGAAAGATCATTATTTTAAAACTCACTGACTTCATTATCCAACAGTAAAATTGTGTTACCTAGAGTATTTTTTAATCTATGAGGAAATTTTGAAGCATTCATTGCTATATAGGAAATTAGATATAGCAGAGCAGTTCAGCATTCTTTTTATTTCTAAAAAAATTTTCCTGTTTTGTACTATGTTTAAGTTCTAAAAGCAACTTTCGTATTCTGAGGCGCCTTCGAATTTGTGTCACATATTCCGTCATTTGTTACTACATAACCCAAATAGTTAAACTTCTGTAGCTGCTTGATTTTGACGTCCACAATACGTAGTTTACACCTGTATGGCCATCAGCAAAGGAGACATCTCTTGCTGATGGCCATACATTTTCTTCTTTTAGTAAAGAAAAGCGAAAAGGAAGGAGTAACTTTTCTTCTCGCTTTTCTTTCCTGTATTGTTCTTACTGTTTTCTTTCTGAGTCTGCCATCAACACTGTCTCATCTGTGTATTTTATTTTGTTATCATTATATTGACCAATAATAAATTCTGGAATAACAATCGCATTTGATTCAGCTGCTTTGCTTCTGTTCTGGTGCCGATCTTACCACAGCTTTAATATTTCAAACCCTTCCATGTTTTGCGTATTTCATCAGAGAAGTATTCTTCGATATATTCGTTCCATCCTTGTAGTATTTTTTATTTCTCTATAGACCCTTCTTTCGATTTTATGCATACTGTTGAAGAGCACATTTTCTGTTCTGTTATTTCTTTTCTTTTATGCATACCAGCCATATCTATGATGCTAGTAGTTGTTTCTGTGACTGAACAATTTTTGTTGAGACATTCTTTCGTCTGCCTGCATTTGTACCTAATCTTTGTGTTTAATATTATGTATTCTGTACCATTTCTTGGCATTGTTCACTGTCTCTTCCTTATTATTTTCAGAATTTCATCTACTTTTTTCTTATCTCTATTTCCTTGGAGTGATTCCATTAGAGCTTGTCTTAATGTGTTCTACGTTGCATCCAATTTCATATTTCGTGTTATTAATATGAAAAAATGCTACATTTACTTCTTTTAAAACTTTTTATACAGAAATATGAAATCTGCTACATTTTCTGACTTCTTTTTATCTTTTTCTACAGAAACATGTAAGTTTTCTACATTTTCAAATTTTGTAATTTTTATTCAGAATTAAGAAAATCTACTTCGTTTTTTGAACATTTTATTTGGAAAGAAGGAATTTGGCTCCATTTTCATCTTTTTATTAACCTTTTATTAAAAATCTGCTTCATTTTATTCTTTCTTGAATTTTTTATTAAAAAAAAGAAAATCTTTTCATTTATTTTTTTAGATGTGTTATCTAGTAATATGAAAAAGTACTTCATTTTCTTCCTTTTTTAACTTTTTATACAGAAACCTGAAAATTTACTATATTTTCATATTTTTCTACTTTTCATTTAGAATTAAGAAAATCTTCATCTTCTGTGTTTTGTGAACATTTTGTATGGAAAGAAGGAAATTTGCTTTATTTTCATCTCATTATTAACATTTTATTTCGAACTGAAATAAGGTATTAAAGGAGTCAAAGAGAGAAAAACTGATAAAGGCCACACGAGATAGAAAGTTGTGAAGAGCTATGAACGCCTATACTCTGAAAGGACTCGCCACATAGAAGACGAGCAGATAACATATACGAAACCTCGAGTCGGTAAAATTATTTTTTAACACTTTTTGAGAAACGCTGGATGTCGTAGTGAATGAAAGTATCTTTTATTGCTCCAAGAAAGCGATGTGGGTTTTTAAAAAGAAATGATTATTTTTTATTTATCCATTTATTCTAATACTATTCATTGTTCATTATATGATTATATTTTGTGTTATTTTTTTCAGAAACTATTCACACATGATGGAAGTTATTATAAATATGTTTATGGTAAAAAAAATTTTTATATTTATTACCCCCCCCCCAATTAATTTTAGGAAAACTCATGAAATTCTAATTTATACAGTTTTAGTCATTAATTAGTTAAAAGCACAAGGCTTTGAGTAAAGCAAATCATTTTTTAGTTGATCCCCTTCTACCTGAAAATCAGCTCTGAATTGTATCATACAAAACTCAATAAAACAAAGATATTATTTAATTTCAAAAGCTTTTAGTTGCTTTTACTTGTTTGTATGAATATGAATGATATTTTCTGAAAGCAAAAAACGTTTTCGATGAAAAATAAATTTTTACAATTATTTGTTATTTTTTACATTAAAGTTGTTAAATATTCTAAAATTAATGAAAATCTTGTACAGCTTAGTCAATGGAGTTATTAAGTAGATAAATATCATTTACAGATTATAAAATAAAGCTGGTTAAAATCAGCAAGTTGCCAATAGCTAAAAATCTAATATAACATTTTTTGTGCCCCAAAATAGCTTAAATTCAAATATACGGAAGACCGAAATCATCATGAAAACAATAGTCCGTCACGTGGTTTGCGTTGGTAATAACATAAACATTTTGACGATAAAATTCTGCTTTCGTCAAGTTTAAGGCCGTTTTTATCATGCTATGCCTACTTAAAAATAAAGAGGTAAATATGTTGTTCACATAAAGCTAAACTGTCACTTGTGACCTTCCGTACTATAAGTTTTCCTCCCGTAAGATAAAATCACACACATGTCACTTTGTCAATCAACACCTCTGTTAAGACCGGCTTTCTATCATGTGAAAGTACTTTTTTCTGCGCAGAAAGTAAGTAATGTTTGTTTCAAAATACATTAAATAAATTTTATAATTTCTAATTTTCTTAAATTAATTTATTATCAGAAAGTATTATTATATTATTATGAACAATTAATACATTGTATTTACTAATTCATATTTATTGATTTCTATTATTTATCATTTAAACAGAAATTGTGTAAATAGTAAGAATAAGTGACAACAAAGTCTTTTCTCTGACATCCAGTATAAAATATATGTGTGTATGTGTGTGTATGTAATTAATTTTAACTTTATTCTTAAACGTGAAATCAAATTATCTAACTTTAACTCCTGATTTAACCTTCAGAGATATTGTAATAATTTAGTAATTTCCCCTTTGTATGGAAGGAGTCTAGAACGTTATCCAGCAACCTTCCTACAGATGGCGTCTCGATAAAATCACCCATCCTCCTGTGCTGTGAACAGGTTAACAGTAGTAGATATGTTCGCCTGTCGCCCGGTCAGTACTGCTTCCATGTTTAATGAACAGGAGTAAAGGTTTATTTATTGTTTAATATATTGTTTACCTGTTCCTTTCTTAAGATGTTGTTTACCTGTTCCTTTCTTCAATAATTTAACTTCAATAATTCAACTAAAAAATGATTTGCTTTTTGATGATCTGACTGATTAGTGGCTGTGAATTTTCATTATGAGGGTAGCGAGTAGACAGTTTTCTGCTTGCATCATTCCAACTGGTAGTAAAGAGACCGAACTCTTCGGTATGCTTAGGCTATACTTCTGAACATTCGCAAAATATCAGGGTATTTGGAGTGACATGACCCTCCACGTTCTTCCGTAGGCTATCATGACACTCCACAACTTCCTGTCCATTGTAGCTCTTCCGTCATCCATTTACACAAGCTTACTACGTATGTGTTGTTTTCCTATGAACCGCTGGTCTTTAATCTGTCCTGTGTGTATCAGTGTTTCCCTATTATGTGCCCTAGAATTTTCTGCTGTCTCTTCCTGATGTTAAGTATGTTTCTTTTTGTTTCTATTTTTTCTAAAACTTCGTCGTTTTCACATGTTCGTCCGATGGTATCCTCAGCATCCTTCTGTAGAACCATACTTCTGTTGCTTCAAGTCTTTTCTTCACTTTTGAGGAGTTTGTCCAGCATTCACTGTCATATAGCTCTCTCACTCTCTCTACATTCATCTGCGAGCATTTTTCTGTTAGGGAATTTAATGTTCATCATGTCAAGCGGCTTAATTATTCTAATGTTACCAATGTCGCTGGCATTCAAACTTTCCATTTTTCCATTGTTCAGTGCCAGGTAATTCTGATCAACCAGTCTTTTATTTGTTTTTCCTTACCTTCGCTGCTATCTCTTGTCGAGCATCACAACTTCTCTTGGCAATTCGGATCCCACTGTAGTATCTGTTCATATTTCTTTTGAGTCGTCTGTTAGAGATGAACCTTTTAGAATTCCGAGACGCACCTTGGATTTTTAAAACTTTCTATTGAGAATTGTGCCACCGAGATTTCTTCTTGCGCTAAAGCCAGCATCGATGTTTATGTATCTTCTCAGAAATACCATGTGAAACCACAATCTTCTTCTTGGTTTACACCTGTCTGTTCAGCAGCTATAGCCCACGGGAGTCACATTCTCAAAATTTACCAGCGTAATAGTTCTGATCATAACAGACAACGCTTTATGTCTCCTCGTAATAGTTGCAAACCTGTCCTCAAAGAGGCTGCCTTTATTTACCGACAGAATAAAGCATCGTATAGCTGCTAACAAGTTTAATTTTCGTGACTAATGGCTGCTCTGTAATAGTGTGTTAAATAATCATAGTCTTCTATTCCACCTCTCTTCACTCAATTTGAGGTGTCAACATCTTCTGATAATAAAGCGGAATGTTTTACTTGTAAAATCTCTTCCAATTATAATCTTGACTTATGCGGAGTTTCTGCTTGACTTTCTACTACATATAACGCTGTTCATGGTTACCGCTAAACTTGATCCCCGCAGAGTAAGGGAACTTGATGATATTCCTGCAACAGTCTTGAAGAAATGTGCCACTGAACTGACCACTGTTCTCTCCAAAGTCTACAATAAATGTTTTGCTACTTCTCGCTTTTTGGAAATCATCTTCCAAAGTACGAGTTTTTAAGAACTCGCATCGCAGAGGTTTCTTTCAAGTAAACAATATGGCTTTCGCTTCGCTACTACTGGTGTATTAACAGTTATTGTATAAAGAGTCTATTAAGCTCTAGATAAGAATGGTGAAGCTTGCGCCGTTCTTTTGGATATCTCAAAGACCTTTGACTGGGTTTCATCGGTCAAATTGGCAGCTGAGCTAAAAAAAATGACCTACAATCTATTGTTAACTAGAGCAAGAAATATCTTGTTAATTGTAATGCCTCCAAAATGAAACTACTCTCTTTTAATCGTCTGAGAGAACCTTTTTTGCCTTTCATCAACATGATTGATGCTAACTTGCAGAAAGATAACTCCTTCAGCCTTCCCTGGCTAACGTTTTCTGCTGATATAAAGTGGAAAAATTCTAATGAATCAGTTGCTAGGTTTGCTGCTAGGAAAGTTGGTTCATTGGGCCTTGCTAGAAATTTTCTCGCCAGAATCTATTTAGCATTTATAAGTCATCCATCCATTGAATATTGCTTTCACATCTGGTCTGGTGCTTTTGTTATATATTTAGAGATTCTTGATAAAATCTAAAGAAGAATCTGCAATGTTATTGGTCCTAAACTAGCATTTCGGCTTCAGTCACTTTCCCACGGCCGTAACGTAGCTTTCTATAAATACTTTCATGGTAATTGGTCTGATGAACTTTTCTCTTTAGTATCTAGACTTTATAAATTTAAGCGTACTACTAGATTGTCGGCCTTCTCTCATCATCTTTCAATTGAAACCGTAAGTTCCATGATAACTGTTTCTTCTCTTGCAATTCTCGCTTGTGGAACTCACTTTCGGATTTTTGCTTCCCAGCCAACTTCGAACTTCAAAGACTTAATGCCAATGTCAGTCGTTGTATTTTGTCTTCTGTCTTCTTAATACTTGTTCTTTTATTCTTCTCTCTCCTTAATAATGTTTTCTTTTTCTCATATTCTCTCACATTCAGTTACCCCTTACGTATTATGTTGGAAGTCTTGACACTTTTTTCCAAGCAGTAGAAGAGTCTCAAAATGAACTTAAAGAAAAACAATCTCTTATTTTCATATAAACAATCTCAAAAGCAATTAAAACAAAGAAAGGGGATCTAGCTATGGTATGAATATATTACCAAGATAATTAGGACATTTATGTCACCAACTTGGATATGAGAATGTCTTGAAATGCTGACACATTTCACTACGTGCGGGGAAATTCCTAACAAAACTGGTGGAAATAAATAAATAAATGCAGGAAAGTAATACCTATCCTAGGTTAACATAAGGACATATATTTTTCAAAGAGACTCTTTGCAGCAATGATATCATTAAAATGCATTTCATTAAGTAACAAAAATACCGCATGAATATGAATTAATTTTAAACATTTTACCAAAAATGAATTGCGAACTTGGGTGAAATCAGGATCTTCAATCGAGCCGATAACAAAATAGATTTCAGTGTCAAGGAATATTCAATGAAAATGTAAAGAGAATGACAGAATGAATTGAAAGACCCAAGCTGGAAACCATTGGTTTCTTTAGTGAAATAGAAGACGACGAGTATACAAGTTGATTCAATCATGTAGAACGAAATGAAAGATAAAGTCAAAAAAGAATATCCTAAAAAAATAACGAGGAAGAATTTGAAAACTAAACAGAAGAAACATTATTTAAAAAACAACTTAATAGATGGGATCAGTATCCAGTGTGAGATATTCTGGGCCTCTCAAAACATTGGGAAAATTTGAGCTATACGAAAGAACGAAGAAACTGATGACCTTAAGGATAGTGTTAATATTATATTCTTTATAAATAATCAAGATAAAGAAAGAAAATTTATAAGCATCAGTGTAGCTTTGTGTAGGTTCTGCTGTGACAGGAACTGAGGACAACACAAAACAGCATAAAGAATGATTTATTATGACTAAGAATTTGCAGTTAAGCAGGTAACAGGACAAATGTCAAATGCCAAAACGCCAAGACATGAAGTGGAAGATGAGAAACAAAATAATTCCCCAAAATCTGAATTAAAAATGCATCAATTCGATTGATGTTCAAAATAACCTGCAAGTACACAAAAAGATATCAGTTTTCTGAAATAATTATAGGAAACTGTTTAGATCGAAACTATATCGAAACAAATTCTCGTAGCTTTTTTAAGTAAACTTCGATGACAATGTCTCGATATCTGTACATAATTTATTCATGTCATTTATTCGTGTCATTTGCACCTTTCACTATATTTGAGGCAGTTTCATGGGTGTATCTTCCCAGAAATTGGCAGCTTTCTGGTCATAAAACTGGTCTAGTGGTTTTCACAGGCTTCCAGAGAATTGAAGGTTTTCCTATTAAAAGAATTTGTAGGGATGGAATTAAGTGATAATCTGAAGGATCAAGGTCAGGTGTGTACGCTGGATCGTGTAGGATATCCCAGTAAATCTGTATTAATTTCTGTCAGCCTGCAGACGGCCGTTAAGTCTAGCGTTGCCCTGATGGAACACGATGCCTATCCGATAGGCCAATTCTGGACGTTTTTCATCTTTTGCTGCATTTAATCATCCCAACTGAAAACAGTACTAGTTTGAATTTAGCTTCTGATTTTACGCTAGAAGCTTGTAATACACGATACCCTTCTAATCTCACCAGATACACAGTGCCAACCACTTCGAATGCAGGTCGGCTTTTGAAGTAATTAGCAATGGTTCATTTCGTTTTTCCAAGGAACTTTTTCGTTCCACATTGTTTACAACAAGTTGCCTCCAGCAGTACTCTCAGCTATGGCATCATTTCCATACTTGGAACATAGCCTTTTGCTGTCTGCACAACGTTTTTTTTTCTTTTCTGGAAATAAGAGAGTATCAAAGGACAATATTGCATCTCATTTTCGTCCATTTTCACTTTTAACATAAAAAAACATTTAAAATTTATAATCTACACACGAATCATATATAAAGACGCATTAAAATGTCACCTCTTAGAATATGAATATACGTAATAAATATCAATCAGGTATGGAACGAAATCACTTGTTCAAACGGTACCAAATGAAATTTCCTACGAAACTTTGTTCCAACTCAATAGATCGCAACGTAATAAATATACTAAAGTATATGCAAATCAGCACATATACAGATGGTTACGTATATGTGTCTTTATATATGATTACATATGCATATTAGCTACATAGACGGGTTAAATAGACATGAGCTTCGATTGATATTATAAATTTGTTCAGCTGCACATAAACCAGTGGATATTAAAGAAAGTTTACATTAAATATGTTTATATTAATATTTATATTATTGGTTTCAAACTTGCATTTCTATGTTCTGTTGTGCAGGCAGTGACCCTTCAATGTCGCTTTCTCTATTCCAATGTTTTTACTACTGAGCTACATATTTCACCCGTTACTTCAGTTTCTTCTGTGTTGATTGCAAAAGAACAGCCGCTCAGATTTAATGACATCGTAAGATGTCACGCAGCGATGGAGTTCCTTCAACTTATCATTTTTTTGCTTATTTGTTTTTTCCTATTTTTTTTTATTACAACAGCTGCGAAAGACACATACTTTTATAACAGAACTACAAGATAATAAATTTTTGCAAAACTGTCAAAAGTATTGACACAAAGTAAAAAAAATAAGAATATTGTAATTAAGCATTTCCTTACCAATCCTATTGTGCCGAGTCATTCGTTAGCTTTCTTGCCACATTTATGTCTATGAACTGAGGACAGATAAAAAGTTAATCACTTCAATATTAATATATGCATACTATTTATGTATTAAATCTTTTACTTATGAGTGTGCTCTAATGTTGGTTCAACCTAATTTTTTAATCACATTTTTTATGACTATGTAGTAAATGAAAATGCACAAAGCGCTTCAAAAATATGTACTTACTTTATTGGTCTCTGTCTCATTCATTTCTAAATTTTCATTATAGACAGAGTTATATATAAGACTTAACAGAATTATGAACAAAATTATAAACAAAATATTTATTAACATGTCACTAGAGATATCTAAAATGCAAAAGGTTCCCACATAAAGAAATACACATTATTTTCACTATTGTATTTGCACTGAGAAATAAGACTCTAACATTCTTCAAATATGCCTATAGCAATCTTTAAAAGACATTACAGTGAAATCAGGCTCTAAAGGCAGTATTATATCATTAAAATTTCAAAGTGATGTTTATTTACTTATGTGTAATGACGAAATAGAACCGATGCTAACTGGAAACAAAAATGTATTTAACAGAAAAGGTTACGAGGCATAAAACAGAGTTAAAATTGCCATTTTATTTCCTTCTCTCTTTTTATCGATGGTTAATATTCTGTTTAATAAGAAAATGTCTTCTTTTATTTTTGTAATGAAATATGATTTCCCATAGTAATCATCTTTAAATATCTTACATAATTTTCAGAAGGCCCATTGCTAGTGATTGATCATTATATAAACAAATGTTACAAACAAATTATAAAAAAAAAACCAGCATATCTTATTTCTTAGAATATGTATTGGAAGTGTAATCACAATGAGAAAATTAATTCCATCTGTAAGAAAAGAATCAAATAAGCCAGAATCACATGAAAAAATATTTGAACATTCCATGTGATATTGACAAGTAAAAATATACTTAATTTAAATATATATAAAGCTTCCTTAAACTAATAACAGATTATCATTCTCAATATCTACCGGAAGTGACATTTCTAAAACATCGATGCTAATCTGAAGTAAAACTAGCTAGACAGAAAGCAAAAATATCAATGTAAGCAGAGTTTATTTATATAACCATAATTATTTCTACCACCGAATTCAATGTGAAAATGACACATGTTTGAAAAATTGGTAATTCGCACGACAGAGACCAAGAGATTCGGCAATATGCAATAATATATCGCTTTTCAACTTATACAAATTTTAGTAGCTTTATTTTTAAAACATAAGTATTGTCATACAGTAAATTGACATATATGAATATCGTAGCTGACCGATATCTGTTGTATTATCTGTTACATTATTTGGTCACTTTGAAACTGATTGCAGACTTCATGTAACAAATCTGGCAACAACACTCAAAAATTAGCTCGATCTCCCAAGTCCAAGCCCTTAAAAATGAAAATTTCAGAATAGCATTTTGAGATAAAATAGAGATACCAGGTCAGCACTAATAACATTGCAGATTGTTATCCAGAATCTCTAGATAAATATCAGAAGCACCAGGCCAGATGTGAAAGCGATATTTAATGTGCATGGTCGAGGTAGAGACTTATAGACTTATGCTTAGCGTTGAAAAGTGTCTATAACGTTATAATAGACCATCATTCTTATCAATAGACCCGAGCAACTGAGTCATTATATAATCTTTCCATGTCAGTGGAAAACATTAACACAAGAGGGTGCAATGAGTCAGTATCTGGGATGTTAGCACTATAGAATGCTGATAGAAGCTAAGATGATTTTTAAGAAGATTAATAGATCGCATTTTCGTTTTGGGGGTGATAAATTATCACGCCATTTCTTGCTCCAGTTAATAAAACATTGAAGGGCATTTTTAGAATAGCTGCCAATTTGACATTATAAAACCTATTAGACTTACTATTAAGACATGACTAAATAGTTGTGTCATTAATAACGGAAAGGTCGCAAATGAAAATTAGGACATCTGCATTAATGTAAAAAAAAATATAAAAGAGTGGCCGTTCAAGTCAACTCGCTATTTGATAAGAAAAATTGAATCACATCAAATATGAAATACCATAATCCTTCAACTTGTGAAGAAGATCGGTATGCTAAACCCAATCAAATGCCTTCAAAATATCTAAAGCAACAGTCTTATTTTCACTATTCTTATTTTATTTTATGCTCATCGAACCGATTATTTGGAGCCTCATGAGAAGCCTGCACAGACATTAACAATTTTCTTTAATTCTGACACTAACCTATACAATTGAGGCACTCACATGAAATAGCACTTACTGAGCAAACGAACAAGAGTAAATAAATAATCATGTCCCGACAGGGGTGTATGAACTTTGTTTAATATACAAATATTCAAGCATAAGCCTATGCACACAGAAATTAAAAAGTTTATACGTCTGTATGTGTGCGTGCTTGTTCACGCCAATTTGAGTGTAAAAGTTTCTTTTATAAAAATTCGGTACAATTCCTAGAAGGCTTCGTTAAAACCATTTTGAATCTATAAATGAAATTTGATGTAATTCACCAAGCAGAACTTTAGTTGATTTTTACCAAATTGATCAATGTGAGATAGTAATTTCAGTATTACTATAAATAGTACGGGGATGCTTAACGTTGAATAATTTTGATAATAGTGGTCTTACCAAATTTCTTTGTTGTCTGGTCAGAACTGGATGAGTAACACTTACGATTTATCTTTTACAACTCTCTGAAATATGTTCCGTTTCCGTTCCTTGGCATACAGTTTTGTAAATGTTTTAGAGATATGATAACATCATAAATAGACGGATTTTAAAAAAGGGAAGAAATTATCGTTTCTTTCTCTCTATTAAATTCAGATATTTTTACATTAAACCAAAACTTTTTCAGACATGAAATCAAATTATTTGTGAATTCGTGTAAAATATTAATAGTTCGCCAGCTTTTCTTTATTCTGGTAATAACTGAGTTGATAGTAAAAGTTTATGGATAATTTTAGATTTTCCAATCAGTTATTTGGCCTTTGAAAAAATACAATCGAAATAATCTCCCCCGAAATTACTAATGTACAGAAATTCCACTTCTGGCCGATTTAAAATCATAAAAACAAATAAACTAAAAAAAATTAATAAACACGATTGGAAAAATATGGAAACTGAAACTCTTGAAATTAGCATAAAAACTGGCACTTAATAGTTGAAGACAAGGCCAGAAGGAAATTAGGATTGTTTTTTGGGGTTTTTTTTTCTGTATTTCACAATTAGTTCACTGGACAACGTCACATTTGAATTTTATTGTTTTATTTGTTATGTTTATGACTTATTTCCTTTTTCTGCTTTAAATTTGGTTTTATTGTTTTTGTGTCAGCTGAAAATTTGATTATTTTTACAAGTTTTAGGCGGTTTAGAAGTTTTATGATGTTTTTGTTTCTTCAATTATTTTCGCTTTACTTTCACTTATTTACTTTTATTATCATTATTTTGATCATCTTCGTTAATAATGTAATTTCCACTGGAATGATATTTTTTTTTATTTCATATTTTACTTTATTTCAATTTTAATATTTCATACTTAGGTATTTTTTAGTCTTCACTTATTTTGTGATTTTATCACGTGTTTTATATTGATTTGTATTTCCTTCCATTTAAATATTGCTATAATATTGTTACATTTTAGTCTCTCTAACTCTATTGCCTTTATATTGTTGTATTTTGCACTTTATGCACTGTTTTCGTTTACTTTTGTTTTCATTTCACTTCATTACATTTATTTCTTAATTTTTGTTCTTAGTGAAATAATTTATTTTTGTATATTTAATCAATTTTCAATTTCTTTGCATCAGAATTTGGGACTAAAATTTATTTTTCATATTTTATTTTTATTTATGGAAACTTAAAGTGTGACGCATTTCATCTTAAATTAAATGCTTTTTATTCTCAGTTTCAATTTTATATTTTTTACTTCCGGCAGGAGTGCTCCAGTACTGAATTATAAAATCAATCAGATTTTAAGGCTTACAGATAATTTTTCGTTCAAACTGATTTTTGATGATTTTTTTTACTTGATAATCTGTTAGAATTAATGCTGTTATACTATTTCTCTCTGTTTTTAAAGCATCCGGAACTATATTAATGAAATTAATTTCTTTACACCTGTCATATAAGAGTACCTGTTCGAGTCACATGCATTAATATACTGCGTTATTGATAACCCAGAAAACGATTACCTAATGAAGTCGTCATATTGTAGAAATATTTAATCGATATTAAACATTTGGAGGGAGGTAGGCTGTCAGAAATTGATTTTCTTTAAGACATGGAAACTCCTAAGGTATAAAATTCATATACGGATATATATATATATATATATATATATATATATATAAATTCATATACGGATATATATATATATATATAAATTCATATACGGATATATATATATATATATATATATATATATATATATATATATATATATATATATATATATATATATATATATATATATATATACAGTGTTATAACTCATTTTACATCCATTTCAGTTGTCTGATCTGATGAAGTTAAGACTGAAGCTACATAATATTCTACGCCCATAGAATACATGATAACGAGGTAATATAAATATTCTCTTACACGCAACATGATATATGTTTAGTCTGTGGCAATAAAATGGAAATTTTATTAAATGGGATAATAAGGAAATCATTCCGCATAAAATATAAACTCATCATAACTGAATAATCTCCCGCTCCATTTGTGAACCTCGACCTGCTGTAATGTTTGTCTTGCTAAAACTATTACCACTGAGTAGTGAGTTCAATCCTCACTGGATGCTCTATACTTTCTTATGCCGCATCTGCCCTAACGCTTAAAAATTAACAAACTTTCGCTCCACTGAGTATATATATATATATATATATATATATATATATATATATATATATATATATATCGAATAAGATTTCATAAAATGGATTTTTTTTAAATATTACTGTTTCGAAATATGTCTCATGTTTGAAACAAAAAGAACTAAAACTGTTTCGGAATTATATATATATATATATATATATATATATATATATATATATATATATACCAACTTAATGAAAAAATCGAAAGTAAATTTAAATGTATAAATGCTACATAATACATGTTAATGGATATTAGAATAAATGCGTAAAAGTTGAGAGAAAATTGTTTTCTGTAAAAAGTGAAGTTGAGACGCTATACTTAGAGCTTCTTTCGAATAGTTAAACCTAAACGTCTTTGTTACAATTTCAATGATTTCATTAAATTTCAAGTAATGTATAATATGAAAAAAATCGAAAGAGGAGAAACAAGCTGCACGAAAAAAAAAAACAGTAAAGGAATGCAATAAGAAGACTTAAAATTCAGGTAAAAAAAAAGGGAAATGAAATCAGTAAACGCAGAATGATAAACAAAAATGAAAAACGAAAGAAAATATGAGAAGAATAAACGAAAATGGAAGCTTATTAAGATGGAGAGCTGAACTTGAGAAGGAAAATATTGCATAAAGGAAAGCAATTAAAGAATAATTGAGGAGGAACTAAGCAGTCACGATATATCAAGAGATGGAGTGAAGTGGAAAAGCGAAAGTTTAATGAAGATGAGAAAAAAGAGAAACAAGAAAAAGAATGAAAACAAATACAAAAATGTTTTAGCATAAAGATTTGAGTAAAAACAGAGGAGAAAAAGAAGAAAAATTCCAAAGAATAGAAAATGTGAATGGAATCCAAACTAAAAGAGGAGGAGGAAGTATTTAATGAAAGACGAAAATTAAAAATTCACTGAGAAAAACGAAACAAACAAAATAAATCAAGTATGTTGTGTTGTATTCAGTTTATAGTGGGTTAGCCAATCTGTATTGATTATTGATATGTCCCGGAAAGGGATATATTTGTTCAAAGTAACAAAGTAGTTGTTGACTACTGTGACCGGGTAGGACAATCTCGCAGGTAACTGTCATTGATTGGTCCTCGTCATAGTGGTAGGCAATAGGCGCAGGCAATAGGCGCAGGCAATAGGCGTCCAATAGGCGTCGTTTATTTATTGTATATGAAATACAATTTGGGCCAAAAATGGCCAAAATGGGGAGGGGTTGAAGCTGGTCGTCACTAACTATCTTATACGTAGCTAATCTGATTCACGACCCATTCACACATTACAGTTTCCACATTCACCATAAGAACTCGTCCGTCAACAATCAATCCTCCATCCACCATAATACCGCATCTTCTCAAGGGGAAACCTACAAAACGCGCCCCCATGCCTTAAAAGTTTGATGATAATAAATTATTATATATAAAATTCTAATAATGAACAATGAGAGGGGAGAGAGATGAACCCATTAATAAACTAAAACTCAACACAAAGTAAACTAAATATAACTGATGTTAGTAGGGCCCGTCCAACCCTAAAAAAGGAGAGGCTGCTGTATTCTGCCGATTGGACAAAATCAAGAAGCTCTCTCACTACGGGAGTGGGAAAAGCGTAAATAATAATACGGTCATGGGAAAATATAAAGCTGACCCAGTCGAGATGAAAAGTGGGGGCCAAAACAAACTGGGAAGGTTGGGTATCTCGACTTGCTTCATAACCAAAGAGGCAGCCGGGAAACGGGCCAGGAACAACACTTACTCATTAACTAGGTACACTAAAGTTTGTCTAACTTAACCAAGGGGTGGGCTCCACAGGAAACCACTCCGACGTGACGTAGGTTGAATTAGAAGAGAAAACTGAGGCTAGCCCCGTTCAAACGAACCAAGCAGGCCTCAGTCACCCACCTTTCGCTGAAGACTGTCGAATGCAAGCATTTTCTATCAGTTCTAATCTTCTTCTTGAGCTGATGCTCAAAGAATCGGATTAGTTACTGATGAGAAAGACGATTGCCTCGCAAGACTTCCTCCTGTCGCGTCGTCCAAATCACCATTCGAGCCGTGGCCAGCAGCGTCAGAAACACCATCCGTTTCAACCCAGAATATGGGGGCGACATAGTCACACGCGTACGCGCGATCAATGAGAACGAGCTTTTCGGGAGCGAGACGAGCTGTCAACTCGCCGACATGGTCCCACAAGGTGCGGGCCCGGGGACAATGGTAGAAGGCTTCGAAGCCGTTTCTTCTAAAGCAAGACCACACCGTCCACAGTCTGGCACATCTGACAAGCCCCATATGAAGACCCTGTCAATGAGAGGTAGACGATTCCGAAACAATCGCCAGGTAAGCGAAAACTCAGGGTTACTGAGGTAATCCGCCGCTGGCGCCCAAGACCAGAAAGAGCGAAACTCTTCCTCCGACAAGTCGAGCCGCTCACGTAGGGAATCCTTCGCGACCCCCTCCACTAAGAGACGATAGAAGACCTTCCTAGGCCGTGAAAGGTCACAGGACCGAGAGACGAACAGCAAGGCCGACCGACACTCGCGAAGGAAAACGGATTGATCTCGAGGTTTACGACGGCGCTCAACCTGCGAGATGGGGGGATGGATAGTAAGGAGAGGGAACGATCTGCTTCTGGATACACTCCTCTCCACCCTACTTCGCCCGGCACGCTTCTCTACGGGTTTAATTGTATCTTCTTCCTCCTCTCTGGATCTCTTTAGAACGAGAGGGAGGCATTTCCTCTACCGCCATCCGGTTGCTGCTGGTGCATTTTCCTTTGGCGATTTCTGGTGTTGTTGCTGCGACTCCTCTTGTTGCTGCTGCTGCTGCTCTTGCGGTGCTTGTTGTTTGGGTGACTTGGTGTTGAGGAGATGGTAGATTTGTCACTTTTCCTCTCCTTTTCACTTCAGTCCAGGCACTCTGAGGGGCCTTTTCTTTTTCTTCTACGACTGTCGCTGTTGGAGGCGCCTTCTTAGCCATGTGCCCCACTGAACCACATGGCCTCCTGCCCTCAACGACTACAAACATTCTTTGTTCCCGACATGTCAGAATGTTTGGGATGTTCTGGAAGCTTTGTCGCGTGAGGACAACCTGTAAAACAATGTCACCAGTTGCAATGCCGGCTTTACTTCGTACGGCGTTCACTTCCTGCACTTGGCCTGCAAAGAACGCTACCACGCAGTCTTCCGGGATATCGACTGGAACACCATATTACACCATACCGTTATCTGCGTCTTTCTAGTGCCCATATACTCCGTTTGGAGTCTCAAAGTTGATGTAGCGAGGACATTTCCGGCAAGCTGCTTGGCTTCTTGTTCTGATCCAAGTAGAAGATCCCACATTGCGTTACTTCTTCTCGCCAACACTTTGGATATGATTTTAAGGCTTTTCAGTTCCTCCTCCATACATTCTCTACTAACCCCGATATGTCTTCGACTTTTAACATCAGTAGCCAGCATTGAGATAACCTTAGTGTTAACAGCTTCCAAAGCCTTAGGGATAGTAAAGAACTCATTCCTCTGCAGCTGCTTTTCGTAGTTATGTCGTTGCTATTCATAGAAAGCTGCATCTTTCTTCTTAGGCCCGCTTTCCGACCAGGCCTGTTTTTTAGCTGGTGCCAAATTTTAGGCTTGCACCGGCGGTGTTACTGAGTTCTCGCTCATAGTAGCTGATGGCTACCACGGCTGAACAAATTTGCTTTTTGCCTGTTTCTATGAATTATTTAAATGCAGGCAGAACGTACAAACCAAAATACTGAACAACAAAAAAACCCGTGGAATAAAACAAAAAAACACTTAAGAACTGAAACCATATACGAAAAAGTAAAATAAAAAGAGGGGGGGGTAAAAATAAGAACAAAAGGAAATAAACAGGAAGGAAACAAAAAGGGTCGTACAAATAAATAGGCACAAAATAAGAAAAACTGAAAAATGCACAAAATAAGAAAACTGAAAAATTAAAAAGTTTTACCAAATAAAAACCTTAAAAGTAAAAATAAGTTCGTCAAAAAGGCAACAGGCAATAGCGCGTATTACTCTGTAACTGAAACGTTTTACTCAAAGCAAGTCGACACAGACAATTCGCGTAGGCAATAGGCGTCATTATTTATTGTACAAAAGTATAAATATGGCACAGGGCAGAAAAAGGGGAAAAGGATGGTCATCTTCTGTCTTAACATTAAACTTAGCTAGCCGCAAACACTGACCCAAACATATTAACAATATTCCTTTCACTCAAACAACTCATTCTTACTTACCATTCTTACTTCATCTACCATAATACCTCAGAGACTCTATGAAATCCTAACTAGTCCCTATATATACCATTCATTGTCTGTGAGGGCAGGGGGAATAAAATAACAATTTAAAAATCTAAAAACCCCAAGGAATATTTACAATGAGAACAATACTATGTACAAGAAACTAAACAAAATGGTGTTAGTAATAACCCCCTCCCCCTCCCCCACAGCCCTGACTGTGGCTGAAACATCATTTAACTGGACGAAATCAATGCGGGACTTGAAAAATATAAAAACATTCGTACAAACCATCCATTCACAACAAACACACACTCATCCGAACACAACAACAAATACGAAAAAAACATTCGAAACGAAAGACGCCCAGCACCAACCAGAGAACTGATATCACTAAAAGCCTAACGATGGGAGGGATGGGGAATTAAACACAAAGAAAATGATAGGGCCAGAAAAAAAAGAGAATACATACCCTAGCTAAGTTAGCTTTCAAAAAGGAGAGAAAACTAAAACAAAAACTGACCTAAACTAACCTTTACACAAAGGAGAATTGCCAATGTTCAACCCAGCAATTCCCAAAATTCTTAATGCCTAACCGGCATCAAAATGCCACTCTAAGTCAAGACCTTTCACTCTGCAGAGACGTGCAAGACTCACCCATCTTTCACCAAATTCCAATGGGTGGAGTCGTCTCCTTTCTGTCCTGATCTTGACTTTAAGCTGATGCCTAAAGAAGAAGATCAGTTGAGAAGAGGTAAACTTCTCGTCCACGTGAAATTTCTTCTGTCACGTCGTCCATATCACGACTCGCATAACCCCCAGTAAGCAAAGGAACACGTAGTGCTCAGCCTTAGTCAACACGGTACTATATTGCTACAGACGGAACTGGCCTCGAGGACAAAAAACTTTCCGCGCAGCATGCGAACTTCAACAAACTTGCACAACGAAGCTACGACACTACACTGGAAAAAGGCGTGACCTAGGGTCTCCACTTCCCCACTGCAGCGAATGCAGTTTGGCGACTATACCAAACCCGCCGAACAAAGTCTCTTGGCGACCCAGAGGGCCACACGAATCATCGGCCAGGTGAGTGATGCCTCAGTGTTAGTGAGACATTTCAACCCGGGCACCCAAAGCCATATGCAGCGAGCCTCCCGCTTCGTCAGATCGAGCTCCCCCATCAAAGCTTGAACTAACACCTGATATAATGCCTTACGGGACAACGGCTGGATATCGGAGAGGCCATCCTTCGCGCGTACGAGTCGCTTGAGGGCAACCCGACATTCACGATCGAAAGAGCCCTCGCCTCGAGGAGTACGGCCGTCCTCCTCCTCACACGAGCGCATATTTTTCAGTGATGGGAAATTTTTACAGGCGTCTTCCTTCCAGAATTCGCCGTTCTCATCTACTTGCATGCACATCCGGTCTGGATAGGTAATGTGAAGCGTATGTCGACGAATCTCAACGCAAGGCACCTCCAGACCGCCATCAGAGGGATGGAGGTAACAGATATCGCGACTAACTATGGCGGCCTTGCCTCCCCACAAGAAGGAGAACTAGAGCCTTACGAACGCTAATAAAGTGTCAGACGGGGGTGGAGAATCGGGTAGATGTGCGAAGCACATACTTCCGCCCTACCCTTCAAGGAAAATATTCCTCAATCCACAGACTAACTGCGCCCTTGGCCTTCTCTCTCACCTCCGACCAGTTCATTTCCAATAGGAGGTCGGTACCGAACCAGATGCCGAGTATCTTGAGCGGCCCGTCCGTCCAGAGGAAAGGTCCGGGAAGAGAAACTCCTTTCCACGAACCCAACCGCAAGCCAACGGACTTATCGCGGTTGATCTTGGCCCCTGTCACCATCTCATAGCCTTTGATTTCTTTGCTGACTTCGTTAATCTCAGCTCTGATCGACACCAGAACCAAAACGTCATCAGCATAGGCGGAGTACCTGGCCGAGGTGGTAGCACCAGGTAAGGAAATTCCGCGAAGGACCGGATTCGTCTTCCACTTACGCAGGAAAGGTTCCAACGCAAGAACGTAAAGCAATGGAGACAGCGGACAACCTTGACGAATGGAGCGAGACAAAATGAAAGGTTTCGATCTTACCCCATTCACTTCTACCAGCGCACCGGGGGACGCATACAGCAGTCAGATCCAAGTGCGAAAGTCCGGCCCAAAACCGGCGGCCGAAAGAACAGCCTCCAGAAACCGATGGTCAACCCTATCAAAAGCCTTGGACTGATCCAAATTGATCAGCGCGGCATCACTGTCGACTTGCTCGATGATCAAGCGTACCAAATGAAGGTAGTCCTGAACAGTCCTGCTCATGACCAATCAGACTAGAAAGGACAGCCTGCAAACGGCCGACTAAGACCTTTGCTAAAATCTGTATCTAACATCGTCAAAGGCCGATAATTATCTATCCCATCCCCACCGTCTTTCTTCTTGCGAAGCAACTTGTTCACACCCCTGGTGAAGTGTTGAGGTATAGACCCCTACTTCATCCAGTTGTTGAAAATCAGTGCCAGCAAGGGGACAAAGATGGATGACATTTCATTGGGAAGACCATCTAATCCAGCCAACATGCTTCAGCGCATCACAGATCTCCGACTCTGTTATGGGACCCTCGCACCCAGCCGCTTCAGCCACCTCAAGTCGGGAAAGTCGGTTAAATAGGCATCGAACTGAGCAGTGCTCAGCTGGGCACCCTGGTAAAAAGCCCCTGAAAGTAGTCATGGAAAACCTCACAAATTCCCGCGTCTTTAGTCACAGTTCGCTTGATCGGCAATGTGATGCGCGCGATATGCCGACTAGACGCCCTACGAGCTTCCTCTGCACGCAATGAAGCGGCCATATTCGTAGCTTCGCAAGACATTCTTTTTTGCCTAGCCCTAACTACCAGAGCTTGATGCTTCTTGATAAGCAAGGATAAGTTAAAACTGGGACCCTCCCTGCACAAAATTGTTAAATATCAATATAAAAACAATGTAAACAAAGTTCGCCTGTAAGCGAGACAACAAACACAAAACAGAAGGACGTACAAAATAGACGAGCAAAGAAACAAGGTTCGCCTAAAGGCGAAACGCAAAACAAAAGACTTACGACAGACGAGAACAAATGGACAAGGTTCGCGTAAACGCGAAACAACAAATTTAAAACAGTCGATCAGAAAAATCACAAGACAGAAAGACGTATAAAATAAACAATAAAAACGATACGCTATACAAGGAAAAGGAAAACAGCAGAAAATATGAAGCGATAAATATGTTACAATTTAAAATATGGCTGCCGATAAAAAAAGGTCAACCCAAAAACAAAACGATATACAAGGAAAGAACAAGAAATGGACAGAAAATAAACACTAAATTTACAGACGAAATTAACAAATAAAACACAGAACTTTACGGATATTTAAGAGAAAACACAGATAAACAAAGAAAAATAAAATCGGACGAAAAAAGTAAAAAACGAAAAATAAACAGATAAACTCTGGGAAGTGGGGCACGGGAAGAAAATAAATTTAAAAAAAAGGAAAATAAGAGAAAATAAAAAATAAAATAAAGTGAAAATAAAGAATCGGAGAGGGTAAGCATTTAAAAAGGAAGAAATCAAAGTTTTACAAAACAGTCAAAAACGAACTAAGAAAAACGGTAAAAGTAAATCAAAACTTAACGGAATAACAACAGTTAAACGGTACAAAGGATTGCCAAAATGACATAATAAAGGCCTGATAAAGACGTAAGCAATAGGCGTCGTCCTGTACCTCCACATCAGTCTGTATTTATGGCTGACACCCGCCAATCATATTACTGTGAGAGGGAACCCAGGTGTATGCACATTCATTACATCTCCTCCCCCTGAGATAAATTTTCCCGTGAAATTTAGCTTCAATATTTTCTCTTTTTAAAGTCAGGACTTAATCGATTGATTTTTTTCCTAAGTCTTTTTCGCCTCAATCCTCCTTGCAGTGGTGGTGTTTGGCACACTGGTACCTCTGGCCTTGAGGTCGGGGATACCTCCATTAGCGAATGTTGACTTACTGGGACGGGAATTTCAAATGCGTCATACGAGACTTCCATTGGAATCTCTTCGGTATTTTCCGTAACCTCTGTAGTGTGGCTGGGTCTCAATTGATTCCAATGTCTTATGCACCGAAATTTTCCCCCTTTTATGCCATATATGACCTGTGCAATTCTTTTGTTTATCATTCCTTCTTCCCAATACATTTTTCCACCACTAAAGTTCTTGAAAAAACTTTGTCACATGGCTTATACGCTTTAGTCTTCTGGTTTTCTTTTTTAGCAGTTTTCTTAGCCGGACTAGGCAACAGCCTGTCAAACACAGAGCGTATTTTTCTCGCAAACATTAACTCTGCTGGCGATAACCCTGACGTCGTATTCGGGTTTGGCGTGATTCTATATGCTGCCAAAAATTTCTGAATACTTCTTTCATTCGTGTCCACGCCTTGGTATTTCTTCAACGCTCGTTTAAAGGTGTCCACGAATTTTTCCGCCTGTCCATTTGATCTTGGATGATATACTGGTGTTGTCACGTGATCAATGGACTATCATCTACAGAATTCCTTGAATTCTCTTCCCGTAAACTGCGTTCCGTTGTCGCTGACTAAAGTTTTAGGGAGTCCAAAGCGACTAAAATTTCATTAAGTGCGTTTATTGCATTATTTGTTGCTGTCGGATGTCTGCACTTAACAATTTCTGGCCACTTAGTGAAACTGTCCACAATGATCAGGTAATATCGGCCCTGCATAGTCGATATGCAATCGAGTCCATGAAACATCTGTCTTTGGCCATGGTTGAATCTTTACCGGTGTATCCCTTGATGCCAGTTGACATCCTCTGCACTGTTTCACCAAATTTTCTGTCTTGGTACATCCTCGGCCAATAAGTTTAGCCTCTCATTAGAGATTTCATTCTCGAAATCAATGGATGGCCAGCGTGAAATTCTTTCAGAATTTTCTTTTGTAGAGTAACCGGCATTAAAACTATCTGCATATAGTAATACCTGTTTGCAGATTGAAAAAGGTGACACACTAATTCCTTTTTTAGTTGTCTTGTTCAACCAGACTTGCTTTTTCATTTTCTTAATGAAATCATCTTTCACCGCTGCTTTTTTCACATCTTATAGCGTAACCGGTAGTTCTCCAATAGTGTTGCATAACAGACCCAACAATTCACTTTCGTCTCTTAGCGCCGTTATTACTGTTTCTTCCAGTGGTTCCGTATATTTAGGTATCATTCTTGATAATCCATCGCCATGACCTAACTTCTTTGAAGGCACACATTCAATAGAATTACACCCCAACGCTGTGGTCGATTTGCTGTGTGAGTTGGTATACCTTTTTATGAGCCAAATATTGTTAGCAGCGGTTTGTGGTCTGTTTTCAGAATAAATTCTCTTCCGTATAGAAACCTGTAAATTATTTTTACAGCGTAGATTATTGCTAAACTCTCTTTTTCGATTTGACTGTAACTTCGTTCCGCGGGCAGTAACATTCTTGAGGCATGTGCTATTGGCTTCGTAGATCCGTCCTCTATGAAGCCATACCGCACCTAGTCCCTCATTACTAGTATCTGCTGCTACAATGATTTTCGAAATGCGCTAACGATACGTCTGCTAATGGACAGCTTTTTATTTTTTTTAAAGCCTGTTCGCATTCTTTCGACCATATCCACTTTGCGCCCTTTTTCACCAAATCATTTAAAGGAGCTCTCATATTATACATTTTTGGGATATAAATGCTATAGTAACTTTACTAATCCCAAGAATTAGCCACATTATCAGGTGCTGGCATATTTTTTATAGCCTCAGCTCTTTCTGGATCTAGTTTTCTTCCTTTACTGTCAATGATCTGCCCTAAATATTTTATCTTCTTTAGGAAGAACTCACATTTTTCAGCACTCAGCTTGAACCCGTATTCCTCAATTCTCTGAAATAATATGCGTTTTGTGTTAGGCCTCGTTTTCATTTTAATCAAAATATCATCTAAATATTCGATTGCATACTCCATACCAGCCACGATTGTGTCCATTATTTGCTGGAATAGGCTTGGTGCTACCTTCAATCCAAAAGGAAGACGATTTAATTTAAAAATCTCTTTATGCGTGTTTATTGTCAGGTATTTCGAACATTCTTCACTGACTTTAACCTGAAGGTAAGCCTCCGACAAGTCCAACTTTGAAAACACTCTACCTCCGTTTAATAGCTACGGATATGGTCCTTCACGCAATCATTTAAGCCTGTCGAAAAGTCAGCACACTCTGATTTTTCGGTTTTTCATTTTTATATATACGGTTGGAGACGCCCAAATCGAGTAACCGACTTTTGAAATTACGCCAATTTTCTCCAACCTTTCTAATTCCTCATTTATTGTGTTTAGTGCCGAAAATGGTACTTTTCTCTTTGGTTTAAAGATTGCTTTAACATTTTCTTTCAATTCGAAGTTGACTTCTGTTTTGTGCACAGTCCTCCTGAAAATACGCGAGGGAATTCGCCTAAGAAATCCGTAGTAAATCTTTCTGTTTGTCTCGTCCTATAGTTCTCTATGATGTTAACTTCGTTACAGAAAGAATTCACCGGCAACTCCTATAAATTAAACAATACGATCCAGTCTAAACCAAAGAGATTTACTGAATCAGGGAGCACATACACTTTCGATTTGTGAACTTTCCCCATGAACGAAATATTACATTTTCATTCACCTCTAAACTTAAGTCTTTTTCCTGACACTCCCCTGGCAATTTTGTCTGTGTTAGTCAACGGCGGGTAACCGATTTTTTTCCATGTTTGCTCGTTTATTACCGAGATATCACTTCCTGAATCGAGTAATAATTTTACGGTCTGCCCATTTATTTTTACATTGAGGTATTTTCTTCTTTGACCCTCCTCAATTTCGTTTCTAGACAAAACTACGTTCACCTTTTTTTGAGACTTTGTTTTTGCTTTTCTCTGTTTTGCCCGACAATAGGAACTTCTATGGTCTACAAGCCTACAATTAAAACATATTTTATCCGTAAAGAAACAATCCTTCTTTATATGATGTCCTCCACACGAACTGCATATAATTTTTCTTTCTTTATTTTGTAACCATGTCTGTTTGTACTCGCGAAATGCTCTTCTCAATCCGAGTATTATCTTTTTTATGGTTATAAGTCACTGACATTCTTCCGTTATTTTTTGTAGCGTAATCTTTGGATCCTGTTCCATGATAGTGAGGATTCTTGATCTAATTTCTTTGTTCTTCGGTGTCGTTAGACCCCGCACAAAAATTAGACACTTGAACATGTCGCTTGACAATTCCTTTAATTTAAACGCCTCACAATGCATGCATACGTGACAAAATCATCATCCTCTTGTTTTACGATATTTAGACACTTGTATCGTGTATGAAACAAAATTTCTACAAAATTTCTACTGTTTCGCTGAATGTAATTTCTTCTGGCTTTTTGGGAGGATTAAATTCGCGTATTTTGTATTTTCTTCTGTTCCCAACTTCTGCGACAACAGCGTGATTTTTTCCTCGTCGTACCATTGTTCGCATCTTTTCGTAAATATTGTTTCAAACCTACGAAAATAAGACGGAAACGTTGAACCACTGTCAGGGTCGTATTTAAATTCAGAGAGTGAATTTGAAATTCCTTCAGCAGAAAAAAATCTAAAACCCGGTTCTTTTGTTGTCCTAGATAATACGTCTTCCCAAAGTGCTTTATTGTCTTTTGTCTGTTGTTTGAAACCTTTCTTGTTGCTGAATAAGTTGTTTTTGTTGCTGTTGTTGTTGTTGTTGGAAGTGTTGCTGTAAAGTGACTTGTAGCACCTGAGTTAATTCCGCAATTTCTTCCATTCTGCCAACGTATCCACAAGAAAAAATTTTGTTCCAATTTATGTAGACAATAAAATATTCTAAGTCCAAACAAGAGTGGGGGCCAATTTCTTTCTTTCTGTCAACGTTGCACAAAATTTTCCTTTTCTAACATTCCTCGTTAATAAGCGTTAAAACAAAAATGAGGGAAAAATTACTTACTTTCTGTGTCGAACAAGACTTTCTAACATTCTTCGTTCTTAGTAAGTGTTGTCAACTGTAAATTTTTTTTCTTTTATCTTGTAAGGTCGTTTCGAATCTCGTCACCAACTGATATGTCCCGGATAGGGATATATTTGTTCGAAGTAGCAAAGTGGTTTTGGACTACTGTAACCGAGTAGGACAATCTAGCAGGTAACCGTAATGGACTTGTCCTCGTCGTAGTGGTAGGCAATAGGCGGAGGCAATAGGCGAAGACAATAGGCGCAGGCAATAGGCGTCCAGTAGGCGTCGTCCTGTGCCTCCACATCAATATTAGGTGTATGCATATTCATTACATCAGTTATAAATACAAATAAAACTGGCCCTCTACTATTTTTACTGCATCAAATGTAACAAAGACAACAACAAGAGAAATAATCAAGTATGAGAAATTGTTCAACAATAAATATATTGTGGGAACCTACCTACAAATGGACTCCTCCACACCTATATAATATGGCTACCAACTCTGAGTAAAAGGAGTCACCAAGTGAGGGTTGGCCAGGTATTCTGCCTATGCTGACGACGTTTCGGTTCTTGTGTCGAGCAGAGCCGAGATTAACGAAGTCAGTAAGCAGATCAGTGGGTATGCGATGGTGACAGGGGCCAAAATCAACCGCGATAAGTCTGTGGGCTTGCGGTTGGGTGCGTGGAAGGGAGTTTCTCTTCTCGGACCTTTCCTCTGGACGGATGGGCCGATCAAGATACTCGGCGTCTGGTTCGGTCCTGATCTCCAGTTGGAAAAGAATTGGTCGGAGGTACAGGGGCGGGCCGAGGCCGCGGCTAGTCTGTGGTCTCGGAGGGGACTTTCCCTGAAGGGAAGGGCGGAAGTTTGTGGTTCACACATCTATCCGATCCTCCTCTACCGTCTTTCTGTGCTTCCACTCCCGTATGCCCGACTAATGTCATTAGTCAAGGCCTTGTTCTCTTTTTGTGGAGAGGCAAGGCCCATATGGCATCTCGCGAGATCTGTTGCCTTCATCCCTCTGAGGGCGGTCTGGGGATGCCTAGCATTGAGATTCGTCAATATATGCTACGCATTACCTTTCTAGACCGAATGTGTCGCGGTTTGGATGAGGTGGGCACCTTTTGGAAGAAGATGTCCGTAAACATTTCCCATCCTTGAGAAGTGTGCACTCGTGCGAGGAGGAGGCCGGTCGTACTCCTCGTGGCGAATGCTCCTTCTATCGTGAATGTCGTCGTGCTTTGAAACTCCTCTTGCGGACGTCGGATGGCCTCTCCGACGCCCAAACGTTGTCTCGTAAGGCATTATATCGAGTGTTAGTTAGGGGTCCGTTCAAGATGATCTGATCGACGAGCTCGGTCTTACGAAGCAGGAGGCTCGCTCGATATGGCCTTGGGCGCCTGGGTTGAAATGTCTCAACAACGATGAGGCATCACTCACCTGGCTGATGATTCGCGGGGCCCTCTGGGTCGGCAAAAGACTTTGTTCAGCAGGCTTGGAGAAATATCCAAACTGTCGTCGCTGTACTGGGAATGTCGAGACCATTGGTCACGCCTTTTTTTCAGTGCGAGGCGGTAGTGCCGTTGTGCAAGTTTGTTGAAGGCCTCATGGTTCGCATGCTGCAGGGAAAGTTTTTTTTGTCCTGGAAGCCAGTTCTGTTTGTAGCAATGTGGTATCGCAATTGACGAAGGCTGAACACTATGTGTTCTGTTGCTTACTAGGGTTATGCGAGTCGTGATTTGGACGACGCGACAGAAGGGGATTCTATGGAGGCGAGAAGTTCACCTCTTCCCAACTGATCTTGTACTTTAGGCATCAGCTTAAAGTCAAGATTAGGACGGAAAGGCGGCGGCTCCCATCATCAGAATTCGCCAAAAGGTGGGTGAATCTTGCGCGAATGTGTAGAGTGAAAGGGCTGACCTAGAGTGGCATTTGGATGTCGGTTAGGTACAGAATTTTGTCCTAACAGGGTTGAACATAGGCAACCCACCCAGATATTAGGATAGACTAGGTTTTCATTTTTGAATTTTTAGTTTTCCTTTTTTTTCTGCTTAACTTAGCTAGGGCATGTAAGCTCATTGGTCCCTTTTATTTCTGTCCCTAATTTTTTTATTTTTGTTTAATTCCCCATCCCCTCCCTCGTTAGGTGGTTAGTGATGTCAGTTTTCTGGTGGATGCGGGGCGCCTTTCGTTTCGGGTGTGTGTTTTCGTATTTGTTGTTGTGTATGAATGAGTGAGTGTTTGTGTGAATGCTAGATGGTTTGAATGTGTACTCATTTTCTTAGTCCCGCATCGATTTCGTCCGGTTAACTGATATTACTGCCACATACATAGTTTGTGGGGGGGGTTACTAACTCAGTTTTGTTTAGTTTTATTGTAAATAATTAATTCATTGTGTAAATACTCATTTGGGGATTTTAAAATTTGTTATTTTATGACCCTCCCCCCATGAACAATATCTGTATATTAGGGGACTAGTTAGGACGTCATAGAGAAACTGAGGTATTATGGTGGACGTAGTAAGAAAGGTAGGAGTGAATGTGATGTTTTGGTGATTGGTTTATTGTTGGCATGTTTGGGTCAGTGTCTGTGACTAGCTAAGTTTTAGATTAATGACAGAAGAAGACCGTCATTCCCCAATCCCCCTTTTTGGCCTTGTGCCGCATTTGTTTGTATTTTTACGTAACAGAATATACTATTTAACCTTATATCTGAGTCCGTGAATTATCTTTCTATGGTTTTACACCATGACAACTGGTATCGACGAAGAATATTTGAACCAACAAAGAAGAAACCTCTACCTAAAAACAAAAAAAATCTACAAAAAAAAAAGGTCACGCCATAACTCTAAAGACGTCTAAAGATCCCAGTGTGATAACCTCAAGTTTGGCGAACCAAAGAGAAATTTTCATGAAAGAAAGTTACACATACAACAGTTGTATGTTAATATACAACTGATAAAACAAAAAAAAACGGACACCAACCGAATAACAGGCAACGTAAATACGGAAAAAGGCACAGATGCGGGCGTCGGATATATTTAGGAAGAAGGGAAAAGTATAAAAGAAATATTAACTCAATCCATTTAAAACCAACAACTTGAAAATACTTACTAGTGAAAAATTGTAAGTAAGATTTTTTTTCTCTTCCTCGTTGCTATAATCTAAAGCATTGCATTGTTCTTTGCTTCTCTTGACCACACAGGGAAGAAAGGAAAAAAATATTTTCTGTTGGCAGCGTTGGTTGTTTATGCATTTATTTTCTCCTCTTAGAGAAAAATAGAAGCACTTAGACTGTATTAGAAAAAAAAAAGATTTTTTTTTACAGTTATTACCAACCAGAGCTGTGAAATATTAAGGGAAGGAATTACTTTCTTTCCCCCTCTTATAGAAGAAAAATTGTTTAAATTCCGTTTTTTTTTCTCTGAGAACACGTATTTGAAGTCATTATGGAGGACTTTAAAGCATCCATTGTTCATATGATGAAGGCACAACATGATCATCAACAGAAGACTGAGGAACGTATACTACAGCAGCAACAGAAGACTGAGGAACGGCAACAAATGTTAGAAGAAAAATTGCTCCTACAACAAAAAAAGAACAAAAGAAAAAAAAAAGTTTTTTTTTTTTTTTTTTCTACAGCAGAGAGAACAACAACAGTTTTTTTTTTTTTGAATTTCAAAAACACCAAGAAGAATTACTTCTAAAAAAATGATGTTAGAGAAAACAACACTGAATTTTCTCACAACACAATTTGGAATTCTATGGAGACATTCAATTATCTTCCTGAAGAAGATAAAACATTTGAAGCTTTCTATAGAAGATATGAAGATCTTTTTGTGGTTGATTGTGAGGATTGGCCGAACGCAGTTCGCCTACTTTTGAGAAAGTTGGGAACAGCCGAATATAGTAAGTTCGCCGATTACATTTTTTGAAGAAAACAAGTGAATTGGGGTTCGATGAAGCAGTAAAACTTTTGTCTGAGTTATTTAGCCCTAATACAACACGGTTTCACAAAAGATGGAAGTGTTTTAACTTATCAAAACGGGATGATGAGGATTATCTTACATCCATTGTAAATAAGCACTGTGACGATTTTCGTTTGGCAGAATTGTCAGCTGACGATTTCAAATGTTTAATATTTGCACAAGGTTTAGTCTCCGCAAAAAACTCGGAGATTAGACGGAGAGTTCTATCAAGACTAGAAAGCGAACCAGGTCTCACATTACAAAAACTAGCTGAAGATTGCCAGCGAGTTATCAGTGTTAAAAACGATTCCAAAAACATCGAGGAATCAGGCATATCGTATGTTAGGAGAATTAAGTACAAGCCAAAAAATTACTACTCTGGAAAAAGGTAAAGAATGCAAAGAGTATGCCCATTCACAATCTAAAAGTAGACGACCCTGTGAGAAACAAAAATTACCCCCAAGGCCATGCGGACGTTGTGGTGGACAACATTGGGCGGCAGACTGTTTTTACCAAAACAAGACATGTAATAATTGTGGCAAAATTGGCCACAAGGGCGCGCACTGTAGAAACAAAAGGAACAACAGAAACAGAGTCAGACAAACTATATCAAATGAAAAAGCAGATAAGAACCTACGAAAATACGTTGTAGTTAACATTCTAAACCAAACAGTTAAGCTGCAACTAGATTCTGGCTCAGATCTCTCAATCATTAATCTTCATACTTGGAGGAAATTAAAAAACCAACAATGAAAAAGGCAAACAAAACAGCCCGTGCAGTAACAGGGGACAAAATCAAATTTGAAGGTGAGCTAACGCTACCTGTAACAATAAATGGCATCACAAAGAAACTAAAAGTTTTTGTCCATAAAAACTGAGAAGTTATTTGGAACAAATTGGATGGAGCAGTTTAAGTTGTGGGATCAACCAATCAACAATTTTTGCCAAAAGGTGGAAAATATGACAACGGATGCCTAAGACCTGAAAGACGAATTAAAAGAAAAATTTCCTGAAGTTCTCTCGGCGGGGCTAGGAAAATGTAATAAGACAAAATCCAGATTCGAGCTGAAAGAAAACGTTCAACCCATTTTCAAAAGTAAAAGAAATGTCCCATTTGCATCAGTAGAAAGAATTAACGAAGAATTAGACCGACTAGAAAATGCCGGTATACTGTCTGAAGTGAGTTTTAGCAAATGGGCTGCCCCTGCTGTATACGCAAGAAAAAAAGTCCAACCAAATTTGCGTCTGTGCGGATTTCTCAACAGGCCTCAATGCGGCTCTAAAAGATTACCATTACCCTCTCCCCACACCGGAGGAGGTATTTAATAAACTGAATGGTGGGGAAATATTCTTCAAATTGGACTTAAACGATGCATACTTTCAAATCCCTGTTGAGGAGATGAGTGTGATAAAACTTCCCATATGTATCAACACCCACAGGGGTTTATACAAGTTTGATAGATTGGCTTTCACAAAAGGGTCAAGGTTGCACCTGCAATATTTCAGCAGGTCATGGATACCATGCTGGGCGGCCTTGACTTCACATGTGCCTACCTGGATGACATTGTAATAGCAAGCAAATCTATCAAGGAACATCGCAAACATATCCACAAGGTTTTGATGAGAAATTCAGGATTTCGGTCTCAAGGTAAAAAGAATCAAATGTGATTTTTTATATGAATGAAAAAAAGGTATCTTGACATATCATTGATAAGAAATCCCAGGTGACAGGAAGATGATGATTTTTTTGAGCAAGATATATTTTTTCCTGACCCATGGTGGGCGAAGGCTGAATATCAAAAATATGCCTTATCAAAAATGTCCACGCCTGCTCCAAAAGTTTTTGGGACTTGCCAACTATTAAGTTACCAAGTATTCATAAAAAAAATAGCACACAGCTAACTCATCCTCTGAATACATTGTTAAAAAAAGAGAAAATTTGGAACTGGACTACGGAGTGTCAGTCAGCTTTTGAAAAAAAAAATATATTAACATCAGAACTATCTGACTCATTTCAACCCTCAATTAGATATCACTGTGGCCTGCGATGCTAGTTTGTACGGTCGGTCGCATGTATAAACGTTTGTACATATTCTGTCTATCGACATAGTATGCCAGATGGTACACTGAAACCCCCAAGGAGGAGTAGCACACGTATCAAGAATTTTGTTGAACTACTCTAGAAAAAAAAGCGTACACACACAAATCAAGAAAATTGAAAAAAGCCCTCAGTATCATTTTCACGGTAACAAAATTTCACAGGTATCTGCATGGAAGGTATTTCAATCTACAGACCGATCATAAACCATTATTAACGATATTTGGCTCTAAAAACGGCAAATAGACTTTTGAGATGGGGTACCATCCTTCTCAACTATAATTTTAAATTAAATTATTTACCGACTAATAAAATTGGCCATGCAGATGGTCTATACAGACTAATCGCTAATCAAAATCAACCACTTGAAGACTCGGTTATAGCAGCTCTTCATTCAGATTGTGAAATAAAATCAATAATAGCGAATACCATCCGGGATCTACCTGTAATGTTGTCGGAAATCAAAAACGAAGTGCTAGAAGATGATTTCATTTGCGAGAAAAAGCGTAAAATCGCAACAAAAGATAATAGTGTGTCAGACGTCTACTCACTATGTGATAATGTCTTATTATACAGCAAAAGAGTTGTAATTCCGAAAAAGTTACAGAAGCGAATTTTAAAAAACGTCCACGGTGGACACCCCGGTAGAAACCGTATGAAGAGTCTCATGCGGAGCTATGTCTACTGGCTGGCGATGGACAAGGACAAGGACATAATGGAAATGATTAACACATGCAGAGGATGCGCCTTGGTGGCCAAAGCTCCACCTACCACTTTCAAACCCTGGCCAAAAATGGACCAGCCTTGGTCACGTATACATATTGACTTTGCTGGGCCGATTGACGATTATTATTACTTAATCGTTGTTGACAGTTACTCCAAGTGGCCGGAGGTTTTAAGATGCAAGAGGCCGACAACAGCTGTAACAATCAGTTTCCTACATGAGCTGTTTGCGAGATTTGGAGTAGTGGACTGCGTTGTCAGCGACAATGGTACACAGTTTACGTCAGCAGAATTTAAGAATTTTTGCGACATCTTCCAAGTCAAGCACATAACTACGCCTCAATACCACCCTAGATCAAATGGGCAGGCAGAGAGGTTCGTAGACACGCTGAAAAGAGCATTTAAAAAAGCCCAAGTAACTCCTACCGACATAGCATTACAGCAGTTTCTGCAAGTTTATCGTATAACGCCAAACCCGAATACACCATCAACTGGCTCACCGGCAGAAATCATGTTTGCCAGAAAGGTGAGATCCGTGTTTGACAAATTAATTCCCAAACAGTCAAAAATATGCAAGACCGAAAAAGTACCAAAAAAAAAACGATTTCTTCCAGGTCAGAAAATCTTTTCTAAAAGTTCTGAAAACTTTTTAAAAAGAATATACCGTACTGGGAGGAGGGCACGATCACTAGAAGTTATCGGCGAGATGGTGTATATAATACAAGGAACAAGACATACCCACAAAAGAGATATTAATCAAATCAAAAAACGACATGAAATAGATTCTAACAGCACACAGGATGAAGTGGAAGAACCCATCGAGATCATTTACGACACATTTGATCTCGAGCCCAACCCCCCCCCCCCCCCGCAACATACGCTTGAACAACGAAGGTCGGAGAGAAAGAGGAAATTTACCGAGGCTTTAACAATCAACCCCAAAAAGAAAAGGTATTGCATTTCTGGAAAGTAATATACCCTTTTACCGAGTAAAAGGCTTGGGAGGGGGGTATTGTGAATACCTACCTACAAATGGACTCTTTCACACCTATATCATATGGCTACCAACTCTGAGTAAAAGGAGTCACCAAGTGAGGGTCACCTAGTAGTAGCCATAGAGTGAGTGAATGAGTGAGTCAGGACACCAGTGAGAGAAAGTACTCTCAGTCCACATTTACCTTTGTACTACGTTTCCGAGAATCTACTATTAAATTTAAGTTGCTGAACTGATTGTGTGAAAATGAGAAGGTGTAGTTAAGTATATTTGTTGTTATAGGAAAATTAAACAGTTGTTTTTGTATTAAATAGAAAAAAGTATTGTTCTTGATTCACTGATTTTTAAAGAGTTGTCGCTCTTTTACCGGAGATGCTTGTTGTGGAAGTGAGCGTTCTTTCGCAAGCTGGATGTATGTTAATTTTAATAATTAAAGTTAAGCCTGGAATTGGTTGACAAGGTTCGTTGTCGTGTTGAAGAATTTGCTTTGTCTCCTTTGTTGTTGAGTCGATCTCCAATGAAGTCAAGTGAACAAGTTGAATATTTTAAAGGCCCACTGACCAAGTCGCGTCGAAGTTTCGTTTTTATTAGGTCTCTTGGTCACGTTGGTGGATCGTGAACATGTTTACATTTATTGGCGTCAACTAGAGGTCAAAATTTAGGTCGGTACCTTCGGACGTAGTTGATGACAGCTAATTAATATTTTTCCACCAATCAGAATGCATCAGTTGTTATACTTGGTTGGGAGCCTCTATGTGTTTAACTTGCACAAGATTTGAGATTTGAAAAAATGTAGGAATCTGATTCTACAAGCGAATGATTCGCGTTATTTGTTTTTGCTTCTTTAGGTGCGATGGTTTCTGTTTTTTTTTTCTTTCTTTTTTGTTGTTTTTTTTTTTTCAATTTTCACTTTCGTATCATTCTTGATTCATTTCTCTCTATCTATCTATCTATCTATCTCTCTATCTCTCTGAATTGCGAAAAACTATGTGCCAATACTCACTGCAGAATCAACATTGCTGCTTCTCTAATGATCCATTTATGTTAAGGATAGCAGCAGTTAATTAATAAGTATATTTTTCGTATTTAAACTGCCTTAAAAAGTTTACTTAGCCTTAAAAGGCCTCTAGATCCTTAATAAAAAAAATATGCTGAAAAGAAGTGACAAGATTTTCATTGCCGCTAAATATGTTTCTTTTATATGATAAATATTAACACCGATCCGTTGTAAATTTTTAACGTCGTACTCTTTTTGACACAGATCTAAATCCCTTGCAATTCAAACTGATTATCTAAATTGTCGTTGTTGTTGTTTTTCGTCTTTTTTAGTAATTGGTATTGAATGTTGGAAAATAAACGAGCCGTTTTCAAAACTCCGAAATTTTATCCGATTAATATCATAACCCAATTCTTTTGGTATATATCTTCCATATGTTTTGGAGCTTTATAAAATGATGGGCAAAATTAACTGAAGGCAGCGATACATAATGACAAATGCTTTTATTTTCTTTCTGGATTAAATCTAGTATCTACTATGTTCAAGGAGCCTTTTTTCTTTAACGTTACCAGTTATGCACGCAGATAATTTGTCACACCTTAAATAGCTTTATTGCTTGCTTCATTTAAAACAATCATTAGTTCTTTTGCTTTGCCAATGCATTCTTTTTATTGATATCGACTTTTGCTGTTGATGTTATTTTCTTCAGTTATAATTTCTCTTCATCCGATTATTAGACACCATTTTCTTTTTTGTTATTGGTAGTAGTGGTTTTATGACGAGTAGGAATATTAATGCGAATGATAACTCTGAACTGATAGTGCAGAACCATGAAAGTTTCTTTATTGTATTTCAAAATACAATTGTGGTACAAGGCCGAAGGAGAAGTGGGGGAGGGTTGGTCGTCACTGACTATCCTACCCCTGGGTAATCTGATTCACGACCAATTCATTCTAACAATTGACTCGATCACCACAAGAAGTCAACCGTCACCATTCAATCCAACATATGCCACAATACAGCATATTCACAAGTAGCCATCCATGACATAAATTATTGGTAATATACAATTCTTTTGATGCGGGAGGGTTCCTATTTTTTTTACAATAAAAGATTACAAATATATGACATGAAATAGGTGGGGATGGGGATGAACCATATAACGAAAATAAAGTACAACAAAACATTCAAAATAAAAATAAAGTATGTTAGTAGGACCCGTCTACTCGACATAAAAATAGGAGTGGCCACTGTATTCTACCAATAAGGAGAATGAAGCAGCTTACGCATAGACGTGAGCGACAAAAATTAATTCCCGATTTGGAAAGTCAAAGGTTGATCCAGTAAAGATAAAAAAGGCGACAAAACAAACCGGGGATGTTGAGAATCTTTACAAGGATCATAAAAAAGAGAATGCGAGGAGAAGGCTAGGAGCAACAATTATTCACATTAACTAGGTGGACAAAAACAGTCTAGCTTAATCAAAGATAGACCCCATCAGGAATCTGCCCTGTTGTGTCCATACGTGACTAAAAAAGTAAATCAGTCCAACTGAAGGGCCCCGGAAGAGCAGCGCCCTTCCAAGCACCTAACGATGGCCCCCTGAATCTTCTCTACCTTTCAAGCGCCTTCTGTGCCACCTCAATATTGCTACAGTACGACACGAAAATTGATACTTCATCGGCGTAAGCGGAAACCCTGGTTCGAGTTTCACCAGTAACGATTCCGCGTAAGCTGAACTGCACGCCCTGTCTCTCAGCCGACGAAGGAGAGGTTCGAACGCCAAAGCGTAAAGTAGGGGCGACAGCGGACAACCCTGACGAACCAATCGAGACAGCGCCAAAGATCTTGACCTCTACCCGTTCACCTGTACCACAGCACTGGGGAAACGATACACCAGGTTGATCCACTTGCAGAAGTCTGATTTGAATCAAGAATCCGACAAGACAGCAGCCTGGTACTGATGATCGACCATGTCGAACGACTTGGACTGGTCCAAATTAATCCGCGCGCCTTCATCGTCATCTTGCTCTGAATTGTTCCGCCTTTCACAGCACAATCTGCTCCGGCTTCACCAGAATCTAGGCAACTGACTGCAAACGCTCCGTTAGGGTCTTGGTCAAAAACTTTAGCATTGTTTAGCAGTAGGTTTGTAATCGTCTAAATCCCGCCCATGCTTGTCCTTTTTCAATCCCTAGAGATCCGGTTGGGTCGGACCCTGTTGAAAACAGTTGTTGAATACCACTATCAAAATCTCATCAAACATGTGTGACAGCCTCAAGTACAATTCGTACAATTCATCAAGTCCGGGAGAGTTGCCACTGCCGACCCTCTTCACTGCCAAGTGGACTTCGCCCTTTGTGATCTCACTCTCGCAGCCAGATGCTTCAGTCGACGAAAGTCAAGTAAATAGCTGCGAAAGACGTCTTCACAAAGACCAGACTCCTTAGTAAACCGGTCCTGCAAATGTAGTCCATATAACATCAGGACAACCTTCAGAAGTGGTTCAACACTTCACAGACACCACTTCCGAGTAAGACCCCCATAAAGGAGAACATGACTAAGGACTGTGTGTACGACATCCCGGGCAGCTGTGATAAGAAATATAAAGGAGAAACAGATCTCCCCCTTTTTAAGTAAGAATGCAAGAACATCGTAAATTGGTAACACGAGGGAAAATAGAATAAGCAGGCGTAGCTGACGACATATGGAAGGAAAAGGAAGATGTGGGATGAGGTTGAAATAATAGAACATCACTGGAAAATACGAACACTTAAGGAATCAGCACATGTACTAGGCCACAAAAATCTCCTGAGCCGGCTAAGCATAAAAAAGAATACAATATGAAAACCAGTAAAAAAGAGTGCTAGAGAAAAGCAATGAATAACAAAAAAAATTGCAATATGAACTCTAGTAAAAAATGCAATAACAGAAAAATTGCAATATGAGCATTGGTAAAAAAATATTGCTGAGACATTAGGCTTATAACTCCCCCAAATTCATACACAGATGTCATAAAGGACACATGACCTAGTGGATAAAGGCGTTTGTTAGATCCAGTGACTAGACCCAAGGAGTTGTGAGTTCAATACCTGGCAACAGCAGTGGTGGACCAAAACTTGGGAAGTTGAGTTAAAGGGAAATAACTGAGACATCCAGAAGAGGCATGATACTTGGAACGAGAACAATCCACCTCAAAATTCGAAATTCCAATCACCTGAAGAAGGCTGAAGCGTACAACGGTCGAAACGTTGTGAATATGACAATGAAGATGAAGATAACAGTCCGAATAATGTAAATAATGTAAGTAGACATTACTGATATAACTGAGAGTACCACAAAAGCTGAGTCGACTGGACAGCTTAAAATTGAATGTGAAATGGGCTTCAAACTGGTTACAGCGAAAATGAAATTACTTTTATCATTCCTAATAAATAGGCCCTCAGTAACCAATGTTCTTCTCTATAAAAACGTAGACGACTGATAGAACCCTCTTTTTATTTGCAAATGAATGCAAGAGTTGAGGAAGAAATATTATCATTGAAGACGATAATCCAAGCAAGATAGGGAGCATACAACATGGCTTACTAAACGTATATTATGGCGTGAAATGGATAATTCAACCAACACGGACAAGAATGTTGTTATATGCAACGCATGAAGTGCTTCCTACATTAGCAAACAACAAGGCAGGTAATCCAATATAATTCTTTAGATAAGATACATCTATCTTATACAGGAAACAGAGCCATTGGTGTATATTCACGCAGTATGTAAGGTATCATTCAACAAATCGATACAAACAGCCGTTCGATGTAAAATAGGATGTGATTGGAAACAATGGAAATTTCCTGACGCCGAATGAATTTTGTGTGAGTTGGCTCATAAACTAAATCCAGTTATAGAATCGGTATCCATCCTGTTGGCATAGGGATCATATAGGCTCAATGAATTTGAGAAGAGATTAAGCATAACACACAGGCATATTGTTATGTTTAATTACATGCCGGACATTATACCATAAACGGACAATCCCTAGGTTATAAATGTAAAATTAACTACGACAATCATATCGAGAGAGAGAGAGAGAGAGCACGTGATACGAAATGGATAGCTTGTAACATCATATACAAATATATAAAGGATTCAATGACCGCGGTATTTCTACGATCCTATGGTTGCAATGCGATCAAGAGATATAACAAAATGATGGGAAATATTTCTTCTTGGATTGGATAATCGCAATAGGAAAACGAATGAATTAAATAAACGCAACATTTTGATCGATTTACACACACCAACTTATGTACAGAGCCACACTTAGCATGCAGCTAGCAGCGTGCAAGGCAAATACTATCTTTCAGTTAGTTATCAACTATTCCTTCAGTCTTCATTCTCATGAATTTTATTCCCCAATTCTTTATTCAAGCTTCCTGTAAAGAGTTTTCTTCCCACTCTCATTATGTTTGCGTATGTGTACGTGTGTGTTTGTGCGACGTCTCCACAGATGTCGTCAGTCTTTTGTTACTCGAAGCAATATTTGTTTTACCATCTATTTGTTCAAAACTGTCCAGTAGGCCCCTCTTTTTTTGTTTTTTTTTGGGGGTTTTTTCTTGTCTTGACTTCGATGTGTTCTATAAATATTAAATTCCCCATGTTTTATTATATGTTCCCAAATCCTTAGCTGTCTCTTTTTCATTTTTAGCAAATGATTCTTTGTAGTTCCTAATCTTAAAACTTCTTTGTTTATCACATTATTCAATGATATTCGTAACATCTCTTTCGCTTCACCTCATTAACTGTCATATAGATATTAGACATGATATTACAGAGCAGTATACTCTTTTTGTAGCTAAAGACATTTGATCACTTAATTCTTTACATAGATTTTGCAACTCATCTTATTCTATTTCGATGTGTCTTCAGATTTCAATCACATTTTCTGTCGTCTATTACTATGTTATTCACATAGTTAAACTTCCGCGCCTTCTTGATTTTGACGTCCTCGATCTTCTTCTTCTTCTATGTGCCGTATCCCTTCAGGACGTTGGCAATTATGCCTCTCCACAATTTCCTGTCCTTTCTAGCTCTTAATAACTTTTGTCTTTTTGCTATCTCTTCCAAACTCAGCTCCACTATCCAGTCACTCAAGCTCACCAGGTAGGTTGTGCGTTGCTTTTCTATGTTTCTATTACCTTCAGTCTCTCTTCTAGGCATCAATTTTCCAGTCCCTCTTTCCTTATTATGCGCTCCAGCAATTTCATGGGTTTCTTCTTGATATTAAGTATAAATATCCTTTTTGTTGCCATTGTCACTAGAACTTAGTTGTTGTTCACATGTTCGGTCCATATTATTCTCAGCATCCTTCTGCAGAAGCACATTTATGTTGCTTTAAGTCTGGGAGTAGATTGTCCAGCATTCAATGCCATATAGAAGGACTACTACATAACAGTTCAGTTACTTTTCTTTCCCGGTGCGTAACTCAGTTTCACTCAATACGGATTAAAATGCTCAAATTGGTAGGACCGAGGAATGTTTTGAAAGTGTCAGTGGACCCTTTGGATAAGCACAATGTACCAACTATAATGGAAAAGACTTGCTAATCTTCTACAATATGGTTTCAGTATTGCCAACGCCTACTTCCAACAAGAAACCTACCCCATAATATAGTGATTTTCCAAGCGTAGCTCAGATGTGGCACATGGCCGAATGTAAGGGGCACCCAGTGAGGATCGAACTCACTACTCAGTTGTAATTGTTCTAGCGAGACAAGCTTACTAACTATTACACCACCCCTAGGTGCCCCCTATCCATTCATATAATGGCACGATAAATAATGAAATAGGTTATATTTACATTAGTCAGCGCAGGAGATCAGAACATGCAGAAGAGCAGGCATTAATTCAGGCCACTATCTGCTACAAGGCGACGTCAAGCTGAAAGAGGACTGCCAAACTAGAAAAGACTAAGCTTTAGACGATAGAAAAGATAAAAAAAAATCCTGCTATTTCTGAACAATACCAAATTACACCCAGAAGTAAATTCCAACAACTCCAAGATATTGGGCTTCATGTCGATGGACAATGGAAAACATACAGTAGGAAAATGTGCAAATAATACCATTGGGTGAAGGGATGATACCACAGAGAACAGTGGATTAGCGAAGAGACGTTGAAATTAATTGATGAAAAAAAAAAATGAAACAGCAAAGAATAATAGGGAAAGTTAAAAAAAAAAAAACGAGAAGAGACGAAACAAAGCATATCAAAACCTAAATTAGCTAAAAAAAAAAAAAAAAAAATGGCACTAAAGCAGAATCATTCAATGGTAATGATGTGAAAACCCTTTATCGCATTGTGAGAGAATTGACTGGGATAGAGAGGAATGTAGACATACTTGTTAAATGCAAAAATGGGAAGATGCTGGTGACAGTAGAAGAGGAAGATTTCAATGAAACATTGAATCAGCCTACCACAGATAGTTTTATGACTTTTATTGAATACTTCCAAATTTGGAAGAAAGGTAAGAATGAATCACCGAAGAAGAGACAACAGCGGCATTGAAGAAAATAAATCCCCTGGATTGAACGAAATTGCAGCAGAAATGCATGGTGGTGATAGTCTGGTAACCGAGCGGACAGATTTCTTCAACGGTTGCTAATAGGAATGGATTGGGCCACTGAATTGGAAAATGGTGTTATTGCAAGGCAGCCAAAAAAAGAAGACTTCTCCAATTACAACAACTGACGTGATATAAAAGTTTTCTGTACAGTGTTACTGAACAGGTTACGGGTGGAAGTAGATTCTGTACATGAGAACAAGCTGGTTTTAACAGCGACCTGCACAGAACTGATCTTCACCCTCAGAGATATCACTGAGCAATGTACTGAAAACAAAGACTACTACGGCTTAACTTTATAGAATTAAAAAAGCTGTTGACAACATACACAGAGAATCTATCTAAAACATTGTGCGGTCATATGGTGTCCTACAACTATACATGGACATTTCAAGAACATATATGCGGAGCTCACGTTGTTTTCTTAGAAGTGAGGTAGGAATAAGAGAATTCTTAAGATTAATCACGGTTGTACGGGAATATCTATCACCATTGCTCTTCCTAACTATAATTTCTAGCAGAAGGATATAATGGAAAGTACAAACAAAATTAAAATATCGAGACATTGCCGACAATACTGTTTCGATGCAGAAAGTGGTGTAGGTCTGCATAGGCTCAGCACATATTTAAAATATTATATTGGGAAAATTGGACTGAGAAAACCAAAATAATGCCAGTGAACAACAACAACCGGGCTGCTGTGACGATTCTGGTAGACGGGTCAAATGACGAAGTTGTAGACCAGTTCACCAATCTGACAAATAGATATGTGGAGGGTTAACAGCAGAAGCAGAATGGCAATAGCAGCCTTCCAAAGAATGCGCTCAATTCGGTCATCATTAGAACCAACATTAAGTTCAGACTCTTCAACAGTATTGTGTTAGCAAACGTGGAATATTCAACTATCAATCAGAAGAAAACTGAATCTTTTCGATCAAAGGTGCCTGAAGAAGATTTTGAAGATTAGCTGGCAAAACTGCATTACCAATGTAGAAGGAGCAAAGCACGTTCTCTCTCTGAATTTGTCGCAGATAGACAAATGAAGGCAGCTGGACACATTCTGCGCTTTTTCAGATCAACAGCATTCAAAACCAGTCATGAGATGGATCCCATCTGAATGGAAAAGAATACGTCGAATGCTAAGGCACACCTGACGAAGAATCTTTGAAGATGGTCCAAAGGCAATGAATTTTGAATCACATGACAATCAATGAACTGCAGTTGCTTAAAGACACTGGAGAGAGCTTGTTGCCAAATGTGTCCAACGGCACCGGATATCCTCATACTAATTAAAAGATGACGATATGTAACTCATATCTGAGGTTGTTCCTTTTTCTGTCAACCCCTCATTATGTCTTTTTACAGTTTTTTTTCTTTCTTTCATAGACTACATTCTCTAAGTTCTCTCAATTTTTCTTTTGAATGGACCATTAACACCGTATTTTTTCACTAAACTCGTTCCCTATGTGCATAAATGCTGTTTGTTGCCAGTATAGTCTCTTGATTATTCTGATATCTTTCCCGAATATATCAAGGCTGCTGAGCAGAGTCATCAGATCCTTGTGGCGTTATTTGTCGAATGCTTTTGCGTAATCTATGAAACATAGATACACGTCCTTCTGCATCTGTATCGTTCTTTCTAATATTCTGAGCATGAATATCGCCTCCATTTCATTTGTTATTTCGGTGATCTTGTCTATGCCAAAGTTATCTAAGGCTTTCAGCATTTCCGTTACAATTACGTCTGGCCCTGCCGCCTTGTTTCTGTTTAAATTGGCCAGTGCGGCTTTTACTTGAGTTTTCAGAATTTCAGGTACGTCGGTAGTTCTGTGTATTACTGGTTGTTCCTTTATATCATGGAAGAGTTCTTCAATGTACCCGTTCCAGCGTTGAAGAATTTTTCCTACTCTAATATGAGCGTTCCATCCTTTGATTTTAGGCAGCCTGTTGACGAGCATGTCTTCTGTCCTGTTGTATTATTTGTTTGTGCATGTCTCTGTTGTTGGTAGTACTCAATATTTCTATTTCGGCACATTTTTCGTTTAGCTATTCTTCTTTATTTTGCCTGAATTTGGTCATTATTTCATGGTGCAATTTTCTGTACGCCGTTCCGTATCTTGACAGAGTTTTCTATCTCCTTTCCATCCTTTTCCATCAGTCATCCATTCGTTTTTCCTCCTTCGTCCTGTCTTCTTTAGGATGATATCGTTTGCTGATGTCATTAAAGCGTCTGTTTATGCGTCCCATTTTGAGTTTCCATTGTGTTACTCGTATCTTCTTTTCACATTGCCCATATATTTTTCTTTTAAGTTAGGATCACTCAGGAGTTTGTTGGATTACAGTTTGGGTTAGTTTACATATAAGAGGGGCGATGATCGCTTCCGCAGTCGCCACTTGGGTAGGTTTTGCATTCTTGAATCTTTTGTTGATTGTTATATAATCAATTTCTTGGAACCATGTGTTGGATATTACCTGGTCATTGGCTCTGCACATCTGGATTCATTTTTCTTCGCGTTCGTTGATGGGTTCCTTGTCCGAATCTTCCTGCTATATCCCCTACATTTTCCCTGCCTACTTTGGTGTTTAGGTCTCCCATGATAATGATGACTTCCTGTGATTTGCATACAGCCTTGGCACTGTACAACATGGAGTAGAAAGATTCGATGGCCCCTTTCTTGCTTTGTACCGTCGGTGCGTACACTACTATAATAGCCACGTTGAAAGGTTTCCCTTTCAGCTTCAGTACCAGAATTCTTTCGGGAAGTTGGTGGTATCCTAGAACGCATTTCTTAAACGCACTATCTAGTATTAGTCCTACTCCTTTGTGAATCACCGTTGTTTGGCCATCTGGTTTCACATATACGTAGAATGTTGATGTTAAGTCTGTTCATTTCTTGTTTAACATTACAAACTAGCCGCAGTTGTTCAATGTTCGGACGTTTCATGTCCCGAGAGTTATTTTGTGTTTGATGCGAGATTTCCAGTCTAATTATGCATCAATCTGTGTTCATTAAATTCCTAATTATTGCGTTTGTTACCTGGTTCATCAAACGCGATGGATTTCGTATTCATTTACATCTAATTTCTTTTTCAGTCATATAAAGATAGATCTACTGAGGTCCTCCAGTTCTTTGCCGCTGTGATGTTTTGTTTATCACTTCGGTAATTTTATCAATAATGTAAAAAACACGTATTCATCTCTTCTCTCCACCCTCTGATCGAGAGTCATACAGATGTGTCTTGTAAGATGTACACACTATTTTTTGCCACGAATTAAGTCCTTCGTAGTAAAGTTCTGGAGCTTTGTCAGATACCAGGGTTTTTGGTACTTCACTTCTACGGAATATGAATCTTAAAATTTGTTTAACAGTAGAACTTCTTTTGTCAGGTACATGAATTATCTCAGGCCAGCCTGAAAAAGAGTCTACTAATATTAATAACGTACGTGTGATTCATGTGAACGCGATTCCATTCTTCCAACTCTTTAAGCTACGTGTGTTATTTCTTTACATTCTGGACATCTTTTAACATATTCCACCACATCTCGTGAAAATATATGCTATCATGTTTTTAATTTTTACATGTTTTGCGTAGACGCTAATTGTCGTCATGTACACTTCTTATCACGCGTTTTCTTTGAGTTTTGTAAGGGTATCACTAAATCACCATTACAAATCAATCTATTCTCCATTGTTAATGCGTGTCGTTTTTGTTGTCTCTTACTTCTGCCATGGAACAATTACCCCATACTTTTTTTATTCTTGATGTTATGTTTATTAGTGCTTGATTATGTATAATTTCGGCAGCCATTCTATCCAAAGGCAAAATGTCGATTCTTGATCCATTGAAACTCATTCTTTTTAAAGGGAATATGACAGAAATTATACTTTGTAAATTATTGTGTACAGATTTTTTATTTATGTATTTTTTACAGATTTTTTATTCATGTATTTCTTAATCTACTCAAGACAATACTGTTTTTTTTTGTTTTGTTTTTTATTAATGGCTCCTGGGCATATGTTGTCTTGTTAACATACCATATATTTTATGTTGTTTCCAAAACCTTTTTCAATGGCCCTTTGAAAATGGCGCTTGCCGGCTTTATTCTATAGGGCATTCTCTTCTGCCTCAATGGACCTATCATAGAGTTTATTGTTGTTACTTCTTTAAACTTTTCATCTACTGGTATTTGACGATATGCACTTGTTAGGCCTATTTTGGTAAAAACATTTATACCTATTAAAGAATGTAAGGCAACTCCCACATTTGGCATGGAATATGTGTATGAGCAAACTTTTTCATTTATTTCCACTTTATAAACACCACATATGCATATATCTTCATCAGATTTTTCTCAAAACGACAATTGGGGAGACACAACCGTAAGAAGGTTTTGGTTTTTTCTTTCTTTTTTTTTTTTTTTTTTTTTTTTTTGCAATTTCCAACAATGGTGGGTATGATTTCAAATTTGTTTTCCAGGTTTAGTGACCCTTCGAAATATCCCAAGCTTTTTAAGACTGATCTATCAAACTGGCGTAACTTGCTTGAAAATAATTCGTCAAATATTTTTCAAATGTTGGACATTTCTTTCTTTATTTTGTGCTTATATACACAGAACGGACATTTTGTTACTGTTGTCTTTAGCGAGCAGGTATCAGTAAATTCTAAAATATCTTGTCTGTTTTCATTTCTTCTGAATTTTTCAATTAATTCTTGTTGAATAAAGTCAAAGCAGGCGTTCAAGGACATATTTCCTAACTGTAATTGTCCCAAGATTTTGTAATAGTGCGTTACATTCCTTCAATTGGTTTCATTTGAATTAATTCTTCTTCATTTGTTTGGCTTTCTATTCTGAGATTTTTATAAAACTCACAGTATCAAGGCGCATATTTAGACGATTACTGCCGACTCCCTCTTTAGTGCAATGAGTGGGATACTGCCACGGGCAACTGTTCCCCGGGAACGGTCACCGCTTAATTTTTAGTTGCTCTTTGCCTGAAGACGGAATTGAATTCTGTCCGAGGACAGAGACACAACTGAGAGATTATAAAGGAGATGCTATAAACAGGGTCTCATAAGACCGAGTCACAAGACACGCGTATCATATTCAATATTTATTACATAAAAATGTATAAATGTGGCACAAAGTGAATGGGGAAGGCGGATCTTCTGTGTTGTTATCTTAACCTAGCTGGTCTCATTCATATATCTATCCGTACAAATAATATTCCATTCACTATAAGGTCATATTAAATACATCATTTGCTCAATGAAAATGCTAACATAAAATTTATAAGGTACAAATTGGTTGGGGTAAATAATATACCTCAATGATTTTTATACAATGAAAGAAAAATATATACAAGAAACTAAACAAAACTGGATTAATATTTGGTCACGCCACAAAATAATACAAAATGTGTGGCAGAAAATCTCACTTAATAAGACGAAACAATTCAAGACTCGAGAAAAATATCCCGAAAATGTCTTACATCCAGAGAACTGATACGAAGGGATGACAAATAGAAATAAAAATAGAGGACACAAATAATGCACTTGCATACCCAAACTAAGTTAAACCAAAAAACGTTTCAAAAAGGCCCAAATAAAAATACAAACTATCCTAAAATACCCTATCAGGGATTGGGATAACTGATGATTTAGGTTCTTTTTTTCTATGTACAGTGTTCCTTCAGGCCTTAGACGGCCATGACACTCTACCATTACCTGTGATTCGTAGCTCTTAATAAATTTTGTCTTTTTGTTATTTCTCATAAACTTCGTTCCGCCATCCATTTACTTAAGTACATTAAGTAGGTTATGCGTTGTTTTCCTCTGTCCTTCTTGCCTTCACTCTTACTCGTCAGTATCAGTTTTTTTTAATCCGACTCTCTTCGTTATATGCACGAGATTATTTCAACTGTTTCATCTTGATGTTATGTTTTCATTTTTGGTTCCATTTTCTCTGAAACTTCGTCGTTGTTCACATGATCGGTCCATAGTATCCTCAGCATCCATCTGAAGAACCAGATTTCTTTTGCATCAAGTGTCTTCTTCATCTATGAGCAGATTGCCCAGCATCCACTGCCATATAAAATGACTGACATCACGTAGCAGTTCAGTGCTATTTTCTTTGTTTCTAACATTTTTTTCTGTTTCTTAATACTCTGCTTAGCTTTGGAATACATCTTTGGCTATCTCAATGCGCCTTTGGATTTCAGTATCGCACTTTCCGTCCTCTGTTAAAACCCTTCCATGATATTTACATTTTTGTATTTGTTTGATTCTGGTATCTACAATTTATCATTTGCATGTTGGGCTATTCCTTTTGCTAACAAGCATGCATTCCGTCTTCTTGCTATTGAGGTTCCGTCCTTTCTTCTCGTTTTCCTTCATTACGTTCTGTAGAAGTTTTTGTAGTTCCCTTTCAGTGTTTTCTATTAAGACTGTGTCATCAGCATATCTTATACTGTTAGGATTGTAGCCTGGTAGAACATTATTTTTCCCAGAATCGCCTCGCTGTATAGGTTGAATAAGTTCGTTCAGACAACACATCTGTTTTACCCACTTTCTATTTTTTGTATTTAATGAACTCATGTTCTATCTGTATCCAGGTAGAGGTTCTTGATTATTCTAATATCCTTCACTAATATCCTTCACAAATCTGCCAAGATTACTGTTATGGGGTCCTCCCCTTTTTCATATAAGTGGACTCGACCAAAGTGTTACTTGGACTGCTGCCGTTAAATACCCAGAGTCAGTCAGAAAATAGAGAGAGAGAAAACGAGAAAACTGAGATAGTGATTGAGTTGGAGGTAGAGTAGTAGTGTGAGGTAACCGCTTGTAGAAGTCAGTTACAAGCACGTAGACTCTAAGGAAGTCCTACTTCGAGACTGTATATATATATATATATATATATATATATATATATATATATATATATATTATTGCTACTAACCGCGTGCCTGGATTTACTAACAGTATGACCCATTGTATTATTGTGTAAATACATTTAATTTCTTATCTTTAATTCCTGCGATTGTCATTCATTGGAGACCGAATTTCATCTCGGGATCCACAACAGTTACTAAGCAGTTCCAATAGTTCTATGTGGCGTACTTTATCAAACGGTTTGGCATAATCTATAAAACCCAAGTACACGTCCTTCTGCATTTGTATTGCTCTTACTGATATCATTATGTGTATAAATATCACGTTTCTTATTGAAATGTTGAAGAACTCGTACTGTTGTTGTTCTATTTCTTGTCTGATTGTGTTACGCAGAATTCGGAGAAGTTTTGTTATATGGCTCATTAGCCTGATTGTCCGCTGGAGTTCACATTCGTTTGCACCTGACCTCTTGAGCAATTCTATGTAAATAGATCTACTTAGGTCTTTCGGTATATCACCACTGTTGTATATTTCATTGTGTTTGTAATCTTTTCTCTATGGAAATCATCTAGAGCTGCCGACATCTCTATTACAATTCCGTCTAGTCATTCTGCTTTATTGCTGTTCAATTTGGCGAATGTAGATTCCACATATCAGCTTTTAGTATTTCTGGTCTTTAACGTTTTGCTGGGGCCTGAGATCGGTGTTTCGCAGGGAGAGACTCGTTCGTGATCTTCAGCGTCTCGGAGTGTATATTTGTTATTTGCAGAGACCCATCTGATTGCCAGCGACTATGATGATATTCGGTCAAAGAGGTTTCACATTTACTCAGCTTATTTGATAGTCGCTCCAGACGAGTTTCTTGGCTGGTCAACAGATCCGTGAAGGCGTCATGTGATCTTGTGTTCGAGGATTCGGAGAGCAGGCTTTGTGTTTTTGACGTTACTATAAAAGGTAAGATTCTTCGCTTCATCGGGTTTATGCGCTCAACGACAAGGTGAAGCAGGGGACATTTTCGGCTAGTCGAACTGAATTTGACGACGTCTCGGCAGATAATTTTAGTGGATGACTGACTCGCTGTACTTGATCCCGATGTAGATCTTGTGAGAAAATCTCTGGTACTAATAACCCGGATGTGAAACCATTTCGGGACTTTACATGGTACTTGACCAAATACCTAATTTGCTAGTTGCATAAATTTGGCTTTTTCTAAAATAATACTTACTAATGAAGAGGTGGAGAGACAGATATAAGAACTTCAAGATACATTATTGCAGTTTCAAATTAATTATTTTCCGTAATATGGTTGACCCCCATGCGGTCGAAAACTTTGAACAGAGAACTGTGTCCGTTTTCGTGTTCTTTCGTTATCACTAATGATCTGATCATCCGAACAGAATACAGGGTCATAGGAAATGCCAGGGTAGCAGTTTATAAAGTACACCTACATGTGAAGGGGGAACTCGTCATTTCTTTTTAACACTATGACCAGATTATTAGCGTTTCCTCTGCCCGCAAGCTCAAGAGTTGCAATGGAGCTGCAACAATAATGTTTCGAAGATCGGACTTCGACACCATTCCCAATTGCATGGACATTAGCGATTGAAAGTTACTGGTGATTGTGGGTGGTCGGAAACCAACATGATGGAATTGTAGTCAGATTGTTCATCTGGCCCCGTCCTGCACAAAGAAGAAGGCCTCTGTCGTTCCACACGCCGCCGACCAGAATCTCTCTCTGTTTCCAGTTACGCCACGCCCACAACTAAGACCAGTGTCGGGACACCAGCAGTGACATCTTTGCTAGACCCTACGCTCCCCAATACTCCTTTGTCTGACAAAGAGAAGGAGGAATGACAGGTTTTTGGCAAGGAAAGAGGGATGGTCCATACAGCGGAACTTTGGTCTCCTAAACACTGCGCGAGCATAGACACAGACCTGCTCACTCTCGGCAGACGTAAGGGTGAATCCTTGGCTACTGGTCACTGAACAGAAAAGATACGTCCTGTCACAAGATCCAAAAGATCAGAAAGTATACGATGGATCTTTAAAGGGAACTGTTCTTTCCATCATCTCTATCTCCAACAGCATTTCCATCCTATGCATCATCTCCACCCCCAGCAAATTCACCTCCATCGTCACCAAAATCCCCTCCAATGACTGTTCATACCTCGTCCTTTACTCCATCTTCCACGTACAAGAACAAACAATCGTCTCCTTTGCCGATAGCATCCTCGTCTTCTCCAAAAGAGAAGTCCTCCACGCCTACCAAAATTAACAAAATGATTCTTAATCATTCTCATCAAAGAGAAAAAAAACTTGTCAATTGCCTGGATAGATAACAAAAAGGCTTTTCACAGTCTTCTTCATAAGTACGTAGAGGAGTGCTTGGAGATATTTAAAATTTCAGAATAATCAGAAATTTCTTTCCTCATGTGATGAAATCACGGAAATCAAAATTCTAAACACAGACAGCACTACTATCCTGGAGATGCCAAAATCAAATGTGGAATCTTTCAAGGAGCCACTATTTCCGCTGTTGTCTAGTTTTAGTCTAAGTAAGCTCCTGAATTAAACAAACTGTGAATATAAAGTGCATAGGAAAACTATTAATCATCTTCTCTATATGGACGACCGAATGTTTTTGCATAACAACTAATAATCAACTGCAAACGCTCCTTCAAGTTGTCAAACAATTTAGTGAGAACAACAAAATCGAATTTGGGTTTGACAAATGTGCTCAGGCTACATTTCAAAAGGGAAAAATTAAGCACATGCAATATCACCCTATAGAGGGAAATTTAAATATAAGAACTAGAACCTGAGGAGAGTTATAAGTATTTATGTGTTTTAAAAGGAGAAGCACTTAAACACACATTAATGAAAGAAACTCACGAAATGAGTGCTATCACAGAGTAAGAGTGACTCGGAGCTGAATGAGAGAAATAACTGAGATAAACCAAATGCAAAAACATCTCACAAGGAATCGCACACATCACCCAACATCAGGCATTGAATGATTGTACCTTCCAAGAAGAGAAGGTAGTCGGGGATTAATTCAACTGATACTATCGCTGAAAACTGTTAACATGGGACTTTTTGCTTACTTGCAGCCAGCCAAAAACTTCTTCTGAAAAACGAGGATATCAAAAATGTACTCTGTGACAAAAAAAAAACTCCTTAACGTATCTTCGGAAATACTACTCAACGAACCGGAACAAGAAGAAAATGCGCTGCAACTGAAAAAGCAAAACAAATAAAAAATTTAACAAAACAAATTGGCCTTAAAACCTCTCAGGAGGAATGGGAGAAAAAAAAACTCTGCACGTTAAATATCAGACTTAGTGATCCTGATGTAGATCAAATTCTTATCTATCAATGGTTGGCAAATTCTGGTCTCAATCCGGGAACTGAAGGATTCATAATTGTAGTCCCTTCCACATCCGTGTCTTCCAGCCAAGAACTACCAATGTAATTTATATATATATATATATATATATATATATATATATATATATATATATATATATGAATTTCAACACATCATACCCATGAGTACATCTCACATCTTGTGTAAATTTCTCTCCATGCAGTAACCACAATTACTTATTTTTCTCACTCTGATTACACGGTTGAGACTTGGGGGCAACCCATACGACACAAGGCAAATAATAATAATAATAAATATAACCAAGAATAATGTTAGGCAAGCTCTAACAAAATCCCCAAAATGGAAATCTCCAGAAAATACAAAGGTACCCAATTTTTGGCTCTGTCATCAATCCATAAAATTCTTGCGCAAACTTTCAATAACTCCAGTGAAATTCCAGAATGGATCACTGAAGTTATGATCAAAAACGGATGAAATAGATGATCCAAAAAATTATAGGCCAATAACATGACTGTCCACCACATTTAAATTTATCACGTCTGTCCTGACGAATTGTAAAGCATTCTTCACCTGAAACAGAAGAAATGTCTATGAGGTTTATATGGTTGAGAAGGTCAACTCCTAATAAATAAAATGATCCTAGAAAATTGCAGGAAAAAAGGTAGGCATCTCAGCTCAGCTTGGATAGTTTACCGTAAAGCTTTCGATAGTGTGCCACACTCTTGGATCCTTAAGGCCTTGGAAATGTACAAAGTATCCGCGGTGATAATAAGTTCCTTAGTTCATACCAAAGGCACTGCCACATAACTAAATACACCAATGGTACTGCTGACAAGAGATTACAGAAAAACACTCAATAAATTTAGATTTTGTCACAAAGGTTAGGGAATGGTACATGAAGAAGCCTATAAATACCTAGGATTCAGCGAAGGAGATGGAATAAAATGAATTCAAATTAAGGAGAAAGTAAGAAAATGCGAGTGCATCTGGTGTTAAATACTGAGTTGAATTCACAAAACAGAATATCAGCCATAAACAATTTGACTACCCCTGTGGTGCAATAGTTTCAACATCCTTTATTTGAACCCTAGCTGACATTAAGCGAATGGATGTCAAAACGAGAATGCCTCTCACTTACCACCGCATGCATCATCATCATATGACTGATGTTGATCATCTGTATGTGCCCAAATCCAAACGATGCAGGAGATTATTTAAGCTAGAACTGTCTTACAAAACAACAATATTCGGTCTTCAAAGATACCTGGAAACTACTGAATAATGATGTGAATCAAAAAACATGAAAGAAATAAGAAACTTTATTCAGTAATAAAAGAAGCCAACAAATTCAAAAGGGTATTTCAAGTGAATGAAGAAGTGAAATAAACCATAATACACGTACTGCGACGGCAAAAAGAAATAGAAAAGAAAACAAAAGCAAATTCAATGTACCAAATGCAGAAACGATGCTAAGATAAGCTTCTTCATAGTCAATGCTATGCCCGTGCCAAACAAGCTAATGTAGACAAACCTTGTACCCATCAGTGGTTACGTAGTCCTGCGTTAAAAGCTGAAACCGAAGGTTTTATTTTTGCTGCACAGGACAATGTTTGTAAACTAAAATTTACCAAGCACCCATACTGAAAAATTATGTTGACCCCAAATGCAGATTCTGCGATAAATATCCAAAAAGAATTAACCATCTTGTATCAGGTTGCACAGTAATAGGAGCCACTAAATATAAAACTTGGCATTATAGAATGGGCCAATATATGCACTGGAAATATACACATTGACCGAACAAACAAGCTAATTGCCAAGACATTGTGATCAAAGACTACAAAAACAAAATATGCTTTTTTATTGAATCGACAATCCCTGAAGATTGTAATGTATCTCTGAAGATCTTCAAAATACAAGGATCTTGAAATGGAAATCTAAAAATGTGGCAGATGAGGACATCAATATTTCCAGTTGTGGTTGGAGTGCTAGGATTGATTAGAAAAAAATCCGATAGACTCATTGAAGGGATTCCTGGTAGCCTATGACTTAAAGAAATACAAAAGATTGTACTCTCAAGTACACTTCAAACATTACGAAGATCTTTATCTATGTAAAATGTGTGTGGTCTTAATTTTGTTTTTTTTTAACAAAAATGATCAGTGGAAAATGTCATGAAACCATTTCTGAACTTAGGTCACTGTTTTGGGCCCCGGAAGGAAATGTGTATACAACAGAAACCCAAGGAAATAATAATAATAATAATAATAATAATAATAATAATAAAATAATAAAATATGTGCGACTAGAAATGAGAATTAAATACCGAAGTTTTGCATGCGTCATTATCCAGTCAGTTTCTTATTGTACTTAATCAGTGGTTATGGCTGCCCATCTTTTGATAGTGAAATAACCTACCGAGCAGAGTTTGTTTTCAGCATAAATTGTTGAACTTTTTGGTTTCTATAACTAATCTCTTAACAAGATCATATCAGTTTCATATCGCACTTGTGATGCTTTGCGTGAATTTCGCTCGAGATAGTCAGGGCATTTTCCTAATGTCTTCAGAGAATCTGAATTGTGTAAATGAAACACCCTCTTAAATTGCATCAGTCACGTTTTCCCATTTAGACCTCCGGCCGGCCGAATGCGCTTTCTTTGGTAACATAAGTAGATCTTGAGCGCATATTATTTCTGAAGGAAGCAAAGAGAGATGGGCGCAAAAGATAGAAAATATAAATCGTAAATGAGGAAAAGATGATGAAAGAGAACTGTAATGAAGGGGGGGGGGGTTATATAAAGGAGAAAGAACGAAATAGCAGAATCTAGAACGAACATATGTAGAAAGCAATGTGTGTTAAATTGTGGGAACAGAAAATACATTGATTTCGCATTTTGTAGAATTTTCTACCAGTTGATAAAGAAAGATTATGTGAGTATAGGTTAAATATAAAAGCATAAGAGGAGGACAATGAAATAGAAAAAACTGACAAAAGTCATAGTGAGACCAATGGGAAAATTGTAATACTGACAACACAACCTAGGGATTGGGGAAAAAGTGTACAAAAGTAAGTTGGGGAAGAAAGATCGTAAGGAAAGTACAGAAGCAGAAATCCTGCACTTCATTTGTGTAAACACAGGAGTCGGTATACAAACAAAACGTGAGAAAAGGCGACACGCCACAGATAGAAAATGATAAAAGACATTATTGTTCACATGGTCGCTCATTATTTTGCGGATACTAGCAAAGCGTCTGCATAGAGCCATTTAATCTTGCTAATATATACAGTAGCGCTCTTATTTTTACCCTTTTTATTTTATTTATTTTATTTTTATTTTTTGCTTTGCATTTTTATAAATATGACGGTAAAGTTTTGTTATTAGAACATCTTTTCGCAAGCAACTCTACTCAGTACTTTTGGTGGAAAGGAGAAGTAAACCATTTTGATTTTCATCGGCTGGCCGATGGATAATATATATTTGAAAGAATATTTTTGGCTTTGGGGCAGTATGAGAAGAAAATGGGATAAATTCTGTGAGAAAAGGCTTAAGAGATTTGTTTCTCGTTTTTATGGAATTTATTTACCTTCATAGCGTTGTCCGTTTCCCCATTGAGATCGATGTTATTAGCATTACCAGAGCTAAATACAATTTACTTTATGGCGCGAACAGATAGTGGGTGCCTAAGCTTATTTGTCTCATACATTTATTCAATTGTGAGCAAAGAACTATATGCAAATGAATAAGTAAAACCTGATAGAAGAGTCATTAAATGAAAAAGCAAAACAAAAATAGCCAAAGTGAATTTCCAGATAATAAGATAAAATTATAGAATGCATTTAACACTCTTCTGAACATGATTTCATTTAATTTTAGATTAATTTAATGGCACGAAAGAATATCTTACTTATTATAAAACGCAGATTGTGTGTGTGTGTGTGTGTGTGTGTGTGTGTGTGTGTTTGTAACGTTTATATATTGGATCGGATTTCCTACATTTTTCAACCGATTTCAACAAAACTTCACAGGACTACATAAAATTACCTTGTGGTGGTTCTAACAGCGCCAAAAATGGGAAAAATATAATTGTTTTTGCACAAAATCAATTTGAAAACACGATTAAGAGACATCGTGAAAATGGAAGGGGGACAACTCACATCGGGTTGTTTGTGTGTGTGGGTTCCTTTAAATATGGGAGCGGATTTCCTATATTTTTCAGCCGATAAAAACAAAACTTCACTTTTTTTTTTGGCAGGTAGTGTTTCTTATTCTCTTGCACACTTTTTTCTTTATTTTTAACATTCAGAATGCTTTAAAAATTCCATTTATAAGACAATTATTTATAATAAAATTCTATTCTCTCGGGAGACCCATAACAATTGAAAACAATGTTTTTGTTTGAGTTTGACCAATTCGTAAAAAAAAACTAATTAAGACATGCGTGTCCGTCAACCTTAAACAATAATCTAACGATCTCTACTGATTGTACGAATACAAACATCGGAATAAATTCTTTATCTTTAGGGAAAGATAATGAAATCTAAACATACACAAGTCCTAACTAAAAATAATAACCAGAACGGGAAACTACTTTAAATACACATGGTGTCCAATTTTTTTTACTGTATTCAATAAGTAAAAATCATAAATTGTAAAAGATTATTATTACAGAAAGGCTACTAAATGAATAAGATTTGTTAGATCATAATTAATAAACCCAAATAAGTTAATATTTTTTTGTATTAGAAACAACGAGTGGAAAAGATATTCAAATCAGAATTCAAATTATGAATCACCACAAGCAAAATATGCATTTTTTTTTACTGTATTCAATAAGTAAAAATCATAAATTGTAAAACTAAAAGATTACAGAAAGGCTACCTACATTTTTCAACCGATTTCAACAAAATTTCACTTTTTTTTTTGGCATGTAGTGTTTCTTATTGTCTTGCACATTTTTTTCTTTATTTTTACATTCAGAATGCTTTAAAAATTTTATTTACAAGACAATTGTTTATAATAAAATTCTATTCAATCGGTAGACTCATAACGATTGAAAACAATGTTTTTGTTTGAGTTTGACCAATTCGTAAAAAAAAAAAAAACTAATTAAGACATGCGTGTCCGTCAACCTTAAACAATAATCTTTGTCAATTTTATTTTTCAGTCTTTATGATGGTGGATACTTGATCTATCTCTTACTGTTATATCCCCGGGAAACGCCGGGCTCTACTGCTTTGTTATTGTAATACGATTTTAATGAATTATTAGTTGCTAACCAACTATATATCGTTACGTTTTCCTATGACAACTGAGTCAGGGTATTTGTTCGCTATTTACAACAATTCACATCATTATCTGAGGCTGCCAGTTTTTGCATATATTTCATCGTAGTCGAAATATGTTTGAATGCTGAAGTGTTCATCATCATAATTATAAAGCTTATTTAGTAACAGTTTGAAATTGAATCTTGTTATAGTCATCATACACACACACACCGCTACTCTACGAGGCTCTATGCGACGCTCGTTATCTCAAAGTACTTGATAAACGTGTATAATCTTGTAAGACGCATACTACTCAAGCAAAGTTTCCTTTTATCGTTTTACACATGAAATTTGTTATAAAATAAAGCATAATATCAGAACTACATGTAACCGTAGAGTTGTCGTCGAACTACAATGTGTGGGAGTAAAGTAATGTCATCGTAGGTTGTACTTTTAAACGAATCTCCCAATAACTAGTATAATCTGTGATTGTAAATGTTTTGTGGTAGTCGTAGAATAATGTAACAACTTTTACATAGTAGAAACTTCATTATTAAATGATAATGTCAGCAGTGGAAATAAACGTTTAATAGTCAACCAGATTATATCTAATGGAATCTGTGATAGCAAAGTCTGCAGTGGTGGTAGTTCTAGGGCAATCTCCCAAAATATATTTAATAGAATTTTTGATAGTAAGGTATAATGTCTATACTGATGATATTCGTAAGTTGTTGCTCAGTTTACATAAAGTAGAATCATTGATAGTAAAACGTAATGTCCGTATTTCTGCCAGCTGTCAAGTAATCACCCAAATTATATACAGTAGAAATTTTGATAGCAGAAAATAATCTCTACACTAGTGGGTACGCGTACCGTAAACGCTCAACTTACGCATAGTACAATCTTTTATCATAAAAGATAATACCTGCACTGGCAGTAAGTGTCCCAACTTATACATGAGGGAATATTTGATAAGGTCGACACTAGTAGTAGTGACAGAGGATGAATCACCCAATTTATACAGAGGAAATTCATTGATAGTAAAGGATACTATCTGCACTGCTTTACAGAAATCGCCCAAATTATACATAATAAAAATTTTGATAAGGAATTATTGTTGCACTTGTATTATGACCAACTTATACATAGTAGATTCATAGATAGCAAAGGATAATCTGCACTAGTGGCAGTTTTAGTAGAGTAATCACCAAACATATACATAGTACAATATATTAGTGTAAGGAATAATGCTTATATTGCTGATAGTCGTAGAATAATTAAAAAGTACAAAATCTTTGATATTTAGATCGCCTAATTTATACAATTAGAATATTAGGAATGGAGAAAGCCGTAGAAGAATGGCCTAACATATCCACTGCAGAATATATGATAGTAAATAATAATGTATGCACTGATAATAGTTGTACAGTAAGTACACATCTTTTAAATGCCAAATATTTACAATAACAGGTAATTTATATTTACTAACAAGATTTTCCGTTTCAAATGCTTATACATAAGCTGATGACTTTTCTGCTTTCCGTACTTTCGCAGTTATATTAAAAAAATAAACACTTTCAATCTGGTGTTAGCTAGAGTACATTTTTATTAGTAGTATTAGAGAATTGTTTTAACTTGAATCTATATAGCTAATGCTAACATCCAGGAGAGTAAAATATTGCGCCTTGTAATGTCTGATGCTCGAGAAGTTGGTTCTAGATATTTTTCTCGCCAGAATCTACAGAAGGCGTCTGACACTAGTATTGTTCAACGGTGTTGCTATAGTTGTTTCTGCGATTACAAAGTCTCTACTACAACGAGCATTACGAAAGTGACAACGAGTACTCGATGACATTAAAAAAGTGGCAACGAGTGTTCGTTGACATTACAAAAGTTGCGACGAGGATTCCTTCAACTTACACAAGGATTCCTTCAATTTACACGAGGAAAAAAATAATCTGCAAAATATTCAGCAGAGTCCAGTGGGATGGAATCATTAAAAGCTATCATAGTTCAAATGTTGCAGCAACAAAAACCACAAAAAGAACAATTGCAGCAACAAAACAGGAACAGCAATTACAATTACAACAAAAGATGGAAGGAAAAACTTCAGATTCATTCACTCCAGATGCTGTACAATCCAGATGGAGGGATAACTTTTCCAGCTTATTATAGAAAGGATCTTCAAAAGGGATTGTTCGTATTGAAATGATTAAAACAAAGGTCGTTTATTATTAAGGAAATTGTCCCCTGCTGAACATGAAAAATATGTGAATTATATTTTGCCGAAAAAACCAGGAGATATAAATTCTGAGACTAATACTATCAAAAATCTTTGGTGATACGAATTCATTATTTAATACACGATGCCAATGTCTTAACTTAGTAAATCCGACGATGAAGATTTTGTCACTTACGCAGGAGACGTGAATTGAGAATGTGAAAAGTTCAAGTTAAATGCCTGATATTCATACAGGGTTTAACTTCTAATAAGGACGCAAAGATAAGATCCAGGATACTTGCTAAAGTAGAAATGGATCCCAAATTAACTCCCCAGAAAGTAGCGGAAGAGTGCTAACGGATTGTGAATTTGAAACTCGGTACCGCAAGGATTGAGGAAAAAGACAACCCACAGGTACATAGTGTCCGACCATCTAAGAAAAAAACTACAAACATTTTTCAATTCCTAACAGAACAGTAAAAACAAACTATGAATCCCCCTTAATACCTAATACTTGCCACGGTTTTGGAGAAAAGCATTTAAAAAAATGATTGTTTCTTCAAGAATACAGAGTGCTACGAATGTGGGAGATTAGGACACAAAAGTGCGTGTTGCAGATACAAAATTGGTGAAAAAATAAAATGTATGTGAACATGATAAATACATGGAGTAATGATAAGAAGCCTATAAGAAATTAACAAGACATCTCAAAAGAGGAAATGTGTCTTCGTGCAAATTAATGATTAATATCACTATTATAAATGAACAGACATGAAGAAAAATGGGTAAACCTAGTTTATTGACTTCTGATAAAGTTGCGTATGGAGTCTCAGGAAAGAGATTGAACTTTTTGGGTGAATTCAGCTGTAAAATTTCTTTTGTTGAAAAAACAAAAAAGCCGTTATAAAATTCCAAAGGATTACAGTTGGGGGAACAGGCATAGAAATTATCTTATCCATCTCTCATGGTAAATATCAGCCAGTGTATCGCGAAAATGTTACTAAAATGTGCTGAAACTCCATCATGCATGAATCACATGTTTCTCTATAAGGTCTGGGAGTGTGTTCAAAATAAAGTCCCTGTAGACACCTCCTGAAAGACATGCTGAGAGAAAATACGGACCTAACAGATAGTCACCTACAATTCCAGCCCACATATTAATCGTAAACGGAGGTTGGTGTCTAGCCACTATTGTACCATGAGGATTCCGATTCACACACAAATGACCGTTGTTACTCCATCTCTTCCAAATGTTGCGTCATCCGTAAACAAGAACGAAGAGATAAAACAACGGATCGGAAGTTTGTGCAATAAACCACTGGTGAAAGTTTACCCGTGGTCAGTAATGAGAGGGCAAAAGATCCTGCATATGTTGCAAATGATACGGATACAGGAGCTTCACTTGAATTACCCTCTCTGTGCTACTATAAGATGTACGACATGCTAGGGCCACCTAACTTGTAGTATGTGTTCTTGGTCAGGCGCACGAGCGATCTCAGTCTTCCTCGATACATAGTTTGTGGTGACTCGGATCATATCTCAGCAACGCAAAGATAAACAGCAGCAAAGGTTGGATGACTCGGCTACCATCGGTCTGGAAATGCAATCGTATACAGCGGTGAAGCCTCTCGTTCATTACCATTCGCGCGACCGTATGTACAAATTATATCACCCTACTCACGATCTGAATATCCTGGCATTGTTAAACGAAACACTTCTCAGTTAACTCACTACTACACACGTTAAACGTTGAAGACAGACTAGCCACAAATGTACATGAATGACAAATATAATCTAGTCTACATGTTCTTTAAACTTAATAAGTAAAAAACGAAGGATTTTAAACATATGTTTATATGGATTTTTGTTCTTGTTTTAGTGTGAGGAACCCGTGTGTGTTTATAATATTAATTAAAAACACGAACTCTTAAAAAGCCATGAGATTATATTTATTTCATTGAGGTCGGAAAATTGACCGAAACACTTCAAATCTGACAATACAAAAATCTGAAGAGTTGGGGTTAATATTCCGACCTCAATGAAATAAATACTTCCATTATTTTTAGCCTTTTTACATATCGGAAAGAAAGAACAGTAAGATATATAATACGGTGTTCTTATTGATATTTTTTTTAATTTTATTTTTACAAAACAGTGCTCAATGTAAATTTACAGAGCATAAATCAGACATCCCTTTCAAAATATTTCTGGCACTTAAAAGAATAAAACACTTACAGCAAAATGGAAATTAATAAGAAAACCTACAATATGTAAGTCATTAAATGACCCATGTCCTTTGTGCATACATGAGAAACTATATATTACTAAGTTTATAAAAATAAAAATTTACTGAATCAGAAAAATGAAATAGCTATTCTTTGCCGTCATTGTCAAAAAGTTTCCTTAAATAATATTTAAAAATAAAAATAAAAATAGAATAGAAAAATGGGAGCTGGTAATATACATACTTATATTTTATATGAAAGAAATTTAAATAATTCTAGTTGTTTTAAATAGAAATGTAGTCTATTAGTAATTAAGAGTAAAAAATATTTTAAAATTGTAGTTAAATAAAACGTATTATAGCCCAAACACCCCTAGATAGAATCTTTAAGTATATAAGTACGAAAAAATGCCGAAAACCTTTTGGCCGTTAAAAAAAAAAATAAGAAAAAAACAAACCACATGCATTTAACGGATGTCAGAATTCGTTGAAAAATACACCCTTACCCTCCTTAAATTTAACCTCTTTTTCGAACGTAACTCTTAATTAATACAACAATAGTTAATAAGAATGAATACGCTACCGCCCCTGTCTGAATGATTGGATTTCTCTGTATCCTTGGAGACAGGAAATTATGAATTTATATGTGCGTTTAAAACTCAGTAAATTTAAAAATAAGTTATTCCAAAATTCGCTTGAAGTTGAAACGTAACTAATGCTTTTAATTTAATTATATAATTAAATTTGAAGTTTTTAGGGGTTTTTTCAGTATTTGAAACATGGTTATTACTGTGTAGCGAAAAAATTAAAATATATATATGATTTTTTTTTATTTTTTATTCCGACAGATTTTATTAAACCTTATTTATTTCTGGATACACGTATTTGAGTAGACACTTCTTTTATTTATTAAATTTTATATTTATTTAATGTTTTTGTTTACCGGTATGGATATTCAAGAAATCTTATTAGATAAAATTGTCCCCTCTTTGGTAGGATTCGAACCCACATTCCCCTAGTGGTAACTGTCATTAGATCTGACGCGTTTTAGACCTTCGACCAAGGAATGAGTCCATAGTGAAGCAAAGTTGAATAATGCCTTTAAATACAGATTTTTCTCTGACTCTCGAAATAGACATAACGCCGATTTAGTGTTGGTGGTTGAATTTAACCGACAAAATTTTTTATCGTATTTTTCAAATTTTCGAAAATGTTGTTGTACATCCGGATTAAGCATAAGACACATATTAGTAGATAATACCAAAATACTGTAGCGATTTTCTAAGCCCGGCTTAGATGTGGCACAAGGCCGAAATTATGGGGTACCCAGTGAGGATCGAACTCACTATTCAGTTGTAATTGTTCCAGGAAGACAAGCTTCCTAACCATTGCACCACGTCGAGGTGCCCAACCAAAATGCTATAAAGAACACACTGTAAAGTTAAAGTACACAAAGCTATTATTATATAAAAGAAACAAAATTTACTCGTTTCCATGTGTTGTCAAACTCTACAATTGGGATCACATATACGTTATATACATATTTAAATTTGAAATGTAACGTTAATGCTAACCTGGCTGTTGGTCTCGAAAAGGATCACCAATTTGTGGTTGACTGGGGCAGGAAATGGTTTATAAAATTTAATGCCTCCAAAACGAAACTGCTCTAATAGAGAACCTTCCCAGCTTCCCATCAGAATGGTTGACGCCCAACTCTCCGCGCCTGCTTGATCTCACGATGTTCACTGACCTGAGGTGGAACAACTACAGTGAATCAATAGCTTCATCAACCAAAAGGAAAGCCGGTTCTCCGTGACACGCCAGAAGGTTTTTATCGCTTGAGTCCATCTTTCAAATCTATAAATAAACCATTCGTTCTGACATGGAATACTGCTGCCATATATAATCTGTTGCTCCCACTATTCATCTCGAGGTCTTCAATAAAATCCAAAGACGGATATGCAGTGTCTGATCTGGCAACTGCTCTACAGTCACTTTCTCACAGACATGTTGTGGCTTCCCTCTGTCTTTTTCTGCAAGTATTTTCATGTCAACTGCTCTGACGAACTACTTTCACTGGTTCCCAAACTGCATATAGGTCCCACCCTTTCATTGTCGAAACGGTTAAATGTAGCCGTATCTTCTACTCCAACACCTTCTTCTCGCACTTCCCGTCAGTGGAACTCTCTTCCTCTTACTTACTTCCCTAATAGCTATAATCTTCAAATATTCAAATGTAATGTCAATCGACATCTTCTGATGCTTTGATCTTGATCCCGCCCTTCTCCCCAAGCAGCCGCTTTACTCTTGCTCTCACTCTCTGTAACCCCTTGCGTGCTAGTGGCACTCCCGCCTTGCTTGGGGTAATACGATTAAAAAAATAGCAATTAGAAAAATAGTGGAATATACACAAACTGTTGGAAATCTCTACAGTTTTCTGGTTTAGCATTCCTAATTGCTATTAATCTCAATTTATTGGTAGTGACTATTATTCTTCGACTCTTCCAAATTAAAAACTTATGTTATAACTGCAACAATTAAAGAAAACCAAACTAAACCAGTTTGCAAAAAGGCAAGAAAATTATTACTTAAGTCTCCGGGTTGTTCTTTCGATTTTCACTATTTAACTTTGTTATTTACGGCTTCTTCCTTTATCGTTCTCCATTCTTCTCAGGAATGTTGCTTCCTCGATAGAATATCTGACAGTATAGATAAGGCCATCTTTCTACATTCGTCCCTCAAAAATCTTTGTGTTTGGCGATTTCAATGCTCATCACACTAATGCCACTGATCTCGCTGGCGTAACAGACTGAATTTCTAAATTACTCAATCTCTTACTCAAATGGTAGATTTCCCTACTCGTTTCCTGAGTAACTCTGATGGACACGTTTCTTTAACTGATGTTCCTTACCTCCTCTACAGACTTATGTCGTGCTTTGCAACTCTGTCCTCTTGGCAACTCTGACTACACGGTAATATCTATAGATATTTCTTTCCTTTCGTCTGTTAATAGGACATCTTTTTGTTATCAACGCACTGATTGGGACTCATTTCGTGATTTTCTTCGCGACGCTGCTTGGAATTAAATTCTTAATCACCCTATTAAAAATTGTGCCACTAAGGTTTCTTGGTGTAAGCTGATATCGAAGATTTCGTGTCAACAAAGAAATACCAAATGAAACCAATGTCTTCTTGGTTCACTTCTACCTGTTCAGCCGTCATAATTAATACCCCGATAGGCTTACTACGATAGACTCGTCTTGCATTTGAAGTTCAAGACATATTTTTTGAAAAGGCAACTAAAAAAAGTTATATCGGAGAGGGTAAAAAATATAATTCTATATCCAAACAATATAGCCATAAGTGTTTATAGTAAAGAAGAATTTTAAAAAATGTACAAGTTTTAAACACATTAAAAAAAATGCTTGTATGACGATAAATAGCGATAAATGCGAGTTAAATTGCAACAAAATATCGTATTTGATATACCAAATATCTAAAAAAAGGAATTTTACCATACAATAAACTGATAAATTTAGATATCGGAAGTATCTACACCAAAAACTAAAAAAAAATGTATTAGAATCCTTTTTAGAATCCACCAATTTTTATAGCAAATATCTACCTAGATACACAGCGACCCCTTAATATTTGCAAAATTGCGGATAAAGGATACAGAATTTAAATGGACACGAAGGCAAAATATAGCGCTTTTGAGAGCTTAAAAAAGGCACTAATAAGAAAACCGATTGCAAAAATCTTTCATCTAAGAAAAGGAGTGACATTGACTACAGATGCAAGTGATCATGCTTTAGACGCAATTTATCTCGAGAAAGTCATCCAATAACGTACCTGTCGAGAACCTTAACGTCAGCTGAAGCTAACTACTCAAATATTGAGAAAGAAGCGTTTGAGCTCCAAATTTTTTGTTAAGAAAAAAGTTTTTTGTTAAAGTCAGATCACAATCATTTAAAGTTTCCCCAGAAAGGAATTAATAAACGTCACATCTTGGACAATTAAAATTACAAGAGTGATGGTCTGGATATTCTCGAGATGTAAAAAGATGCCTAAAATGTGCTAAAATAAAAATAACTTTCGGTAAAACAAAATTAACTCGTAGCCTAAAGAAAAAAGAACTATGTGCTCAGGTACATATGATTCATGCCCATATTAAAGGAATGGTCCTATTTATAATTTTAGTGGACTTATTTTCAGGATAGCCCGAAGTAATTAAAGTTGCTGGCAGAAAAGCTATCACTATAAAACAAATATTAAGAACAATAGTTTCAAGGAATGGTGTGCCTAAAAATTTAGTCTCAAATAACCCACCAGAATTTTGCGAGGAAAGTCTGTTCTCGTGGCTAAAGCGTATTGGATACGTCCCGTATAAAACACCACCTTACTACCTACAATCTAATGGATTCGCAGAAAGAATGATGCAGACTGTGAAAATGGGGCTAAAAGATGTTTCCACACTTGATATAGAGAGTTACTTACCAAGATTAATGTCAAGCTATAGGATAATTCCACATGCCCGCAGACTACAAGGTCCCTCAGCATTAATGAGTAGACAGATTAGAGATCCCATAATAATGTTATTTTCAACAAATGAAAATGTATGGTATAAAAAAGACAAATAATCTAATCTAGAGAAGGCGAACTTTGTAGTAGAGAAAGGACACAACACAGCAATACTAACGAAAAATGAATAAAATATACTGGCCCATGCGGAAGCAGAATGGAATCCGAGGATATAGAAATGGATGAAGAATCTGAAGGTGAAGAACATGAAGGTGGGGACTACTGAATCCAATAGTTAAACTGAACAATCTATAGATATTAATGACTAGAAATCTGACGAGGAGTCGGAAGAGGAAAATGAACTCAGACCTAGGTCCCCTATAAGAAGAAATCAGGCTACATCAAGAAAGACAGTTTAGATTGCCAAGAATAATTAATAGTAGTCAAAGATCAACGAAAGGCAGAAGGCCATTTCGGTTCAGGAAGGTGTAGTGTTGTATGTAAATGAGATAGTGCTATAAAAGCAAACGGCCACAGTGAATGCTGGTCGAGCTATCATCTATTGACCTGAAAACGTCTATTCCAGAGATTACTCTACTTCATAACAATTTGTTTTTCAATTAATTTATCTATTTAATCTGGTCTAAATAATTTGTTTTTACATTTAGCAGATACTAGAAAGTCTTTCTCACGTCAGATTGAAAACGGAAACATGTGGACTGCATTTGTCTTATTTGAGTTTTTTCACTCATTCTCAAATTTCTACATACAGGTTTTTCAGCGTTTAAAATAGACACGTAACCGAAACACAATATCTGCTCCTTTAAAATTATTACTCATCAGTACTAAAATGTGTTTTTAAAATTACATCATTATAATTAATTTATGCCTTTGCATGTTTACATCAGATTTCTAGTTGTTAGCTATGGAAAATTTGACAGCAATTTTTCTTAACTGACCCCCATTTTGTTAGTATTGTCATATTTGAATGACGTCTTTTCCTTTTGTTACATATTACATACTTGTACGTGAGTTAGTAAAATTGTTTTTGATTGCACATATTACTTTTAGGTAGGTTGGCTCTGACATAAGAAAATTGAAATGGACGCCATAGTTGGTTTTTCACATTCAAACTCCAAAACTGGAAGCTTAAATCATTTAACGAATCTGCATCTACACCCTATCGACTTCAAATTCCAAGATTAAACATCAAATTCTTGAAAATGGATTTAAATCAGTGCATTAGGACAATTTTAATACCGAGATCATTGGAGAAACAATTCAAACAAAGAAATATTTAAGAATGAAACTACGATATTAAAATAAAATCAACGAATCTATGCTTGATTGTTGATAACATCATAACATGTCTTTGCATTCAACGGCTTTTCTCTGATCGTCAAGAATTTTCGACATGCGCCCGTCGTGATCATCGTATCATCGATATAGATGTTTACAAATGATCGGAGTATATTCTTAGGTAGAACATCTATGTAAATCAGAAAGAGGGTTGTTCCGAGACGTGAGCACTAGAGGACGTCTGCGTTGATCGCCAGAGCCTCGGATGACTGTCCATAAATAACTACATCCAGGGATCTACCTGTTAGGAAGGATTTTATAATAGAGAAAACCATTCCAGTGATTCCATTGCGGTATGCGTGTCGTCAAAGGCCTCACTAATTCTGTGCGTAATGGGATGTTATAACGTCCGTAGTGGATCGGGCTGATCGAAACCCATAGTGCTCGTCGCACAAGAGATTGTTCCTATTCAGGTGCTTTACGACCTTCTTTTTGGTTAAGATATCAAAAAGCTTACTGATGATAATGAGGAGTCTAATGGTTCTATACTGGGAGGGGGAGGATCGATTTCCCGCGTTCTTGAAAACCGAACATACGCTTGCCACCTTCAACATGAATGGAAAAAAATTTCTTCTTCAAGCCGTGGTTAAATAATCGGGGATAATTCTGGGTTGGCATTCTTAAGGACGACCAATGAAATTTTGTCTAGGCTAGTGGCTTTTTGGGGGTCGAGGCTTTTGATAAGTCTAGAGACTTCACTTGAAATGAGTATATTACTGAGATTGTGCTCAGTGAGACGTGGAAGTTGGGAAGGGAATGACCTTTGTCATCTAACGTTGATTTTGAGGCAAAAATCAAGACAAAGAGTTTCACCTCGCCTGTCGAAGATGATATGATCTCGGGCCATTTATAATAGTTGGCACAACCGCTTTGCCTCTGTTCATAATGTGTTTGCTGATCTTCCACAATTCCTGACATGCAATTTGTTTATTTTGGCCTCGGCAGATCGCGCGTAGCTGCATTTTGCATTTTCCATGACTCTCTTACAGCGATAAAGGGCGCTTTCGTAGGAATTGAGGGTGTCTCTAACCGAATACAATGAACTATCCTAGGTGTGGGGTAAGAATGGCTTCTGTTTTTATTCGCCATTTTACATATTTTTCCAGAATTTGCCTGTAAATATGTCTACATTCACTCTTTGAGAGCGTACAATATTTGCTCAACAATCAGTTTACCACGACAGAAAACACTTTCCTCCTTATTACGAAACTAACATTATTATTTCGTTATTATCCTCAGCATTCCCATAAACAGATTAATGGAGCGTTTATTCAATGCGATTAGATGCAAGACAGAAATGAAATAGTGTGTCTCTTATCGTGATTTCTTTTCTGTGACAATTTCTTTTTTCTATTTATGTGTTCTCTTTGTAATAATCATGTTGAAGCTTCACAAATGAGTCATGGGAATATCGACCATACTGATGAGGATGTGCTGGAAAAAGAAAATGATAATGTAAACAGGCCCTATTATTGCTTAGAATCCATTCATATTCCTGTAATAATGGCGTTCATATATCACAACTTGTACAAGTAAGAGCACATTTAAATATACTTATACTCATATCTATATATAAACATTTACTTTGTTCAGCCATGTCTGTGGAAAGCCCACCTCTTTCGAAATCCATACGTAAAGAAAACAGCAGTCGATCAAATATTTTTGGCTAAATCAAATCTTACAAATGACCGCACTTTCGATAACATCTACAACATAAATTATTTACATAGAGATTACATTCTAAGCACAGAGGTCCTGAGACATTTTTAAACTGGTCTAGAACAATAGTCTATTAAATAGTTCGTGAATTTGGTGACATTGTAATTGGGAGTTAAATTCTTGAGTTTTACAGTATAAACTTGGACTCAGATGAAACGAGGCTAAATAAGGAACAGTTGGAACAGAACTAAATAAGAAACCAGACTAGATATCCCTAGGCATGGTCAGCGGAAAGAGAAAAATCTACCGACGTAGATTAAATAAAGAGTTCAGTTCGAAATTCCATGAAGCATATGTCTACATCCACTCTTTGAGAGCGTACAATATTTCCGAATCGACAAGCACGTGATGAAAGCCGGAGAAAAGAACGACCGAAATTTTGTGATAATAATAACAAAGATGATAACCATGGCGTGTAAATAATGTAAATAATGAAAATTCCTCGTCCTAGAAATTCAGAAAAAAGATATAGAGTTACAAAACAAATTTGATTCTGGTAATGATGAAATTCTTTATCTTTTTGAATTGAGGTTTTTTTTTAAGATTTGCTTAGAATTTGCTTAGAATTTGTCTGCCGTAGTACTTCCAAGTCATGATTATATTAATATACAAAACAAATATTCTACTTCATGGAAATATATATATATATAATGTATATTCAGTTTAAATATCTGACAAATCGATAATTATTTAATCAAAATATCTAAGTGTCTTGGGTATCACTAAATTTATTCTTATTGAAATATATTTTAAGACAAAACCTTACGGCACATACAAATCTACCTATTATCAATATATTTAAATTCGTGCAAATATTTGATTTTGTGTGTCTATTTTTTTCAACACTTACCTCCATGGATTATATATACACACAGACATTCAGAAATACTTCGATAACATTTGTATTGCTCATCGCATTAAAAGTTAATGTCCAATCCAAGTGTAATATTATATATTTTTTATTTATTATACTTACCTCAAAAGCTGTTCACCCATTCAAAAAATTAAAAGTACGTTTACAATACAGAAGCATTGGCTTTTACTGAACCCCTAGCCAAAATCGATTTTTAATACTAAAGCCGTTGTTTCTGAGACTTACAAATTACATCCATTATTGCTTCGTGCTACATTTTCATAGGGTCTCCCATTAAGACAAAAAGTCAAAATAATATAGTTATATTGTGACTCTTATTAAAGTGAAGAATTCTGCTGTATCTTAAATGTGTTCATACTTCTATGAAGTGCAGCTAGAAAATACTTCAATGGTCATTTTCACGAGATCCGTAATAGCTAAATTTTTATCTTTATAGAATCTCTTTTTTCTTGATCGCGTTGTGGCATTAAGCTTTGCATGATCTTCTAATCCATTACTCTCTTAACCGTCTTATTTCGATATAATAAAAAATGCCCGACATATTATTCAATTCTCACCCAATCTTTTATTTTTTATTTCTAAGTAATAAACAGTGTTCTTGCATTCTTTTTTTTTATTTTTTCCATACAAATAGGAAACATAAAGGTTTAACAAAACAGTGTAAATACTCCAAGCTACAAAATAAAGTGTTGACAACAAAGTCCTTCTCTTTCGCAAGAAAGATGACGATAGTTGGAAAAACATGAAGAGTGCATATTTCTATGAATCTATGATTTAGCTCGAATGTATCAATCATGTTTAGCTTAGCCAAATGTGATTGATACATTCACATGGATCGGTATCTTTTTTCTGACATTTTCTTGTAATTTTATCCTAGTCAGGGAATACTGGGGAGAAATGATGACGTTATCTGTCATGTATATCAAATAAATAAATAAGAGCTTTCAAAAAAAGAACAGATTTAGTGTGCAATAACAACAATAGAAAAGAATGTAGCTGGAAAGAGCTTTTAACCATAAAAAGAGTAAAGAATAAATAAAATGTACTTTGTTGAAAACTGAATGACGATGTCAGATTTGGAAAATATCCGGAAATTTTGGAACATGTGAAATGTTTTCAAAATAATGATAGAATTTTTAAATTCATTCGAGATGCATAGTTACTGATATTGGAAACTACATATTTTATGCAAATATAAATATGTAGTGTCAGATATAAGTATATCGTTAAGAGGAAAATTAATTTAACAAAAATACAACAATAATAATTTTAATAGCAGTTACATAAATATAAAAGCCTAACAACTAACATTTTAATTTTGCGAATTGATTAATTTATTTAAATGCCTAATCCTCTTATAAACAAGAAATGCAGAATAAAAAACACCTAATAATTGGAACAAAGTCAAAGCGAGATTTTCTGAATTTTATAAACAAACCTAAAATTATTCTGAAAACATTAAAGTTTTCTCTCGGTCTAAAAGATCAAATCAGTCACTTAGTATTCAGTCAATTCTTGACGTATCTATTTTCAGGTTAATGGTTTATTAAAAGTATTTATTGTACGAGGTTAGCTGGTGAATGGTTGCATTTTTAAAACTTTTCACGAAGACTGAAATAACTTTCACTCAGAGTTTCTACTTACGCAGTAAATAAAGGATGAAATTTAAATTAATGTAAATTGTAATGGTGCCATTAACCGCTTTCATACAGGAAACTTTCAGCATTCATTGACCGAACAGTTAGCGTTACTGTCGGTTGAAATTTATAAAATGTTTCCCTCAAAAGTGTTTCTTAGGAAAATAGGTTTTTCAAGTTCACTGTTTCTAATGTTGATGAAAGATTCCTTACTAAACTTTTGTTTAGAGTAGTGTGGAAATCAAAATATTGATTATAACATTAGTTTCCCATTTTGTTAAATGTACTACCCATTTTAGATGTTGTTGCAAGTCTTCAAGTCTTTTGTTATTTCAAATTCTAAATAAATACATTCACACTGTCATTGATTTTAATACTTTCTATAGTTTTCTACGACAGAATATTAAAAAAAAAACAGTTGGAAGATGTCATTGTTTCTTAATTGTACCTGTAGGCGTTAATAGAAAATAATCAAAGGCAGCTAAGATTTGTAATGCCAACCTTATAATGCTAGCCAAAACATCAGGTTTTATTAGAAGATTCATAGATTTCCTTTGACTTACCAAACGAATAAGTAAATAATTAGTAAATAATTTAGTATTCCATTTGTAGCATGTCAAACCATTCCGACTACAGAAATCTGCTATTCCAAATGAATTAAAGAGTGGAAGACTGTATATTTACGAAATGGGAGAAATCTCTAAAATAATAATTATACAGATTTAGTTAACTGATTACTTCGTTGATTTACACTTTTTAATTTCACGTCACGTTCGTTCCTGTAGCATTTAATAATGTTAAAAGAAAATCCTGCATAACAACACTCTCAAATGTACCATCCAGCATATATAATAATGGGAAAACGAAAAAGATATACCGACTGGCAGATAGGACACAATTCAATTTACTTGTGCCTTATCTGCTAGTGAATCAGAAGAAAGAAAATATGTTAAACCTATCCTGGAAATAGTAAAAAAATATTTTGATTTAAATGTTATTACACTGATTGAAATTCATATTTTGCTCTCAACGTTCGAGTTCGAGTTAAAGTGTTAGTGAGTACAATAATAATAATAATAATTTCACAATATATTTTTGTTACATAATCCACTCAGTTTCATGACTTTGAAAAAATTAAACGCAACTGCACTTTATGCATACGTGTGTATTTGACAGGTGTTTGTCTGCGTCTATGGGTGCCAGCGTACGTGTGTGTGTGTGTGTTCTTTTCCATATTTGTGCCATACACGCATGCACATGTCTATGGGTTTGCAACGACATTCTGATTATCACGTGGCCAGATCTAATGATTTCATAGCATGATCATTTATAATCAAACATTGTGACCAGACTGCTGACCCAAGAATAACGAAGGTCCTATCAAGGATGATCCCAAGTAAAAAAAAGTCATTGAAATGTCCTCTTCGGGACAGCAATGTTGTTGGTTACTTGTCACATAGAAAGATGTGCTTATATATGCATCTCTATGGAGATATGTTTATGAGGATGTGTCATCCTCATTTAATTTGTATATATATATATATATATATATATATATATATAATTACACATAGATAGGTAGATTGTGGCTTGGCCATGGGAACAAATATTTAGGATGGTTTTGTATTGCAGGTACTTCAATGTTGGCTAGGTCAGCCGGAAGCTCCGATTTTACGACCCCATTTTTGTTCTTCTGCTCTTGCTCTTCAGCTTACTTCAGAAAGGGGGGTGGTACCAGGTAGGCGTTAAGTTGCTTTGTCTGGAGTTATACTGGAGTTAATTAAATTCATAAGACTTTCATAAGTATTTCTTCACCAAATAGGAGAATTTTTGAAAGGGAGTCTTTTTTGTAGCATGCCTCCAATGCTGACTAATTTGTCAACTTGAAATGTTGTGGAGGTAATGCTGATGAGGGGGGGGTATACGATGTAGATGTAGATTACGCTTGCTAATGACCTAGGATTAAGATTCATATAAAATGATACACATCACGATTTGTAGAAACTTATTTTTAACTTTCCTGACAGTCTACAAAAGCTTTTCTTTTTCTTTTGCTAGTCCGTGTCTACCATTTTATTCACCCAGGAAGTAGGTCTGTGCATTTTTTAATAAAAGTGCAAACATGAATGGATAAATACATAAATACAGCGCGTACAAATACATCTATACATACAAAATGAACGCATTTTTCTTCTGTTACAGTTACACTCTTCTCCGTAATGAGAGACTTTTTCTACTGTTTTTATATTCTTTTTTGCACGTATATATTTCATCCCATTTTTTGTTCTATTTATGAGCCTCAAAAGTTATTTGAGCTCAATTTTTTTTCTGATATATCATTATTCCTGAACCTGAGCGATGTACTAAGGCTTCAACCGGACTAGAATTATATTGTGATCTTGGTACTTGGATAGAATGATTCTCTAAGATGTTAAAAATGATCTACAGGGATCTATCAACTCTGGTTCAAAATGAGAAATGCCTAAAATACACGGCAAAAAAACATTATTTAATTTGTTGCTTACTTAACAAAATGACGAAAAGAAAGCAAATTTCATTACAATTATTAATTTGATAATTCTATGATTTCTCTTAAAACATACTTGATCTGTAAGAAAAGCGAGACCTAGAAAAAGAAAGGAGAGCTTTGATATCTCTCATTGAATGCCAATACTGGCTTAAACGTCTACCGTAAATGGACAAATAAAAACGATCTGATAAATATTTACTCACACTACAACAATAAGATAAAAACTTGGAATAATTAAAGCTTTTAAGGACTCTTAGAATTTGCAGCACCAAATATTTGCCTACAGAAGAAAAATACGTTAAAAATATTTTACAAATCCTTCATTATTCTACTTATTTCAGATATAATGTCAAAAGAAAAGCGTACACAATCGAAAAACTTAAGAAAGTATAAACAACTAGACAAAAATGGGACACATTATATTCGCTATAAACTCTATAACTAATATACTTGAACAAAAAATAGTTAATTTCAATATAAAAATTTCTATAATTACTTCCAAAACATTTTAAAATTTAATCAATGTAAAACAAAGAGATAAATTTATGTCTGAAGCAGAAATCTAACAAATATAATGTAAACAATTTCCCCCAAGAATACATTAGCGAAACATCCTGAGAATTAATTAAAATTAAACAATATACTCAATGGACTTGGAAACTTAGTGATGACAAATTTAACCTGGAAAATGTTGTTATAATTTTTAAAATTTTACTCGGACGAAAGCGCATTGAAAATGCCAAGATCGACGAATCTCCAGCGATTTATATACGACTGGGTTATTTCAATTTCTCTCTTGTTCTTACTAAATTATTACGGAAACAATGTTAGATACGTAAACCATGAAAGAAAAGTTGAAATTAGTTAAAAATCTATATTCTATAACGATAGTGTTAAAGGAAGAATGAAGTATTCAGTTGAATCATTTTAATTACGTTTCGTCTCGCTAATGTAGATTTTGTTTTTTTGTGAAATTCATTTTTTGTGAAATTCATTTTTTGTTTTTTTGTGAAATTCATTATCTGATAATCAGCAAAATTTGTCAAAGTAAAGGGATTTTAAAAATTGTCTTTACTACTAGGTTTCCGTGTGTTTAAATGGGTCCTAATCAAACTATATATATATATATATATATATATATATATATATATATATATATATATATATATATATCAGTTTTGATTATGAACATAAAAAAAATTATATCCCTTACAATCTTCTATAATTTGATTTCCTTCTTATTAACTTTGAAAGAATGTTAGACATTTTCATGACGGTCGTCTTCGAGTATAAAATCCAGAGGTTGGCAGTGAATATTTTCGGAGACAGTAGGAAAGCGTAGTGCAGGTTCGCAGTGGATATCGCAGCAAAGTAGCAGAGCGTAGTTCTTCCGTCTGTCATGTTCGCCGGACAAGTTGCCTCTGGTCCTTCCGGGTAGGAAAACAAAGATGGCCGCCATTATACACGACGGATACGATCTTCAGCGGCTCCTGATTGGTTAATCTTCTATTGGGAGACTATAAAGGGAAATAAGTCATTCTGACTCGCTCACTAGTTACATATATAATATATACACAAAAAACTGTAACAAAGAATTAGTTTGATTTTGCCTGTTAATTATCCTATAACAAAGCTTCTTCCACAATGAGGGATCGACTATTGTTGAAATACTGCACAGAATAAATCTTTCTTTATGAAGGCTTTTGAACTTGGCTTGATTATTTTCCACAAATTCTCTATGACGAAGTCTAATTCGAATTGTCTCTGGTAAAGCGACACTATCTGAAATCCCATCCATATTCAGTGCAGGGATGATAGACATATTCATCAGGCCAGTTCAGTGTTCCTTAGCTTGCATAGAACATGTGAGAAGAAGAGCCACAAGTATACCCCTATTAATACACAAGACTGGACACAGTCCCTCACCTGAACTTGTAACTTTGCTAATTGGACCCTGAAGAACTGTCAACGTGTGGCTTATTCCGATGAGTCACGGTTACAGAGGTTTTTGTTGTGTTCGGATGTGGGATAGACACCATGAGTTTATGGACTTTTGTTGTCAATAAAGCAACGTGAATTCTGGTGGTCATTCCACAATGGTGTGCAGTGTGTTCATGGGGCATGCATTGGGCCTACATAAAACATGTCATTGAACGATGACTTCTTCGTAGTCATTTTCAACCATTTATTGAATCTATGTAGCCTCAACCTTGAAGGGGTTATTTCAGCAGGATAAGGCACCTTACCAATGTCAAATTGTCCAAAATTGGTTTGATGAACATTCTGAAGACTTCCGAAGAATGTGTAGCCACCACGTTCGATTGACATTTGGTGGCGATATCTGTTCACACGCAATAATATCAGGGAGCTATGGACAGATACCATAACCATTTTAGCCATTATTTTTGACGCGTCACCCTACTGGAAATACCAATGTATTTTTTGAAAATCTAATATATCTGAAATTCTTAGACAAATAAATGGTTGTCAGGTGAATGACAGGATACGTCATTTTAGAAAATCTTTACTTGTATCTTGAACTGAAGGCTATTTTTCTTACAGGTCCAGTTCTATTTAATTCTCTATTTTGATGCTAATGGATAATCTGTGAATTGTGGTCAATGTAAAATCCAAATTTCATTCTTTCAGCTTATTCTTGATATTCTGAAGCTTTAATATTCATCATCAAGTGAAATAATTTTTCCTTTTTGAAGAATGACAACTCTTGCTTCGTTTAGTATAGGGAAAATCCAGCCTAAATTATATTAGATATTTTCACTAATTACAATATAAAAAATAGGTAAATTTGTATTTTAAAATAAAATCAAGCATGAAGAAAGTTATAGAACAAAAACTATCTTTGTATAAAATGTAAAAGAACATTTAGAAATTGGTGGATAAATAGAATTTAAAGCCAACATGTTTAAGAATAAGCTTTATTCCTCCTTTGTAAGCGAAGTTAACAACCACTTATACAATCTCGAAAGACTGAGTGTCCTGAGAATTTAACTGTATCAAAGTAGCCCTTTTTACATTATTAATGATCTCAAATGGGAAACTTTTAAACATTTTTAAGGGTATGGAATAAGAAAAAATTAGAAGGTACTAAATCAGAATTGTAAGTAGATATCTAATGATTTCCCATCGAAATTCTTGAAATGTTCTCTTTATTTGATGAAAGGAATAACATCGTAGTGGAAAAGGAATCTCTGATTAAGATTTTCACAGTGCTAAACTTTTAGCAAATTTTCGTAATAAGCAGATGTTACTGTTTATTGCCTCCAGATGTACAGAAAAGTGTCGCGATAACTTTGCCACCCCTGACCGGCTTGCTTTTGCTTTAATTGGTATCTTTCTACATTTGGGTAACTATTACTTTGACTGATATTTGTCTTCAGGATCTTACTCGTAATTTCATTTCCAGTTAAATTCGTCGCAGAAAAGTTTCTGGATTTTGTTCCTATTTATTTAAAATTTCTATTGAAAGCTATGATCTTATGCCTGTTGCTGATCTGAGCGCAAGTTTTACCATCCAGCTAGTGGAAATATTGGTAAATTTTAATTTTAGGTAGAAGCTTGTGTATGCTGAACCAACTAAGATGTATACAGTGTTAGACATTACTTCTGCTATTAATCGCCGATTAATTAAATTTCGAATGGATTCGATTTCTCCCCTCACAAATTGATGTTTATGCTCTGCCGATCTGTTCATCGTCTTAAACTCCGTCTCGTCCTTGTTTAAAACAAGACATCCATTTTGTAAATTGTTTGTTTTTAGGAGAGTTATCTCCATAAAATTTTCTCAAAGAAATGTCTCCAGTTTTCCAACGACTTTTTAATATGAATTTAATATTAGCTCGAGATTAAATTTTGAGAGGATTCATGCTGCTCTCAAGAGGCTTGTTTTAAGTTGACATAAACTTGAAATATTTATAATGCATACAGGTTATGACACGGAAGTGCAAGTTGACTTTGCTGCAAACAAATAGACTAAATATTTGCACACTTTTCTTTTTTAACACGCTTTTTACACAAACGTATTCGTATATATATATATATATATATATATATATATATATATATATATATATATATATATATATATATATATATACTATGCCTGCCAAATACTAGAATGATAGTTATAATATTGAGCAAAGAAAAAGGATGGGGTAGAATTATACCATTTTATATAATAAAAATAAAAATAAAACAGGTAATATTTGTCAAATGAACTTTGTGAAAATTAAGTTGAGATAAATCTATAAATTCCATTTTATTGGATAAAAAAAACACATGTTGCCTGGGTTTATTCAAAAAAAGATCACAAACCTCATTCAATCTGTAAAGTTAAAATAAAGAAGATTTTAATTTAGTACCTCTTATCTATATGAAATGAAGAGTACATTAATCGCAATCAATCTTCGAAAATTGTTGAGGAGAAATGCTTTGTTGACAGCTTTTGCTCAAACTACATCGAATGAACAACATACATTGGAAGGTGAAGACTTCAGGCTGAAAATCAACGTTCACAAAGACTGCATAGAATTGTTCTTTGCCCCTCAAGCTCGAGTAGCAGTAGTTCTGGCAGCGTTCCTTCCTTGTCTAGTTAACCGTTGCTCATTAGTTTCTACTGACCTTGTATTAGCTGTACGAATAGCATTTTGTGTCAGTCTAATTTGAGTTTTTTGTTGCGAAGCGTTTCTTCTTCATGCTTTCATGCATTTGGCTGTAGTAGTAGCACGTCCAAGTGAAGGATTTCGCTTTCATAGCATTACTGTCAGGTTGGAGGGGTTTGGCTAAGCTTTTTGAATAACAATGAAGTAATCAATTAAAAAGCAAGGATATTATACACATTAATGGAAATATAGCCACAATAAATTAAATGCAAGTTTATAAGAGAGACCATGGGAACGTGGTAAACAATTATAAGCAAGCTCGTATAGTTAGGATTTAACTAAAAATAGACTACTAAAAAAAGGTTTTAGTGATAAAAATAAAAATTAACGTGCAGCTAGAAACCTACTCACCTGAACGTTAAAACGTACGCGCTAAGTTTAGCATAATTATAAATGAATCGAAAGAGGGTCTTTACATTATTATAAGTGCATTTTTCAGAATAAAACTGTCAAAATTTTAGGGCTCAAGTTTCCAAATATATGAGTTAGTAAGCATTATGTAAATGCTGATTAGAAGATGATAAATACATAATTAAAAATTGGCATTTACGCTTAAACTTTTTAATAATATGATTTTCACAAATTTAAATTTAATGTATCAAAAATTCAAAATATACATGCATGAAGGCAGCCTACCTATTTACTGGATGACAATTTTGATGCGAATGAGATTTTTTGCATTTATTTCATCACATAGCACTAATGTACACTACACATGAAGCAAAATCAATAGTACGCACTACATAACTCGATCGATCATTGCACGTGGAGCAAAATCAATTGTACACACTACACATCTCGATCGATCTCGCACACACGTCTTATACCTACGTGTACTCATCAGTGCACACTTTCGTTTGCACTTATTATTTTAATTATATAATTTTTGCCGTCAAGTTAATTCAAACTAAACTATTTCAGTACCAAATCGGGAAATCCATGGGAAAAACTGATATTTTTTCATAATGTATTTATGACACATGGGGTTTTAGTTTTGATTTTGAGTTAATTGATCTAAACACAAATTATGTGCAAATTTTCATCAGAATGCTGCTAACCGCTACAATTGAAAGAATAATGGGGCAGCAAGGTGTTCATAGGTCATCTTGGGGGCTCCTTATGTAATTTTCAAAATCTGATAATTGTTTTTGATTAAGATTGTAACATACATGTAAATTTCCGTCGAAATCGAAGCAATTTAAAAATTTTGGGGTCCCTTTGGTTCACCCTAGGGGTCCCAAATTTCAAGCCATATGACAGGTTTAAGACTAATAGTAATTGAAATAACAAAGCACATCTTTTTTAAGTTTTCTATTTAATCGACTTTATGGCCAAGGCTGTAGACTTAATTGAAAATTTCGGCGTTCTCTGCTGGTCCCCTAACTCGTGGGGGTCCCAGTGTTGATTTTCAGTGAATTCCAAGTGACTACTTCAGTTACTCGACATAATCTCAATATGTACTGAAATTTTCGTTGAAATTGGGGAATACTGCTACAAAATACACTTGAAAAGCAATTGAAGCATCAAGGATTTTATAGGGTTCTCCTGGGGGCCCCCTCATGGATTTTTAAAAATCTGACAACCAATTTCTATCTCATTGTAAGAGCGTAACAAACATGCAAAATTTCATCAAAATCGAAGCAATTTGAATTTTTTGGGGTCCCTTTGGGACACCTTGTGGGTCTCAGTGTTGAGAGAAAAGAAAATCAATATAGCGTATAATAAGCATGACAGTAAGTTACATACATTTATCAAGTTTCATTAAAATCAGCCTCAGGGTTTAGACTTCAAGTCTGAAAGTTTAAAAACAACCAAACTAATGGAAATTCCCATTTAAACATTATATTTATCGGTTATCGGTTATTGATTTTTGAAAAATGACTAATTTTTTTGCCCAGACACACCCAGTATCGAGTACAATCTATGTTTCAAATTTGGTGGAAATATGCCTTATGGTTCTCGAGTAGTTCGCGAACACACACACACACATACACACACACATAGTCAGTTTTATATATAGATAGATAGATATCATGTCTGTGTGTATGTGTAGGTCGGTTGGTGGGGTGCGTGTGTGAGAGTGAGAGAGAGAAAATGTGTGCATGCATTTTTATGTATACTCCTGTACCAATAGTTAAATGCCCCAAAATATATTTCCGTATATATATATATAGATGTAAGTGTAATAACTAGGAAAAAACCCATTGTCAATCTTTTACAGCCATCAACATGTATATATTTGTATGATGTTTTTGACATGTTATGAGTGTATAATGTATCTAAATTTATGTATATTGTGAACTTTATATTAATAGACCTGACTAGACAATTGTATCTAGTGATGTTGTTGACACACTTGCCCCGCCACTTTTGATAGATTGCCTGTCCAAAAGGTATGAATGTGGTCTTTAGGTAAAGTTGAATAGTATATACATGAGTAAATGTTAAGTCAAGTAATGTATATATGTGGATATCTTCACAATAATACATAAGAATATTCATTTGTGTTCTGTTAACGTAATCTTATTATATATACATGCATACAAGTATATCAATTTCTTTTATTACCTGATTTCATATGTCCTACTACACACGTTTACATCTGTAAGCTGTTAATGCCCAAATGTAACACTTTATTAAAGGGCCGACTTCCGTTCTTCACGCTACCTCTCTCATTATCGTTTGCCACTAAATTATCAATATAACTGCAACAGGCACAATTAAAATTATTTCAATTTCGGCGAACTGATGCCCGATTGCTTTTATTATCTGCGTATTATCGATGCCATTAAGTCTTGAGAATCTTCGTTGATAATACTGCGCGTCTTGACATTATAAACTCTTCCATTATCAGTGTTTGCTTCATATCATCAATTATGAGCTGACCGTTATTATTAAAGTTGTTTGCATATTTATTGTCTGAATGTAAACGACTTTACATTATCCTTTGATAGAGTATTTAAGATGATGTTGTTCTCATCTGAGAAACAGAGGTCTAAATAAACACACATATGAACCAAAATTCGTTGTACTCGGCCATTTTTTAAACATTAAAATATTTCATTATTTGAAGCACTAATGTTGAATTTTTAATAGTTTAAAGATGTGACAGCTCAAAATCTTAGAAATATATTAAAATATAAACTCAAATATTTTCTTGAGCGTACAAAATTTTCTTATATCATCATTAAAATATACATTTTTAAAACAAAGAGCAAAGAGGAATATAATTATAGTTACTCTAGATGGTAAAATAAAATCTAAAATTTTCACAGTGCTCGATTGAGGATTAAAAGGGATGTTGTGCACAGCAACAGAAATAATGTAAATTTAATGAAAATGAGATATGTACATACATTAACAATATACATTATATATGTATTAATTTAACGTTCTCTGTTGTCTCCTTGTTTAAAAATGTTTGTATTAATAGCAATAATAAAATAAGCACATTTGATTTTACGAAACATAACTTTTAACAGAAAGCAGTATTTTTTGCAGTAGTGCTTTAATTATAATAACTACAATAATGATATCCATGATAAATATTAATGATATTTCATTGTAAAACTAGCTTCCATGGCTGCTATCTATACTACAGTCGCCTAAGAAAGGTTTTAGCCAGGAGAAATAAACTACATCCAATTTCAAAATTTAATTACGTAATCCCAACTCAACATAAATAAACAGTATTTGGAACTAGTATGGAGTAGGTCCTCCATTTGCTAGTTTCAGTACTTGTATTCGATTTTTCATGGGTTTGATCACGTGATCAACAATCGCCTGAGCCATATTTTTCTACTCCTTTAGCAATGTTACTTTAATGGTTGCCACTGATGTGATTTTGGTTGCACGCTCTCAAAGTTTTCGGTCAAGATGAAGGACTTTGGGCTACCCATTGGCGGTGACCTGATTCCTTGCGATTCCTTTCAGGCTTTTGCTACTTTGCTCAAATGATGGCGCTCCATCTTCTTGAAAAAGGTCAATATTCTTGTCAATCTGATTGGTTTCAAATACTGGGAGTAGTCTTTTCTCTAATATTTGACAATATTTTGGACCATTCAACCGCTCGTCAACAAGAATCAGCTCAGATTTCCCTCCATACCAGACATCCCCCCACACCATTACTTCATTACCGCCATGTTTCACGCTCGTCTACAGACAATCAGTGTTCCAAGTCTCATTCTGATTTCTCCAAACATAAACCTGTCTCAATTTCGAATATTGGCAAAATTTACTTTCATCTGATCAAATTACAGACTGCCAAAATTTATAATCTTTGCTCTTGAATTCTCTCGATGAGTCCATACGCCTGTTCCTGTTAACCTGTGAAATCAAGGGCTCCTTTCTTGCAACACTTCTTTGATAGCCTAGATCTTTCAAAGTCTTTCTCACCTCACATGGCGACATTTCCTTGCTGTTGGTGACCTCTTTGACTCTCTGACGACGGTTTCCCTCTTTGCGTTGTTTTCCTTCGCTCAGACACGATCCTTGGTCTTCCACACGACAATGGCCTTCGTCATTAAATTTCTTGACAATATTATTAACCGTTTGATTATTAACCTGGAAAAACCTAGCAATTTCTCTATTTGACTTACCAAACTGATGCCATCCTATTATTTGCCCTCGTTGAAATTCATCAATTTCCTTACTTCCGCGAACTTTCATTACAAAATATAAGTCAACTATCGTTCATAGATGAGAGTTGCTTGATACGAACACGATATTGTCTGAAAAAAAGAAGAGACGTAATTACCCAAGCCAAAATTGATGTAATTAAGGGTGGCTAAAGACTTATCATATCCCACTGTATATAGAAGTTCTGACAGATACAGGAAGCTATGCTCCAGTTTTTGTCAAAACCAAACAAATTTCTGCAGAAATCAGTAGTCCAAACAGAATGTAAAATTTAAGAATTTCGAAGTAATATGGCCTTCTGAAAGTGAATAGTCACCTACACATTGCTTCAAAATCTGACAGTAATTATCGAAACTGCGGTGATTTCCTGCTCTAAATGGATATTACAAAAAGTAATCGATATTCTATGCCAAGCATCAATCCAGTTACCTCTAAACTTGCCAACAAACACTCATTCAGTTTATCAATAGATCAGAACTTCCTAACAGGGCTAACTTTCGGAGTATTTACATTAATTCACATTAATTTCATAATAATTTCAGATATTTAAATTACTCTCGAATTAAAAAGAAAAATGCGACAGCAACAGTTCGACGCTTTATTTGATAATGAGAACTGTGTATTTAGGTAATATTCTTGTTCTTAGTAATGATGAAAACACATATAAATTATTCAGATAGGTTAAAATTAAAATTAACATAAATTTGAAAATTTTTTATCAAAATGTACGTTTAATATTTTTAATTTAGAATTTCTTATTATAATGCGAAGGCAGAAAGACTCAATAGCCGAATTCACATCTTTTCCATACCGAAAGGATTCTAAGATGAAATAGATTTGCCGATGATGGTGGAGTTGAGTGCAAACTCATTTCATGCCAATATTGTACAACCTATGGTCGCACGAGATTATTTCCCAATTGTTCTTTTCAATTAACCGTTATATAAAAAATAATATTCTATAACTTTGTAATGCCTTGGCTTACTTGCAATCTTAAGTCTTTGATTATCAATTGATCAGACAGTAATTAGTATACTGTTTTTGCAGCTTTATATTAAGTTATGGGTAAGATACCCATTTTTGTTGATTTTTTTCTTAAAAAGACTTTTCTTTTGTCAGAGAGTTACTATCACGCTATTTCGTTATACCCCGCGTTTGTCATTTCATTGAAGGATGAAATGTGATTTTACTGGCGGACCATAAAACAAGATGCGGCGCTTTTCACAATATAACTCGTCAAAACCAGATCGCCAGGAATGATAGCTGTTAATAATTACTTAGACCATTTCTGATATTAATGGTAGTCAGAATATAGTAGCCAACTTGTCACATCAGGCTTTTGCGATACAAGTAGACTTGTTTGTTATTTGTCCGAAATCACTGAGATACAGATAGAATCCAATATTTTACTAGACTTTATTATCATCAGTCAGCCATGTACAATGCGTGATACATGAATGACAAAGTAGATTTGTTCCCGCAGTAGGCTGTCATTTCTTTCTGCGGTAGACAGGTTGCCATCCCAGGCTAAAGAACCCGGGCTGTCCTGCTATTTACCCATAAGGGTGTTAGGATGTTAGTGAATGTAATGGATTCGACTGGAATTTGAACTCGGCTCTCCGATTCCGCGGTTTAAGCCGCTATCCATTACTCCATCGTAGCCATTCCAAATATGTAATGTATTCATCCTCTTCTTATCTTTGGCCCTGAGATTTTTGCATTTTGTAAACTGTCTAAAATTATTAAACATGCAAAATCTCCTATTCAAAAAATTTTCATTATTTTTTCTTTCCTTGAGTTTTTCTCCAGTCAACTGCGAGCGGTAAAAAAAGTATGTTTATACCTCCACTAAGGCTAAGCTGTATTTTTTTTAGTGAAAATTTTGCGTATCATCACAATAACTGTAAGATAAAAAAAAGTTTCTAATTTCACTTGTTTTCCTTATTTACATACCCATAGATAGATATATTTGTGTGTGTTGTTGTAACTCTTCTATCCATTTAAATCCTCTTTTCCAATGTTACGCACCAGGCAATGTGTCTTTACTATCTTCGAACTTACAAGCTATTCTCTAGCTTTTGTTAATGCTTTTAGTTGCTTTTAATCCATGATTAATAACATCATTTTTTATCAAGTAAAGGCTTATTGAGGCTTGACACATTATTTCTAAATAGATAAAAATAAAATAGATTTATAAATAAATGCCTCCATCAATGAATGTCTATATGTTTATACACATTGTCATTCTTAACCAAAGATTCTGGAGGGTGTTCCCCGTCTGTTGCAAATCTGCTGATGCCTGTCGACGCTACAAGCATTCCATCTCTTAGCCCTGGCTTTGCAGTTTTCTCCTTTAATATTTGATGTCACTGTGTCTCCAGCGGAAATTCTGATGTATACATTTTTATTTACATTTTCTCTTGAGAAAGTGGTTGCTTGGTATATAACATTTTCGGATTTGCATATCCTTCCAAATGGACAGTTGTTTTTGGCTCTACAATTACAAGAGGGTTTGCTATCCGGTTGGATATTGTTATAAATTTTTTTTAATATGTTATTATTGCGTGAATGAATAATATGTGGGTTATTTTGTTTAAAATGTTTGTCAATCAATTTCTGAAAGTATCTCTGTGGCTACTTGTGGTTTTTGAATTTCGAAGGCTTCGAAAATCGCCTCTATCGCGTCTTCATTTTTGGAAGGTGACGAGTTTGGTTCCTCTACCTGTCTTTTCTGTATCTGATTTATGTGTCTCCTGTGAGTGAATATTTCACCTTGGATCGTTTATAGAACATTCTCCAGTCTGTTTATTATCGTACCTGGTTCCCAGTATGACATATTATTCTTGAACATTCTGAAATAGACCTGTTCGCCTGGTTTGAAGGATCTTTTAGGCATTATCGGTGTATGCCGGTTTTTATTTTTGCTGGGTAATAGTTTATCAAACACAGACCGTATTTTGCGGGCAAACACCACTTCATCTGGCGAAAGGCCAGATGGTGTGTTTCCGTTCGGGGTGATTCTGTAGACTTGTAGGAACTGTTGTATGGCTCTTTCTGTTGGTACGTCCTCTGCTTTTTTCAAGGGTCTCTTAAGCGTGTCCACAAACCTTTTGGTTTGCCCGTTAGATCGTGGATGGTATGGTGCTATTTTAATATGTTTGACTTGATAAGTCGCACAGAATTCTTGAAAGTCGCTCGAGGTGAATTGGGTACCATTATCCGTTACAAGGCAATCTACAACGCCGAATCTTGCGAATAACTCGTGTAGACAATTAATAGTGTTTTCCGTCGTAGGGCTTTTGTATCTGAAAACTTCTGGTCACTTGCTAAAGCTATCTACCGTTATCAAGTAGTAATATCCATCTATGGGTTCTGCATAGTCCGCATGGATTCTAGACCAAGGCCTGTCCACCTTAGGCCATGGTTTTTGTATAATAGGTGGTGCCTTTGCTGCCGGAGCACAACCTCTACATTTTTCTACCATTTGAGTAATGTCGTTATCCATATTAGGCCAATACACGAAACTTCTCATTAACGCTTTCATACGATTTTCCCCGGGTGTCCTAGATGAAAGTCCTTCAGAATTCGTCTTTGTAAAGATTTGGGTATGACCACTCTTTCATTATAAAGTAATACGTGATTACAAATTGAAAAACACTCCGCTAGATTTCTTTCTTTTTCTTCCATTTTTCTCTTTGTACTTTGTATGAATTCATCCATTTCAGCTTCTCTTCTGTTTTCTAACAAGGTCACTGATAATTCCCTAACTGTATTGTTTAGAACTTTACTAAGTTCGTCTTCGGCGAGCAAAGCCGCTATTACCGAGTCTTCCAGAGGTTCGCATTTCGCAGGTACCAATCTAGATAATCCATCTGCATGACCAATTTTCTTCGACGGTCGGAAATCTAGTTTGAAATTATAATTCAGTAATATCTACAGCCAACAGATTTCTGAGTTCCCCATCTCAGAAGTCTGTTGGCTGTGTAAATTGGTAGTCCTTTTTTCGATCCGAATATAGTGAGAAGAGGTTTATGGTCAGTTTGAAGAGTAAACTCCCTTCATATATGTATCCGTGGAAGCGAGTTATGGCGAATATTATGTCTAACGCTTCTTTCTCAATTTGCGAATAATTCCTCTCTGCTGGTAACAACGATTTAGATGCGTGAGCTATAGGTTTCCTTGTGCCATCCTGATTAAAATGTCGTCTAAGTAAGCAGTAGCAAAGTTCTGTCCCATGAGCATGGTATCCATAGTCTGTTGAAAGATTGACGGTGCTACTTTTATCCCAAATGGCAATCTGTTAAAAGTCCTTTGTGAGTATTGATACATAAATTTTTTGTACTTTCTTCTTCTACTGGAATCTGAAGATAAGCTTCGCTTAAATCAATCTTAAAAATATCTTACCACCGTTAAGCTTGGTAAATATTTCCTCCGGGTTTGGCAATGGGTAGTGATAATCCTTGATAGCCTTATTTAACCCAGTCGAGAAATCTGCGCAAACACGTGTTTCTCCGTATTTTTTTCTTTACGTAGACCATTGGTGCCGCCCATTCACTGAATTCGATTTTTGAAAGGATTCCAGTTTGTACCAATCTATCTAACTCCTTGTCAATTTTTTCTATGGTTGCGAAGGGCACGCCTCGCTTTTTCTTGAATACTGGCTGAATATTTTCCTTTAGTTCAATTTTAGCCCCAAACCGTTCGAGAATACTTCGGGAAATTGCCTGTGTAGTTCTTCTTTTAATTTTGTAGCTTCTGACGGTTCGCACTCTACTGAGCTAATGGGTAAATCCCACAAGTCAAATTTTTGCATCCAATCCGTGCCCACCAAATTTTCTGTGTCTTTCATTACAAATATCTTCAATTTTTTTCGTTTCACCATGGAATTTTACGTTTAGAATTACTTCCCATTCAAAATTGACACGCCTCCCTGTAACAGACTTGGCGATTTTCTGGTCAGTCTATTTAGCTACCTCCATGTCTGTAAATTAATTATAGTTAGATCCGATCCTGAGTCTAACTGTAATTTTACCTTCTTATTTAAGATCTCCAGTTCCACGTATTTTCTTGTGTTTAGTTTGTCTTCGTAATCCATTCTAGTAGTTCTTACCCTACTAGTGTGTTTTTTGTTTCTGCATTGAGATGCCTTATGTCCCATTCTTGTATTTAAATCGACAGTCTTTATTCCAGTGGAATCCACCACATCTGTAACATGCAGATGTAGGGGGGGGGGCTTATATTTGCTTTGATCTCTGTCATTAATCGACTTATACCTTGTAATTTTTTCTTTATCATAAATTTTTTGTTTTTCTTTCGGTGTGGGAGGTGAAAAACAACTTTTTGTTCAACTTATGTATGTGTGCTACTCCCGATTCCTCGATATCCTTAGAGTCTTTTTTATACTCAACCATTTTTGGCAGTCTTCTGACAATTTTTGTAGCGTTAATCCAGAATCGTTTTGAAGCTTCGTGGGCATTCTTTTTCGGATTTCACTGTCCTTGGCTGAGACTAATCCCTGTACGAAAATAAGAGACTTAAAATTGCCCGGAGTCAATTCTGCCAATTTAAAGTCATCGCAATATTTGTTCACAATTGCGGCGAACGTGGAGTAATCCTCATTTTCGCTTTTTACAAGGTTGAGATATTTCCACCTTTTGTGAAAAAGTGAAGTCTTTGGACTGAAGAGCTCCGTAAGGCATGTAACTGCCTCGTCAAACGTCAAATCGTTTGTCTTTTTCGGTAGAATATAGTCCACAAATTTTGTGTACTCCTCTGTTCCCAATTTCCTGAGTAATAAACGTAGCTTCTTAGCTTCCGTCCAATTTTGGCAGTCAATGTTGAAAATTTCTTCATGATGTCTGTAATAGTCCCCGAAATTTTTATCATCTTCTAGAGAGTATTTAAATGTTTCTATTGTGTTCCAAACTGCGTCTTGAGAAAAAGTCGCCTCTTTTTCGATATTCTTCTGTTGTGCGTTAACCGTTACTTTTAATATTAATTCCTGGAGTTACATTTGTCTTTCTTCATTTATTAGCTGTCTTTCCTCACTTCTTCTTATAAACTCAAGCATTGCTTTTTGAAAATCTTCCATTTCTTAGGGAGTGACGAAATTGTTCTTCTATCTCTTGTGTACGTTCTTTTATGTTCGTCGTTAATTTGTTGTACTCTGTGTGAGTTCCTTCGAGTCTTATCGCCAAGTTGTTGTGGTCGACGTGACTCTCAAATTTCCGTCGCCAAGTTATTGTGTTGGCGGACGAAAAAAAATTTTTCCGTACGTGTCCGTACTCTTCGTCGTCAAGTTGTTGTATTGACGAGAGAGAATTTTTTTTTTCGTGTGGGTCTGAAGTTTTCGCCGCCAAGTTATTGTGATTTTTTTTTTTTTTAAGTCCCCGTAAAGTGCGAAATCCTCGTCGCCAAGTTGTTGTGAATGGAATCCTGCACAAACGACGCCAGTAATTGAGATAGAAAAATAAGTGTATTAAACGTAAGACTACAGACTTGAAATGAAGATTAGTAGTCCAGGAATGCGGTTAGTAGAAAGTATATGTACAAGTCTCTGTAAATAAAGCCGTAATCATCTCTCTCTCTCTCTCTCTCTCTCTCTCTCTCTCTCTCTCTGGACTCTTGTATAACTCTCTGAGAACACCCTGTGTCTGTCTCCGTATCTCTCAACCTGTCTAACGTATCTCAACGTATCTGCACGTATCTCAACGTATCTCAGTATTTAATATCCCACCCACGAGGAATATATGTGGCACAAGGCCGAGTTTAAAGTGGGTTTCTCCGAGCCCGTAGGCTCGTCCAAAAATATACCCTTTGAACCCGCCTAGACGGATTCAGGGCCTGTCTACCTCCCCGGAGGAAACTTTGCCCTTCGGCAAAGCTTCTTCCGGGTTCCTCTCTGCCAAAGCAGAGAGTTCGACAGACGTCGAGACTGTATCTCGACGTGTCTCAACAGCAGGTATTCTTTCTGTCAGTATAAGTATACTTTGGACGAGTCCATCTTATGTTAAAAGGGGAGAGCCCAAAAGCATGCCATTTCTTTTTAAAACTAATAGATAAACATCTGATGACAAGAATCGAATAGAAAATCACTTAAAATTAATTACTCTTATGTTAACAATGTAAAGAAAATCATCTCAGCCCACATTTTAAGCTACTAAATAAATTTCGTAACAGTGAAGTAACCAAGCATTCAATTTCAGGACAACTGAGTGTCTTGTTGGAGGTAAATGCAGGTCTAAAAACGTTGTATATGGAGCAACGATTTTCCCTAAAGAAAATGTAGACCTGAAAACCTACATTGGAATATCTGCGCGAAACTGGAAGCAACGCTTATATAATCACAGACACTCCTTCAGCAATAGGTCTCTCAAAAACAAAACGGCTTTATCCAGACATTATTCAGATCTTATTGACAAAGGTCAATAAGTGGAGTGGAAATTCATATCCAGAGCTCAAACTCCTAAGAACTTCAGGGACCGTTGTAACCTTTGTCTGCTGGAGAAAATACTTATAATTAAATATAAAAGCCAAGAGGATTTGCTTAACCTTCAAAGTGAACTCATATCAAAATGCAGACATGAACACCACCTTAAAAAAATAGAAAAGTACCCTTTCTACTGGATTATATAAATTCCTATCTGTATCTATATTACTCTAATGTTATATTATATGTTCACAAAGAAATCTTTATTGCAATCTCACATTTATGGTTATGATGTGTGTGTGTGTATCTGTGTACATGTCTGTGCATTGCAATATGTATGGTTAATTGAATATGGATTTGCTTGTGGAAAAATGTGTATGTGTGTGAATATATATATGTGGGGGGGCATACTTTGATACATATAGGTGTATGGCGGCGTAGCCGGGGCCGCGGCCTGCTGTCTTTGGTCAGGATCGACATGGTATCGGAGAACAAGCCGTCAGCCCACACTCGTCGGTCGTTGGTGGCGTTTGATACAGCAGCTGGTATTCAACTATTATCTCTCTTATCTACGTTGTGATTTTTTATCTTAATACGGTCAAGCTGAATTATCACTGAGGTATTTCAACCAAGCTAAACCAAGGAGTTGAATACGCGCACACAAAACTGAAAATAAAATAGACGACGCCTGAATAAGTCACTAGATGATATTTATATCAAAATAAGAAGAATATTTACAGTTCTTTTTTTTTTTCTTTTTCTTTTCCCAACCCGTTTCTAATATTTAGCGACGGAACGAAAATTTCGGCTAACTTCTCTAAGGGTGGCCAGACTTGACAACTGGATTCATCTTCAAGTACTGTTGTTTGTACTTTCAAGAATGGCACAAGATTATAGTCGGAGTTTTTCTTCAGCGACAACTGGATTTAACTTCAAGTACTGTTGTTTGTACTTTCAAGAACAGCACAAGGATATCATCGGATTTGTTCTTCTTCAGCAGACAATTATTATTATTATTATTATTATTAGGTTGGCAAAACTGCGTTATGGGTAAATCTCTTAACTCCCTGACGCGGCTTCTGCAACTGCGGGCCGCAACTTCAACTCCGACTAACTCCAACTGCTTTAGCCCACGTGGTCACTTGTATTTATGGGTGTCCCTTTCTACTGGTATGGTGAGGGCGTATAAGGGGTTTTATGCAAATCGTTTTCTGTTTCACACTTCCAATTTTGTAAGATCTCCTCCTCTTTCAGGAGGAACCATTATATGGGGTCAGCCTTCCTGGCGTCATCCCCTACCTTCATTGCTCATTCTGTTTTCACAATTATAATTTCTTCTCAGGGAAATTTTGGCTGACAATTTTCCCAGTACGTGGACATTGACACCTTTCAACAAACGACTTTAACCTCTGGCCCCTGACTCCTGCACCTGTCCGCTGTCTCTCGCCAGGCAGCAATAATAGTATTTTGTATTTTTCCAATCTGTTCTCAATATCTTGGGAAAATGAATCCCTTTCTGACAAAAAATATTTCGTCCGTATGCCATGTTAAATATTGTTACAGGTGCATTTGGGAGAATATTGTGTTTAGATATAAATACATGGATGTATGTGCAAATATGTATACATATATGTGTGTATATGTATGTGTGTATATGTGTATATGGACGGTTGAAAACTGATAAGGTTATTGACCTATAATTTGTGCTGAGACTAGATATATATGTAAGTATGTATATATGGGAATATGCGAATATATGGTGCTAAGTGAAATTATTGTTAACCATGCATGTTATGGAATTATTATGTTGTTTACTTCTTTATACTAGTGATATGTCCATTATGACTATCCTTGTTGCAATGTGTGTATTATGGGTAAGGAATGTGTGTGTGTGTGTGTGTGTGTGTGTATGTGTGTGTGTGTGTGTGTGTGTGTGTATACATTTTGAACAATTTGGATGCTACGCGGTAATCGGGTTAAACGGGTCTCCTCTGAATTAATGTGGAATAAGTCTTTAACTAAACTGACTGAATAAATAGACACTAGGGAATTAACCCAGATCTAGTACATTCATATGCTGCTAAATCTTAATAAATATATCGAGGATTTAAAAGTTCTGAACTCTAGGTATATAACTTTATAAATGTTTCTCTGAATATAATTACTTTACTTCAAATCTCTTAGGATTTTTAACTTAAATTTCCTGGTTACTTATACAAAAAGTTTATACTAATTTAAATTTAATCTTTAAAAAAAATTTTCGCTAATTTCGAAAAAAAATTTAATTTCCTGAACCAGACACTTTTTTAATATTATTTACAGAGAATTTGTTGAATGAAATACAGGGGATTAATCCCGATCTATCTTTTTCTTAGTTTTATAGTACATTCATATCCTGCTAAATATTAGTAAATTCATTTAGGATATAAAAGTTCAGGACTCTAAGTATATAACCTTTATATATATATGTTTCCCTGAATATAATTAATAATCATTTAATTCAAATCTCTTAGGTATTTTAATTTAAATTTCTTGGTTAATTATATAAAAAGCTTATGAAATTTAATGTTTTTAGCTTATTTCGAAATCTTTAAAAATGTTCTCTTTTAATATAAATAATTAATAAAATAAATAATTTGTTGAATGAAATATATCAACATTGGAATTTTGGCCGTTGACAAAACAGGACGGGATTGTTTCCAATTCAAACTGAACTAACTACACTTTATGAACTTCTATCTTCTGCTGTCATTTCTAACCTAGATCCCCACAAAGCACGTGGACCCGATGGTATCACTGTAATAGTCATTAAGAAGTGTGCCCCTGAACTGTTTCCTGTTCTCTCTAAACACTCCTGCTTGCTGGAAGTCATCGTCTGTTGAGACAAGTTTTTTAAGAACTCTGGTGAACCGCCTAACCCATCCAACTATCAGCCTATTAACCTTCTGTCTCTATTTGGGAAACTCCTAGAGGCCCTAATTGATACTGAATTGGTTCATCACTTCTCATCGCAGTGCCTTTTCTCAGACAAGCAATACGGCATTCGTTTTTCCTGGCCATCTACTAATGTCCTGACGATAATTGCGGAAAGAGTGTGTCATGTTCTAGATAAAAACGGTGAAGCCCGGGCTGTAGCATTGGACATCTCGAAAGCCTTTGAAAGGGTCTGGTGAGACCTGGGAGGAATTGGATTAGAGAAATTTCTTCGGATCTTCGGACATAATGTGGACGAAGAAGGACTTTTGACATTTTGTCGAACTACAACTAGACATCAGACAACGCACTGATTCGACCTTTTCCCTCATCTCGACGAAATCAACATCACCATCTTCCCCCTCTCATTACAATTATATATTTTCATTATGTCTCTATTTTTATTAAATACTTTCTAACCAACCACTATACGTTATTTTATTTCATTTTCATTATTTGTCTTTCTGTCCTAAGATAGTGTTTTCGGACATTACAATCGAACATTACTTTTGTTTAATTTCTCTGTATTTTTAAACTTTCTTTGAGACTTTGTTGATTCGAATGATTTAGTATTTCTTGTAATTCATCTGATGATTTTGATATGAGCAAAATATTGTCTGCAAATCGTAGCTGATTCGAATATTATCTGTTTATGCTTATTACCAGCACATATTCGGAAAATAATTCCAGTGTATGCTGCAAATAATCTCGGAGAAATGTTGTTTCATTATTTTCCATAAGTCCTTGTTTCAATCCCTTTCAATTCTTTATCTTATCTTTGTCTTTGTATCGGTGGATTATTACAGTATTGTTATCGTATATATTCTCAATAAGTTTTATATAATTTTTATTAATACTCTGATATCATAATGACTGTCCAGTGTACTATTGAGAGAAATGTCTTCTCATAGCCAACTAAAATAAAAGGAAGTGGTTTCTTACATTCTTGTTTTTGTTTGTTCCGATCAGTTGGTCTATTGTCGAATAACAACTTCTAAAATCTGCCTGTTCATATTGCTAATTTTTATCTAGGATGTTAATCTTTTTATATGTACTATATACTCTATAGTAATATGATTGGACGATCATCTCCAAAATCTTGACTACATTTTTTATAAAGTAGAATTACAATTCATATACTGAATAGACTTTCTTTGCAGTACACACTGCGTAATTAATTGTGCAAAGCTTTTGTGAAATTCTCTTACTATGTCATTTTGTCTGGTGCTTTTTTCCGTCGCACATTTTGAAGTGGAAATATTAATTTATCACTAGTATCTATCCGAATTGGAAATACACTCTTTGGTTGTCCATTTTTCTCTGGTTTTGGTGACTTCCCTGCTTCTGTCTTTCCCTGCATGGATTTGTTGTTTTTCTATGTGTATTGTGTATCAGATATGCTTCAAGCTCTCTAGTTTACTGAGGAATTCTTTTACCATTGTTCTTTCTATTTTTCTCCTCTTTTGATGAGTCTGCTTCTTCTATATGTCGTGTCTATTCATGTTTCTCCACAACGTTTTATTCTTTGTAGTTCTTATTAAGTTTTATATTTTTACTATCCGTCCTAATCCCTGTTCTGCCATCCAGCTACAAAAGCTTGTTAGGTAGGTTTTCCTCTGTCCCTTTTGCCTTCAATATGTCCTCTAACTGACAAACATACATTTTGTCTCCTTACATTGGATCTATAATCCTTCCTATTCAGTGTCCTTTACTACTTTCTCTAGGAACTCCTGTAGTTTCTTTTCTGTGTCTGCTATCAACACCGTGTCATCTGCATATCTTATGTTGGTAAAATTGTGTCCATCAATAATGAATCCTGTAATTCTTCTAATTCTCTCAGGTTGGTTAAGGTTGAATAGGTCTTGTGAGAAGACACAATTTTGTCTTAAGCCCTTTACTATTTTTGTGTATTTATTGAATTCATTTTTATCCCTATGCTCCCAGTAAAGATTCTGGATTATTCTGATATCTTTTCTAAATAAATCGAATGTTCATAGTAATTCAAACAGTTCTTTGCGTCGTACCTGACTTACATGTGCCCCTAATTTATTACGTTAGTCTCAAATGTCTAAATTATCTCTTATTGTATTTACCTCTAATTTCTGATTTACATTTAGTCTCCGCATAGACAGAACTTTCAATCAGATAGACTTGGTCTAATTTGCTAATAAGATAACATCGTTGACTTTATACAATATATTAATGGCCTTATGCTAAAAAGCATATATTTCATACAACAAATATTTATTTTTCAATATTATTTTCTTACCACAAATCAGTAATCACTGATCGAACAATAAATTTTTCAAGTCAAAATTCAGCAAAGTATCAGGCGACGGACATACTGATTCATTTTTATCAGCATACACATGCTTTTTATGGGGTGTGCCGACTCACCTCCCAGAATCAGATCAATTCCTTTATTTCAACACCCTTTTTATATATATAAATATATATATATATATATATATATATATATATATATATATATATATATTCTCTATCTATAAAAAAGACAGGGTGTGTGTGTGTGTGTGTGTGTGTGTGTGTGTGTGTGTGTGTGTGTGTGTGTGTGTGTGTGTGTGAATGCACGGCCGCAATTTTCGACGAATTTGCACCAAAATTTGCATGCACATGCTCCAAGTTAGCGGAAAGGCCAAGATCGACTTTGCATTTCCCAACTCCCATTGATAGTGGAAATAATCGATTTTTTCATGCTTCTACGGCAGTTTTCATGTATTTTGCAGCCATTTTCTACTGGCCAGAGTGAGAGCCTATAGCTGGCTGCCACGAATAGGCAGGAAGATTCTATTGGCCAGCGTGAGAGCCATCAGCTGACTGACACGAATGTTAACTAGCATGCTAGCATGCAAAAAAAATCGATAGCTGCATTCGTCACAAGTGGGAAAAATTTAAATCTGCATGGCACTTTACTCCAATTGGCTTATTCACTAGCTTAACCTCAACGTTGATTCTGATTCCGCAGAACTGGGTTGAGTGTGAAAAAGTATTTGTTGTTAACATTCTTTTTTTTCATTCGGTTTTTCCAGTTACGAGTCCTTTTTTTTAAAGCTGATCGTTTTGTGTTCATTTTGTTTAGTTCTTTTTTCGTAACAGATTTAATGTTTAGTATAGAGCTTCGAAAAAATTAGCAGTGTGAGATAGGCAAGAAGTAAGGCATGTAGCAACATCAGCACGGAAAAGGGCACTCCTTTAAAGGCAAGGAAGGGCAAAAATATTTTAAGTGAAGTGATAGCGATTGCTGTATGAGTCGTACGATTTTTGAATCAAGCACGGGTAACGCCGGGCCATGCTGCTAGTATATATATATATATATATATATATATATATATATATATAGAGAGAGAGAGAGAGTATATATATAGAGAGAGAGACAGACAGACAGAAAGGCAGACAGACAGGCAGGCAGAACGACAGAGACAGACACATAGAGAGAGAGTAGTTACCGATACGATCAAGAAGGCCTTTCCCCAAAATAATATGATCTTTGTTTATTTGGTCAGATTTTGTGTGTAGCTGTGTGTATATGTGCCTGTATCTGTGTGTGTTTGAGTTTGTGTAGATTTTTCTATGTATGAATTCCAGTTTTCATACATGTGTATTTCTGCTTTTATGCCACTAAACATGCTTTTGTCGACACTTCTCTGTACATCTATAAATCTCTGCATTCGTGTCAAGAAAGTGTACTTTTTCAATTTTCTGTCTCTGCTTTCTATATATTTATGTTTTGCTTATGTAATGTACAATATTGTGTTTGCCTTTTATATTTGTGTGAGGATATGTACATGACATTATTGTGTGTATTTCTGCTTTCTTGTCGTCTTGAATATATCTTCTGATTCTTCAAAGTAGTTGCATTTTCTTCAATTTCCGTCTTTTCCACCCGATTCTCTCTCCGCTAAAACCGCTGTCAAATCAACCATAAGTCCTTTTCCCTCGCCTCACAATTCAGGAACAGTTCAATCGAATTCACCCCTTCAAATTTTCTTTTGCATATTTTTACGCTTCAATGTTCATTCCTCTTGTATTGTCTTTTCTCAGAGGCCCAACCACATATCACAATTTCTTATAGACGTAGAGCAATTACATGTCCGAAAGTAGCCGCCAATAAGCGGCTGAAAACGTCGCCAAATCATTCCGAAATTCAGTCAACTTGGGCACCATCTTGCGAACAATAAATCATAAGTTCAGTAATGACTTTTAGAAAAGAATTGCCATCCCTATTTTTATGTCTTATAATCATTTTTCAATTATTTTCTTCTCGATTTCTTATTCTTGTTAGTAAAACTACTACCATTATGTTCTTCTTTGGCTTTTTGTTTAGTACAAACCCTTACTCAAGATCTACAGTAAGACAAAGTAGGGCATTTTGTTTGCAAACATTCTGTTATTAAGTGATACATAACATGTACAATGTGTGTTTTCTTGACATTGATAATGTTCTGCAGAGTACATGAGCTGTTCAACATAGTGCAAAACATCACGATATCATAGAATCGAAACCAAAGCAGAAAAAGTTATATTTCAACCCTGACTATACTAATCTAAAGATACAAGAGAAAATAAGATATACATCAGTATATTCCGAACATGACAAAATCTGTTTCCAAACGTAAGCAGCAATGAGGAATTCAAGAAAGCTACCAAAACTTGAAATTGAGACCGAACTTTTGAAAACAGCATACTCTCTCCTAAATTCAAAAACAAGTTTCTCAGTTTAATGAAGAAAGTCTGGCACCATAAGCACATCCCAAAGTACTGAGGTATATCTCGCATTAATGCACTATGGAAACAAAAAGATCCTCACACGTACAGCGGTATCTCAATCAGATTCATTATGGTGACTCATGAATATTAACTAAGCTCTCACTATGCTATACAAGTCAACTCCTAGCGACCCAATTTGACTTCCCTTCTGGTAGAGGTGCAATGTGTATGTCATCAAACAGCACCGATAAACTGCGTACTTCTCTGAAAGAATATATGTATAGCTGCTATGATCACCTATGACCACTGCAATAGAGACTTTCTTTTCTTATCCGTTAAAAGCCATTTTCCAATCCCCTGATGTAGAGATCTGATAGAGAAAATATATCGGTCCGCAAAGTCGTACATGTCTGCTAAAAATAACAATCCTTCCAAAACTTAATACGATAATGAGAAAATGAAAGCCCCAATCTCTTCCTAGATTATACTCAAGCATAGATGTGAAGAGACGGACAGTGAGTATTTCAGCATAATAATTGTGTTCTATATAAAGAAAAAATTACAACTGATTTACATAAGAACACAGGATCCTAATAAAACAAATTGTAATTGGATTATATTAGATCACAGGATTCTAATAAAAGAAAATTTCAATTAAATTGCATTAGAATACAAGGTCATAAAAGAAAAAATGCAACTGAATTATATTAGAACACAGGATCGTACACAAAATTACATTTGAATTATATTAGAACACAGGATCCTAATAAAAAATTGCAATTGAATTACATTAATACGCAGTATCCTAATGAAATCATGCAATTGAATTGCATTAGAATACATAGGTACTTTCATGAGATCGCTAAAAAAGAGCATAGCATGATGAAAAAGACGCCAAACTTGACGAAAACAAAATTTTATCGTCTAAATGTTTGTTATTATTAAGAGGAAAGATCAAAGTTTATTTTAATTATTTTTTTTTAAATTTTCTATCTTTTTAGAACATTCTAAATTTGTTCCTCTTTGTATCACCGGAACTAGTAACCTTGTTCCTCTTTGTATCACCGGAACTAGTAAAATAACATATACAATTTTTAGCACTTTTTTTGTATGACACACATTAATTTGGAAAATCTTGCAAAAATAAAAATAATTGTCAGATGTTAATGAAACTTTCAGAAACTATTCACTGATGACCTAAATTATTATCAATATGTGTTTTTTTTATTAAATTCATGGCAGAAATATTTTTTTAATATTTATTTCCCCCCCCCATAACTAATTTTATGAAAACGCTAAAAATTCGATCGCGTCAGGTTTAGTGATTACAATAGTTAAAAGCACAAGGCTTTGATGAATGCAAATGCAAATCAGCTCCCAATTGTAACATGCAAAACTCAATAAAACAAATATATTATTTAATTTCAAATGCTTTTATTTTATTTTAGTTGTTTTTATGAATATGGACAATATTTTTTGAAAGCGAAAAGATTTTTCGATGAAAAATGAATTTTAATACAATTATTTGTTATTTGTTTAATTATAATAGATTTTACATTTAAGTTGTGAAAATATTATAAAATTAGTTAAAAGCCGCATCGGACTTCCTAAGTTTCCTTATGAGATAGATCTTTTTTAGCGCGTTGTAAATTGTATCATTTTGACTAATTAGAAGATCCGCAGTAATTAAGAAATATAATTTTGTGTTTATAATCTGGCTGTAACTATAAAGTACGGAAGAACAACCAGAATACAATTAAGTTGCTTTATTTGAATTAAGCATTTTCCCCGCTGTTAAGGCCTTTACTTTTGCGAAACCTGTGTGGAGAAGTTAATTTGATTTTTCAATTTCAATTGAGAAGGGTACCTACAAGTAGCGGCATCATCTTATGAAATTTATATGATCTTATTTTTATATTAATCATGACATTAATTATGATATTAATTATGACATTTTTCCATAAATGAAATATCAAAATTAATAATAAAATGAATGGAAATACAAATAACACAGTAAAATGTAATAAATGTACATAAAATTATAGTATTTTATGTATACTTCTGATAAAATTTCATAAGAAAGGTACCTATAAATTAATTAGATATCTTTCTTATGAAATATAAAATTTAATCTCATTCTTAACAGTCTTATTTTAATTTCTTTATAATATATTTTCCATAAAGCATCGTAAAAGTAATGGTGAAAGCTAAGTACAAAAAAATTAGAGCGTTGAAAGTTTTCCTTAAAAATAACGAGGTAAATAATTTGTTCACTTAAATGAAAATAATTTCACTTTTCTCCTTCCGTAGAACAAATTATCCTCCCGGAATCCGTCAATATGTCAATCATCACCTGTCAAGTGAGGCGAAAGTTTATGACCTGCTTTGTTTTATTTTCAAATTACATCTTTTCGGCGCAGAAGCTAAGTTAAGCTTGGTTCAAAATATTTTAAATAAACATTATAATTTCTGATTTTCTTAAAATAAGTTTTGAAAAAATGATAATTGATATTTAAAAGAATTTCAAAGTGAGATTTTTATTTTATCTTATAAAATGGAAAAAAATGGTTACCATCTGTCAATTTTGCTGACTCAAAAATAAAAAAGATGTTTAACGAAACTTTCGGACATGCTAGGAACGATTAAAAACTGTAAAAAGACAACCCCAAAAATATTTTAATCTTTCCTCTTAATAATAACATAAACATTTAGACGATAAAATTTTGTTTTCGTCAAGTTTGGCGTCTTTTTCATCATACTATGCTTTTTATTTTTAGCGATCTCGTGGAGGTACCTAAGAATACACGATTCTAAACAAAAAAAAATGCAGCGGAATTAAAATTACAATAAATGATACCAAGAAAATATAATTTAATTACATTAAAATACAGGATACAAACTGCAATTTTATTACATTAACACACAGGATCCTAATAAAAATGCAACGGAATTACATTAGAATATTGGATCCTAATAAAAATGCATTTGAATTTCATTCGAATGCAGAATACTAAACAAAAAATTGAAATTGAATTAGATTAGAATACAGAATCCTTATCAAAATTTGCAATTGAATTACATAAATTATAATTGAATTACATTAGAATTTTGCAACTGAATTACATTAGAACACAGGTTCCTAGAAAATATTTTTAATTGATTTATATTAGAATACATAGTCCTTATAAAACAAATTTCAATTAAATTATATCAGAAGAGAGAATCCTTATTTTAAGAAAATGCATTAGAACACAGGATCCTAATAAAAAATAATTGCAAATGAATTACATTAGAACATAGGATCATAATAAAAAAATGAAATTGAATTACATTTGAAGATAGGATCGTAACGAAAATAATTGTAAATCAATTCCATTAGAACATAGAAAACCAATAAAAAAAATTTACTGAATTACATTCGAATAAATATTGTAATTGAATTACCTTAGAAAATAGGTTCCTTAGGGAAAAATTGTAATTGAATTACATTAGGACACAGGATACTAATAAAAAATGCAGTTGAACACAATATCCTAATAAATAAATAAAAATTGTAACTGAATTATATTGGGACACAGAATCCTAAAAAAAAACTGAATTACACGAGAACACAGAATACTCATAAAACACTAAATTGAATTATATTAAAACACAGGGACCTAATAAAAAATACAATTCATTAGAACACATGATCCTAATTAAAAACATATGACATCTGTAAAACTGGGAATAATTTTTAGTGCTAAGAATAACTAGTTAAATAAACACATCAAATAAGTCCATTTCAAATAAATGTAATCGAATGTTCAATAATCTGTTTTACCTTACACTTTCAGGAAATCGATGTAGTAATATCTGTATATATATGTCTGCAATTAGCATAGGAATTAATATTCAATTTATTCCGAGTCTTCAAGCAGTAAAGAAAAAATACTTATAGAAAAGAAATATCACAAAGAAATTCAGCTATTTCAAACTAATATAATACATTTTGTATCAACAATTCATGCGTACAGAAAAACAAATATATTTAATAACTTCGGTATCCATTTGAAATAAATAAAAATGAACTTGTGAAAAAAAGAATAAAAATAAAATAAGTGTTCAACGAACTATAACTTCTCCCCAAATTAAGGTTCTTTTTAAAACTATAGTCGTTGTTGAAAAGATTGGTTTTCATCGAAGAAAAGGTTTGTAAGGAGTACAGGAACAAACAGATAAGTGAGATTTACAACCTACAGTCGCTGGTGTTCAAAGGAATTTCAAAGTCAGTAGGAGTAAAGGAGTGGTAATATCAATTTTATCAGAGACCATTTTTACTGGCTCATATTTTGCGTTTTTATGTGATCTGGATTGCTCAATCAGGCTCTGAAATCTGGGAAGTTAAGTTTGTTTCATTGTTTTAAAAATATATGTATTTTTTCATGTGGTATACATAAGTCGACATCACTGCGATTCGAACTCGGTTAAGTTCGTCTTAGTGGAATCTCAATAAAAAATAAAAAGATATGTTTGAAATCATTAGAAAGAGTATGAGTGGATGATGTATACAAATGCTTCGTTTTTTTTTTTGTTCGTTTTTTTTTGTTTTTGTTATTTTGTTTTTCGCTTTATTTTTGAAAATTAGGCCATTAGAGGAAGGACACATACTATTATGCGATCTCCTATCCGAAAGTTTGTAGAATATGAACAGAAGCGCGAATTGAATGTAATACGGATTTTTCTCTTTGTGAGCCAGTGTGATAGGCACTTGATGTTTTTTCAAAATAATTGTTTTATGAGTGTCTATTTATATCATAAAAGTTAAATATCTAAAGTTAGATATGATGAATGTATATATAACAGTTCTATCAGAAAATATCTCGCAAACAGGTTGCCGAGTTGTCAGGCCATGAGGCAACTTGACAACCTCTCAGAAGAGACTTCACTGCACTTCTGTGACTCTCCCGTAGTTTTATTCAGTCAGCAGTTAGGCGCCAATAAGTAAGCGTCTATTCTGTGTGTAAATGGGGCATTTACAGTGACCGAACAAGTTTTGTGCAGGATTTTTGCACCACCAACGCTTTCACATGTCCAAATTTGATTCTTTGATATTCCTTATTTATCCCGGTTGAAACGCTAGGTACGAATTAATGACAACACGTTGATACAGTTAGTTGAACAACGACTGGGACAAGTGTGTGAGGTCCAAAGAAATATTGCTTGAAATGGGTGAACATGTCATTACCATAGGTATGCTAATTTTGTCAATAGTAAATGGTTGAATCGTTTCCGAATAGATTTTGTGTGTGTTTCTGTGTTTGAGTGAGTGTATATATGTGCAAATAAATATATGTGCGGGTATATTTGTATTTTTGTATGTGTGTATAGACAAGCGTATTCATTTATGGAAGTCTTAAGAATTATTATTCGATATATAGTCTTTTTAATCGTTTTCCAAATATATGAAAGTAAACTGAGGATGTGGCAGATATCCGTTATGGTCTGATTCATGGCTCTCCGTAATGTTTGCCTGATCAGTCATTATTCTTTCATTCTTTTTGGTCAGCAATGAATAGATCACTTGAGATAGGAGCAAAATACGGCTGGCTAGCAACGAACATTATATCTTCATTTCAATTCAGAACTGTCATATCCAAGTCCCAAGATGTTGGGCTGTGGCCAGGTCTATTAAGCAACTTGCGAATCGATCAGATGCAACTGAGTTGCTTTACTGAAACCATCCGACACAAACATTACCTTTTGTCAAAACCTGGCACGATCTTGAACGATGACGAAAAATCATTCATTTAATACTGATTCGTGTGGTCTGAATTCAAATTGTTATGTCACTCATGGCTATTTTATTTGAAGTTATGAAATGCCCGAATAATATATATAACTCTCGCTTGTATAAATTTCAAATGAATGGTAAAGTCCGAAATGATCATCAATATTTTATACAATCTATCGAGATTTAATAACTTTCTATTAATAGTAATCATTTGTTAATCAATCTTCCTTCGAAACTTTGATATCAGCTTTTAGCTTATCGGGAAGATTTATTCGGAATTTGGAGAGAATTCTTTTCATTTTTTTATATTTTGCGTATGTTTCATTTAGTTAATTCCACATCTTATTTTAAACCGTTGTTCTGAACTTTAAAACCATATTGTAAAAATTAAAGGAAAGAGTTTTTAAAATGATTCCTTGATGCATTAATTAACAATGATTCACCGACGGAATTTGTTCAGCTATATCTAATAATTCTTTGGGCTTCTTTTTTCTTTTTTTCAAATTCCTGCCACTTAATGAGACCTGAGTGTCAAAAAGTTTTATAGAACAGTCAAGTTGAAAAATTTCAAATTAACATTTTTGTGGAGTTTTATGGGCTTTTCAATGGGGCACTTTGTTAATTCATATTTATTGCAGAAAAATATTACAGAATAAGATGTAAAAACATGTATTTCATCCAACAATGTCAAAAATAGGAGAGTTGATACTTAAACAAACATCTTAAGAAAACATTTTTAAAGTACAGATATGAATTCAATGTACATTTCTCAGCCTATAGTGTCCTATGAATTTTTTCTAATTTTTCAGAAAGCTGAAGCAAAGACACTGAAATGAAACCTTTCTAAAATGCAAGATTTTCCTCCTCTGTAACTGTTATAGGGGATAAATTTTTGTTATAGTGGAACAACCTAACACATCCCGACAGTGGATTGGTCAGTCTAGAAGAGACGTGACTGGGAGAATAAAAGACGTGACGAACTATTGTAGAAGTGGATGAAAGACGACTACGATCTCCGTGACGTTTCTCCCGTTTTACTGATTGTTATATTTATGAACTATCACTCATTGTACTTTCCATATAATAAAACCTTGTTATTGTTTTACCTAATTCCTGTGTTAGTGTAATCTTTCAACTCGGGATTACCTTGTTGTTTATATCGTATTATCCACGATATAACAGTGGCGACGAGGATTCGAACTGAACTCCCAACACTATATAACAGTGGTGAATTTGAAAGGAACTCACAAGATAAAATAACAGTGGCGAGTGAAGATTCGAAATAAACTCATAAGGTAAAATAACAGCATCGAACGAGGATTGAAAAAAGACACCCCTCCAAATATAACAGCGACGACTAAGGGAAGTGAACATTTAAAAAAAAAAAACGACAAATAATACGTTTTTACCAGTCGCTGGATTAATTTATCGATTAAAGATACAGTTGTTTTTTTCTCTTATTTTGTTGTACCTTAAAAGAAAAACTTAACATGGAAAAGTTGTTAAAATTTTCTAAACCCATGTATTCTGCTATGCAGCAGCAACAGACACATTGAGAAGAACAAAATAAATCGATTCAAAAACAAATTGAATTATTACAACAACAACATCAGATACAACTACAAGAACAGTAGAAACAGCAGTTAGACTTACAAAAGCAAATATTAAAACAAGAAGAAGCCTTGGAAAATATATGAACAGAACAAATCGAGCAAAAGGAAGGGTCAAGATTTTTCTCTGCTGAAGGGATTACTAATTCACTTTCAGAATTCCATTACAAACCCATGGATGGTGTAACTTTTCCAGCGTACTTCAGACGGTACGAAACAATTTTTTCGAAAAGATGTCAATTATGGTCTGACGAAGAAAAAATTATATTACTATTACAAAAATTAGGTGCTCAGGAAAACACCAAGTACACTAATTTCATTCTACCAAAGAAGCCGGAGGATATCTCGTTCAAAGAAACGATTGAAATATTGTCTAAAATATTTGGTGAACGTGAAAGTTTATTTCTCACACATTATAAATGTCTAAATATTGTTAAACACGAAGAACACGACTTTATTTCATACGCAGGAAAAGTGAATTCCCAGTGTGAATTATTCAAGATCAAAGAAATTAGAGAAGACATGTTTAAGTGTCTAATTTTTGTTCAAGGGTTAACTTCAACAAAGGATAAAGAAATTCGTTCGAGAATACTGGCAATTATGGAACAAGATACGGAAGTAACGTTACAAAAAGTTAGAGGAATGCCAAAAGTTACTCAATATAAAGCGGGACAATAAGTATACAGGAGAAAAATATTGCCCAAGTACAAAGGGTTAAACAATGAATCTACAAGGAAGTAAAATACTACTGCAAAGCATGTGGTGGAATAAACCATGCTACAAGTAATTGTTATTTTAGAAATAAAATGTTATGAATGCGGTCGAAAAGATCATAAGCTACTGTATGCAAAAAGAAAAAACACCAGAAGTTCAAAAGGATAAATACAGTTTTATCTAAAAAAAAAAAAGATACAAATAATGATGAAAAAATATGTAGACGTTAAAATAAATGTTCGAACTATAAGCTGTCTGCTTGATACCGGAAGTGACATATCTATAATCGACGAAGTTACATGGAAGAAAATTGGTCAACCAAAACTACAAAGCACTGAGAAAGGGGCCAAAGGTGTTTCTGGAAAGAAGTTAAAATTCAAAGGAGAATTTTACGCGAAAGTGTCATTTGACGATAAAACGTACAAGGCAAAAATCTACGTCATATCTGGAAGAAATTCAAACTTATTTGGTATTGACTGGATTGTGTTATTTAATTTATGGGAAGAACCAATTTATACGTTTTGTAGAAACATAAATGTATCGAATATAGAAAATTGCAAACAGACAGAAAAATTTGTTAAAGATTTAAAAAATGAATTTAAATAATTATTCTCTGACGGACTGGGTTGTTGTACTAAGACGGAAGTAAAATTCAAATTAAAGGATAATGCAAAACCAGTGTTCAAACCAAAAAGAAAAGGGGTACCATTTTCATCAGTCGAAATGATAGTCAAAGAATTACAAAGCCTAGAAGAAATTGGAGTAATTAAAAAAGTAGATTACTCTGAGTGGGTGTCATCCACGGTGTACGTAAAAAAGAAAACTAAGAAAATAAGAGTATGCGCTGACTTTCCAACAGGGTTGAACGAATGTCTAAGAGACCACAGCTATCCTCTACCTACGCCGAAAGAAATTTTCTCAAAGGTGAATGGAGGAAAAAATTTTTCGAAAATTGATTTGTCCGAAGCTTATTTACAAGTCAAAGTCGAGGAAGAATGTACAAAATATCTAACTATTAATACACATAGAGGGCTATACAACTTAAAACGTTTGCCGTTCGGGTTGAAGGTAGCCCAAAGTTTATTTCAACAAATTATGGATACGATGCTGGCTGGTCTAGAATTCGCAATGGCATACTTAGATGACATTGATAAAGAGCCAAAATTTGGAAGAGCACAAAAATCATGTTCGTGAGGTATTCAAGAGAATAGAGGACACGCGAAGAAAAAAAATGGTTGAATATATTACTAACATGAAGAAACATGCAAGGTGGAACGAAAAGAAGAAAAAAGGTTTAAGGGCATCTCCATTTTCGATATGCGACGAAACTCTGATGTATGAGGATAGTCATAATACCGCGTGTCATACAAAAAAGAGTTTTGAAAATTCCCTATGGACCATTCTGGAATCTCCAGAATGAAGTCGTTAATGAGCAGTTATGTTTATTGGCCTAGAATGGACCATGATATAGAAAATATAAAGCAATGTAAAGGTTAGCAGCCAAAGCTCCACCGATAAGGACTCAGTCCTGGCGAAAAACGGACGTTCCTTGGCCCCGTATTCATATTGACTATGCAGGACCATTAAAGGGATACTATTATTTAGTGATCGTAGATAGTTTCTTTAAATGGCCTGAGGTTTATAGGTGCAAACACCCGACAGCTTCAAACACTATAAAAGCGTTAGACGAAGTATTTAGCCATTACCAACTAAGAAAAAGAAAAATTGTATGAAAGCAAATACAAAACTTAAAACGTATAAAGAGGGCGATAATGTCTTCTTTAGAAATTATCGGGCAGGAAAGTGTTTTTGTGAGGATGGTATAGTTTCAAAAAGAATCGGGAGAATGATCCACATAGTAAAAGGAAAAAAATTTCCTGTAAAAGAAATATAAATCAGATAAGACACCGATACATAGAAACCATTGAACATGACATAGAAGTACCGATGGAAGTGTTATACGACGCATTCCAGATTCACACCCCCCATTAATAGTGGAGTACCGATGGAGGTAACATCGACTCCAAAAATCGCTGATTCTCCAAAATCTTAAGGTACACCAACTCAAAAGGTGAGAAGGAAAAGTGATAGGAAGAGAAAAAGGACTTCATGTCTATGTCCAAATCCAAAGAAAAAAAAAGTATTAAAAGCAAATTCTAGAGAAGAATTTAGCTCAGGGGAAGGTGTTATAGTGGAACAACCTAACACATCCCGACAGTGGATTGGTCAGTCTAGAAGAGACGTGACTGGGAGAATAAAAGACGTGACGAACTATTGTAGAAGTGGATGAAAGACGACTACGATCTCCGTGACGTATCTCCCGTTTTACTGATTGTTATATTTATGAACTATCACTCATTGTACTTTCCGTATAATAAAACCTTGTTATTGTTTTACCTAATTCCTGTGTTAGTGTAATCTTTCAACTCGGGATTACCTTCTTGTTTATATCGTATTATCCACGATATAAAACTTTTATTCCACGAGAGGGCACTCTCCAAAGATTCCCCGATAGAATATCGTTCGTGGTCAAAATGGATGTGACAAATATTATTTAACTAATTAACACAATTACAAATGATACCATTCATAATTTTGTGTTAATTCTTTTACACTTGTTTTCATAAGGTTGAAAAAGTAAATGTCATATCTATATTTTTCTGTATAAACAAATCTTTCCAAAAGATTGATCACGGCAACATGAGAGGAAAAATAAACATATGAGTAAATAGAGGAAACTTCTTTCTACATTCAACGATTTGATTATCAGCATCCACTAAGAGAAAAAAAAAAGACAGATTTAGAGTATCTATAGTCATTTGTGCGATTACGAAGGTTACAATTAATTTTGTAGTTGATCAGAGTAACTTGAGAGAACAGACTAAAGATAAACATATAGGTAAATAGACGAAAGTTATTTCTTCATTCAAAAAAAATGTAAAATTGTTAAATGAATAGTATTTCTATCATTTTTGTTTTCTGTTACTCACTGGAGCAAAAAATGTGAACAAAAAGACACTTGTACATAGAATCAGAAAGTGACGGTTAAATTTTTTTGGATATATAATGAGGAAAGAGGGCTTGGAGAATATGACACTCACAGAAGATATTGAGGATGATGGGAACAGACGGAAACGGTGAGTAACCTACATAACGAGCTTGGATAGCAGAACAGACTTCTAATCGAGTCGCTACACCACACCAATCAAATGTTGCACACATAGCCTTGCCTGCGGTTTTACGGTTTCACTGTCGTTAAGTGTTCATGGATCTTCAAGACTGAGGCAAACTAGAAGTTTCCATACTTGCCCGTATTGACAGTTGAGATCAAATAGCTGTTCGGAGGCGATTCAGACGAAGGATTTTTTTTTCAGGCAATCTCTTTGAATTGCTCCTTTGGTGCCCCTTCGCCGCGATAGCCAGTGGAGTGCACGCCATAAAATAAAATTTTAGGCAGGCGATGAGTCTCCATTCTGGAAACGTGTCTCGCCCAGCGTAGTTGGGACTTCAGCAGTATAGCCTCAATGTTGGTGATCTTCGCCTTTTCAAGGACTTCAATAATGGTGACGAAGTCACTCCAGTTGATGTTAAGGATTGTGCGGAGGCAGCGCTGGTGGAACCGTTCGACGAGTCGCAAGTGGTGTCGGTAAGTAGCCCATGTCTCTGAGCCTTATAGGAGAATGGCGTGGACGATAGCTCCATACACTCTGATCTTAGTGCTTTTGTTCAGGTGTTTGCTGTACCACACGTCTTTGTACAGTGGGCCAAATGCAATGCGCGCCTTTGCCAGCCCGTTATCGACCTCCTTGCATGTGACGTGATGGTATATCCAAGGTGATATATATTGTATTATATATATACATATATATATACAGACTAACCTCTAATCAACGGACTAATAGGGGAGGGTGAGCTGTTAAAACCGATTGTCCGTAGATGGGATGGGATTATTTTTTAGTTATAAAATCATCGGAGTAACTACCAGTATTTATGATCATAATGCTTTTCTATGTTTCTGTCTGTAGTGAAGAATGTGTGTACACATATGTCTATATGTATTTTTTTTATTTTCTTTCACATATTGTTATATATTTGTACCCCTGTATGTGTACTAGTGCATATATAGATATATATGAAATGTTTATATATATATTTGTGTGTTTGGGAGTTTTCTTTTTTATATATTAGATGGTGTTATTTTTATGCGTATATATCTATTTTTCTGTCCATGTCTATATTTTTAGTGTCCTTTCTTTCCCTAATGTTTGGTTTTCTGTTCTGCCCATGTTGAATTTTGTCTATTCAATCATTTTTATCTATGTATCTTTGCCTGTATGAGTTATATTTTAATAAGATATTAGAATTCGTTTAATAACACTTTCAAACTTGAATATTTCTTGGTGGGTGTATCAGCGTCTCTTTGTCAATGTATGTGTGTGTATGTACGTGTCGGTGTCTGTGTGCATGGTCACTTGTGTGTACCTTTCATTGTGTATGTATGTTATCTTTTTTTTAAGGGTCGTGGAGATATTTCCTGTATCGTCGCTTTTTTGCGTGCTTATATATCTAAATACGTCTGCGTGTTTGTGTATTATAATCTGATTGTGTATGTATTGTCTTTTGCAAAATTTCATCCACCCTTGCCCATGTTTTTGCTTCCAATATATCCAAGTTGACGCGGAGTTAGAGCAGCGCTATATCTTAAAGTTTATTCCAACTTAATTTCAATGAAACAAAATAAATAGAAAAACATGTATTTTTCCCCAATTTCTTCTTTAATTTTATAATTTTAAATATTTTAAAATTTACAGTTTAAATTTAAAATTGGTAATTCTTAATTTTAAATTTTATAGCATAATATTTATTAGTTAAAATGAATTCTATTTTAGTCTAACCCTAACATTAAAGCATTAAATAATGATTATAACCTGTCCGTTGTCAAGTTTTTTGAATTCTCGTATACTTGTATTTTGATTGGTCATTCCAGCTTATGTAACAGCATTTCCCTTAGTGAGGGGTGTTTGATTGATTTGAACCTTTTAAAGCCCTTTATTCTACATTCAACACCATCAATTGATAAGACACCAGAAGTGTTGAAAGAAAATGGCTATTTTTGTAGTGATTTTATAACATATTTGTTATAATTTTCGAATAAATAATTATTCAAGCGTCGATGAGTTGCTATAGGCATCAGTTGCGCAGAATCTTAAAACATTTTATATATATTCTGAAATCTACCAATGCCTGTGAAAAGTTCTATAGAAAATTATATAGAATTCACCCTCCTCATTAAGTTAAGAGCTTTTATTGCTGGTGCCCCTAGTAATCGTTCCATCAAATTTCCAAAAGCAAACAAATCTTGTTTAGACTTAGCTTTTGGAGTTTCTAATAAGGCCTACACACGGCCAATAACTTTTATCTGGTGATAACTTAGTCCATACAGTTGTTTGTTACATTTTTTTAATAATTGTAGGTCCCCTGTGAATATGTGGTATTGTGGTATGTGCAGGATTGAGAGGTGATGAATGAGTTCTTGTGGCGAATGAGTAAATTGTAATGAATGAATGGGTCGTGAATCTGGTTAACTAGGATAGCTAATGAAGACCAGCCTCCTCCCTATTTCTCCCCCGGCCTTGGGCCACAATTCTGTATGATACGGAATAAATAATTTAAATAAAAGTTTCAAAGAATGTAACTACCCATTAGCAAGTCCGGAAGAAATTTCTGCCAAATTAAATGCTGGTATTTTTTTTTTCTAAATTGGATCTTTCGGACGATTACCTACAAGTAGACGGAGCGTGTTCTAAACTTTTAACAATTCTAACACTCATAAAGGACTGTACAAATTTAACTGACTTCCTCTCGTTATAAATGTAGCACGAAGCATATTCCAACAGATTATGGATACAATGCTAGTTGGTTGGGATTGTGCACAAGTATATTTGGATGATGTACTTATAAAAAGCGAACCCAGCATAAGGAATATTGAAAAAAAGTTTTTGAAAGAATTACTACGGTTTTAACATCAGTGAAGAAAAGTGTGAACTATTTATGAATAGAGTGAAATACCTAGGACAAATTATCGATGCTAACAGAAGGCGAGCGCAATAAGGAACAAGCCTGCTCCAACAAATGTATCAAAGTTAAAAGCAGTTTTAGGGTTAGCTAATTACTATCATGTGCATATCCCAAACATGCATAAATTAACAGCACCCTTGAATAACTTGCTGAAGAATGACGTTAAATGGGATTGGTCAGATAAATGTCAAAGTGCTTTCGAAGAGATCCAAAAAGTCCTAACGTCGGACTTGTCGCTGGCTCATATTAACCCTAAAGATTGTGGTTGCAGCAGATGTAAGTGAGTCGCGTATTGGAGTAGTGATACTACACAAGTATCAGGATGGAACGACTAAACCAATTTCTCATGCTTCAAGGTCGTTAATAGCAGCTTAAAAACTACAGCCAGATTGAAAAGGAAGCATTGGCTATCATATTTGCTACAAAAAGTTTCACAAGTTTATTCATAATAGACAATTCACACTGCGACTTGTTGTCCATTTATGCATACAGTAAATAGACTGCAGCGCTGGGGCACTAATTTATTAAACTACAATTATAAAATGGAGTTTCTACCATCCAAAGATTGAGTCATGCGAACGGACTATCTATATTAATACAAAAATTTTACGAACCACTAGAGGACATTAATTGCAGCGATAATGGTTGAAAATGAAAGACCATTATTATTGCATGTTGGTCACCTCTAACGATTCCTTCATGATTAGGCAATTTGGAGACATATTTAGTAAACTGGTATCAGATTATTTCACTTACTGACCTTAAGATGTAATAAATATAGAAATATTCTCATTAAAATTTAACGTCTCTCCGTCAAGATTCACCTCTTGAAATAATCTGATACCAGTTTACTAACTACATCCCCAAATTGCTTAGTCATAAAGGAATCGTTACAGTTGACCAACATGCAATAATAATGGTCTGCTAAACTAAACCACTTACTCTGTGAATATGTAAAACTAAGGAATATTTTTTTCATATTTATATGCGAACTTTCTAACTCTAGTGCAATGCAGTGAATGTACAAAATAGGTTAGAAAGATTTACCTCCGATTGAGGACTATACGCAAACTCCTCAACAGGAGCGTCGAGACATTACTTTCTGTGTGTCGTAGATTAAGATTAAAAAGCCAACTCTTTCCAAATGCGACACAAGGCATTTTTAACGTGGGTTCCCACGCGTACATGGAACCAGAGTTCAAAAATAGTCCTGATTAATACTAATAGTGACGTCATGGTTTGAACTAGCAATGTCAGTTGTAAAACGAAGTTAATTTATAATCGTACTTTCGTACATATTCATTTTCTATATACAACGCATGAAAGCATTTTGATCGTTAACCAATGTACAAGGCGCTCGTAGCGACCGTTATGAATGACGTAAAAAGGAAGGTAAACACGAGTTTCACATCAAAAGTAGCATTGTGTTGCGAACATGGTTTTAATTTACTTTGCTTATTTTAAATCTTAACAAGATCCAACTCTATGCATGTTGAACTGTGGACCGGAGATGATGTGTAGCACACTTCAGGCTCCGGCCAGTGATGCCCACCTTCAAAAACGAAGGAAACTGTTCGCAGTCCAAGGAATCCACTGCAGCCGCCTTCTGTAGGGAGCACATGACATGTCCACCCCTTTTCTACGTAGATGGATCGCAGTGATTTGAAGCGGTTTTTCTTTTGCGCGTGTGCCTCCTACCTGTTCTCCTCCCATGGAACTTTTAATCCTACTAGGAGGACACTCTTCTTTGAATCAGAACATGTTACAATGTCAGGTGTGCGTCTGTCTTAATGATGTGTGCCAGAAATTGCAGAGGTGATCAACTGACCCTTCAGTCCTGATATATAATCTCTTTGGTTCACAGGTTGGATTCTACCTCTTAGGTGGCTTCTACTGCTGGCCATATGGCGCCAGTTTTGGTACCTAGCTGTAAATAGCGAACAAACTCATCGTCCGAGTCCCTCATCATCATGTGAAAGTGTACCTTGTCGGCTTTGAAATCTCCACGAGTGAGGAGATGGGAAGTTGCATTAGTATAGGGTCCCACTGTGAAGAAGGAGGGTGAACTCCAAGCCATTAGTGCAGGTACTTGTTGGTACATTGTTGCATCTGCTGAATGCGAGACAAAGTAATATCATACACCTGCAATGGCCACAGAAGTCGGGGCAGCAAAACATTTTGGTAGCACCAAGCCTCCAGTTTGCCGAGGAGATGGGTTCTGTCGATGGATTCAAGTCCATCTAGTGCCACTTTCTGCAGCTCTTTACCTCGGTGCCGATCAGTCAGTGGAATTTCAAAAAGCCGTCCGATGCTCTTCACTGGCTTTTCTTTGGCTTTCGGGATCATGTCACCCCTCGCCCCAATACAAAAGTCAATCTCCCTGACAGAGCCTCCGAGTAATAAGCTCCGGCTTTTCTTGGGTTTAGCCTTCATTCTCGCCTATGTGAAGAGCTTATGGTACTGACCTTAAACGGGATCAGAATGGTGATGTCATCCATGAAAGGTCTGAAAAGAAAAAGGACTATTTGTTTCTTAGTCATCACTCCCTTTGGTGTGTCCGCTGCACCCCATAATATGAGTTCCATGGATATAATGAAATGAAGTGGTGAAATAACACAACCCATCAAGATGCCGACCTCGAGAGCTTTTCACGATGTACTCCCTAAACGCTGCTCTGAAATATTTTATTATAATTTCCCCAACCTTACTAGGTAAATTGAAAAATTCGAGTGACATTCGAATTAGCTCATGAGTAACTGATCCATACGCATTCGCGAGTTTAAGCCAAATTACACGAAATTATTTTTTTTGACTGATAGGATTGAGTTCTAAATCCTGTGTGAGTACTCTAGACAGCTGAGGAAGCCAGGTATGCCAGCTTTCTGAAGAGCTGTATTATTTACCTAGCAGGGAGTCCGTCATACGACGGGCAAGGACCAAAGAGAGAGATGGAGCGAAAATTTGTAATGCATTTTGCATTCTTTTCTTTGGATATCCAAATACCATCCACCAAGGACCATTCTTGTGGTACGATACCATTCCCACTGAAGGAGGATGTTGAGTTGCTTGAGGACATTTGGATAATTCTTATATAACTTTCAGGATATTCCATTTATTCCAGGTACGCCAACGGCACAGGATTTGCGGATGAATTCCCGAATTTCCCTCAGATTTAGTCCATTGTCATTAAACATAACCTCTGTGTCTTGGGAACTAGGAAGGTCATTCATAGGAGGAATTGGAACATTTTCCTAGCATCAGAATACATAATCCTCGAGTGGTTCTCGTGTTCCTCCTGCGGTACATCGTTTACCGCTCTTAGCCTCGGTGAACACCTTTTTCACAAAAGCCTACGGATTATTGTAAAATGATCTCCGAGACTGTCGTTTTTCCTTCCAACATTTTCTTTAGTTCTTAGATCTAGAGATTGCTAAGACCCTTTCTTTAATATCCTTTAAGCAGGTCTTTAATGCCTGCCTTCTCATAAATTTGAGTTTTTTGAGTCGGCATTTCACAACTCTCTTTTCTGCTCTTAGTTTACCCTTCTGAATCTGTCGTCTATTCGGTCGTTTCTCTTCTTTCCTATCCCCTTTTGCAGTTGCAAACCACTCAAGACAAACCTCGTGCACAACTCTAAAGAAAGATCTCATCTGATGGCTAATGGGGACCTTTAGATGATTGGTAAATATTAATAATAGTTCCCGATCGAGATTCGACCAAGTAGCTCTGTGATTGCATTTGGACCACTGGATTCTTGACTTGCTTGGAAATTCTCCGGGGTACTGACGCTCAACAATGGGATCCTGAACACTGTGGGTGTAATCCGGATTTATAATCCTGTAATTCGACTTATATCCTCCAATAGGGTTATTGAGTTGCCACCAGTTTTTAGTTAATTGATATTCATCAATTAACAGTAATTATTGCAATCTTTTGCGCACACATTTAAAATAAATTATAAGGTAAAATTATAAATTAATTAATAAATATGCAGAATTAAAAGCAGAATTGTTAATTTTTTTAAGAATTTAAATAATCGATTTTTTTTCTTTTTTGTTTTTGCAAAATCAAAATCTTACCCTGTCTTACCGAAAATCTATTCTGAATCGAAAAATAAAAAACGCAATAAAACTAAGATATTATTTACTTACAGAAACTTTTAATTGCTTTTATAAATAATGTATATTAAAGACAATATTGTCTGTAGAAGAAAAAAATTTCGATGAAAAATTAATTTTTACAAAATTTGTTTTCAGATTTTACAATTTTAAATTGTATCTTTTATAGTTCGATTTAGATGAAATAATTCTTAGGGAATATTTTTATTAAGTAAAACCATATTTACTAATCATATATCTTAAAGCTTATCTCCGGCTATTTTTAAAAGAATTTCGATTTGTTTTATATATGTATATAGAGGAAGAATTTCTGATTTATGGATGTACAAACCGATAAATCTATTCTTAAAAAGTCACGTGTTTTAAGGGTTATCCTACCTTACCGGAAAAAAACAAAAGCCTAATCAAATGTATTGTCTGTTACACCATAATTAAATATGAACATGTTAGGCGGTTAATCCGTCGTCAATAAATCGATTAACACGTCAGAAAAACAAGACCCCGTACTTAGGAAATGCTTGTATACAATATTTTATGCTATAAGTAAGTAATATTTGTTTCAAATCAGATTAACTTTCAAATAACGTTTCAGAAATATATATTTTATTTTTGTAAGATTTTTAAAACGGAAAATTAAGTTTTGTTTTCAAATATCTAAAAAAAATGGCTGACGTTATAGATTTTACTGAAAAAAAGGCTAAGTCTATTTCAATCAATATAATTTCTGTCTGAAATACACCAAAGCATTATGTTTACAAAATAGTATAAATTTGCTTTAGCTTTCATTTAAAGCTAATTTAAAGCTTCAGGAAAGCTTTTCCATTTTTTTAAATTTGTTTTAAAACTTACGTCGTATGCTCAATACTTTAAATAAACAATATTTTAAATATGTAAAAAATATTTTTTGCCATATTCAAAAAATATTTTCTAGTGAATATAATTTTAAAATATTTCAAGCGAATAAGATTTAAAAATACGGGTTTTGCTTATACAGCAAATATTTTTATTTCAACTTTCTTCAAACAGACAATTTTTTTAACGTTGAAATTAAATTCAATGTTTTATAAGCTGAACCGTCAGTGAACCAACGGGTCACGGGTAGTCTCGTATAATAGTCTCTAAAACTCTAATCTTGCATGTGTGTGTATGTGTGTCGCCGAGTACAGTGTCAAATTTCATTAATATTAATAATATTGAATAAGGGCTTCTTGAACTAGAACCGTTTTTGTTTTTTACGGCATTTTTAATAGGAAATACAGTATTTGTTTTCGATAAACAATTGTTACAGACAATCTCATGGTTGCAAGAAAGAAATGCGACAACAGCAGAAATAGATTTACGTGATTTATTTCAATAGCAACGTGTGGATTTGGGACAGCTACCTTGTGGTATAGTTCATAGGTCGGCTGAAGATCTGGGTTGATCTCTCATAGTAGTTCTCGCTGGTTAGCGTGGCGCTATTGCTGCTGGCTGCTGCTGACCGCATTTCCTGACCGTGACAGGTCTCTTCCCTGGCCTCCTGTTGACTGCCGTTGTACTTCCGTGTGACCCCTTTTATGGCGTTTTTTATGACTTCACAGGCTCGTAAAACGACGCGAGTATAATTAGGAGGGAAGCATTTTTATTGGTCGAAAAATAGAAACATTTTAAAATATTATTTTATTTTTCGACCGGAACTCGGGCGTCGGGAATATGCGTAAACGCATAAATATGGTCATTTTGTGACGGGGCCTTGTCCCGTTCACATCCAGCTCTCGTATCTTGAGTATGTTAGTTTATTTGGCTGCAAATCAGCCGAGATATGTCTTATTTTATTTTATAACAAGGCTCCCCCAGCTCTCCGTCTGATTTACAGTGAGTGTTATTCGTGTATATGTGGGTGATTAATTCATGATAAAGTCTCTGAAACGTGTGGGAAGTTGTCCTCGCGTTCTTCTTATTGGCATTTGTTTTGGTATGGAGTTATTTGCTGAATTATGTATCCCAGGGGGATGTGGAGGAGAATGATCCTGGTGAGTGTTACATGGTGGAGGCAGAGGGATTGTATTAGATAGATGTGTTGGACGTGGAGCCAGTCGTCGGATATGTGTACGGTGAATCCAGATTGTATCACCATTATCGTTTTGCACCTGACACATCATATTGTTCGTTTTTATAATGGTGTAATTTCCTATCCAGGGCAGATTAGAGGATTGGGCAACAGTTGAGTGTGGCCGGTGAAGTAAAACCTTGTCGCCTGCTTGTATTGGGTCCTTGTATGTGAGGCGATTTAAGTTAGTCTCAAGTTTGTGATCAGCTTCATCGTTGGTCAGGGTGACGTAGTGGTGAACCTGCTTTAGCAGGGCATTAATTTGCAGGATCGTCACTTGCGATTTCTTTTCTGTGTAGTGTAGGTAGGCCGATGTTGGGGTGACGGCCAGTAATGGCATAGTGCGGGGAGACACGAGTCGAGGAACCTTTTGACACTGAAACCACCCGAACCGAGACGAACTAGAGGCCACTGCAAACTTACTCCTTCTCTACGCTGACGTTATCGGCACAGAAAACAGCAGCAAAGGCACATTCATCCGACCCATCCGCATACCAACTAACGGCCAGTCTCGCAGCCAGAAACAACACCCGATCGCCCAGGCTTTAGAAGCTGACGTTGATACCGAAATTAAGCGCATGGCCGATGTTGGGGTGACGGCCAGTAATGGCGTAGTGCGGGGAGACACCGGTGGCGCTGTTGGTCGTGGCATTCATGGACGAAACGAAACGATTCTAGAACGTCTGCCCATTCGCAATTCCTGTCTTTGGTAGCGATAGCCCCGTGTTATGCTTTAGCCAGGTTAGCTTTTGAGCCAGTAATACACGAATATTGGCTGTTTGCCAACCTTAAAGGTTGCTCATTTGTGTGTAGTAAAAAGCAGTGGGTGCTTTCTTTCAGGTCGCACATGGTCTCTTCTCTTTGCGTGGGCCACATATTGTCTTCGTCGCCTTCATTTTAAATCAATTGATAAACCCTTCTCTTTTTGTTCTTCTCCACATCAACAACAACATGAAGGACTTCGCAAACCTGACAAACGGTCACTCTATCAACAACAGTCTCTGTTTTGATGGAGGAATTGGCTCAATGGATCAAGACGATGAGAGTAGCTGAATGTTGGTGTTTATGGACAATTGCCATCACAAGGAGGTGCTGACTTCTCTGAATTTACTTCAAAAAGGTGGCCAGTTTTGTGATGTCAAACTGGTGGTTGGCGAACATGACATCTCTGCCCACCGTGCTGTTCTGACTACTGCGAGCAGTTTTACCTGTTCAAGCTATTCACAACATCTCAGGAGACCTCCCAGGTGCCATACATGTTTGAACTGAACGATCTGGACTACAAAAGCTTCCAGTACCTGCTAAATTATACTTATTCTGGACGACTTGAGGTACCACGAGCTGAGGTAATGACAGTGTACACAGAAGCCATGCAATTGAGGATTGCTTCAGCAGCCAAGGCCTGCTCAGATTTCCTGATGGCTAACCTCTCCCTTTCAAACTGCCTTGAAGTCCGGAGCATTGCAATCATTGCCCTGTTGAAAAGCGTTGTCGACCGATATATTCAGAACTATATTATCGAAATCACCAACAGCACCAAAATCTCTTCTCTTCCTCGAATTTTGGTTGAGATTATTGGTGTTGATGATGTTTCTCTTGGCAATAAACACGATTCTCATCTTTTCCATTTAGTCTTCAGCTGGACTAAGAATGTCTTTAGTCAAGACAGCAGGGCTTTGCTGACCTTGGCTGAACAGATCAATGTTTTGTATTTGGACAGTGACCAAAATTTGCAGGACTGTCGGGATCTGAATGACTCCAGTTATGATGAAGATGATGTGGTTAAATGATTACAAGAAACTCACCAGAAAGAAGCATTTGATTCATGTAAAGACCAAGTGTGACTCAACCAGCTGCTCTCCAAATCAATTGAGAAAGTTTGGTTCTGGTAATTGTGAATTGATTCAGAATGAAAAGGAATGGTCACTTTAGGCCTCACACAAAACAGCTGAGCGTACATCTATGGGCGTGACCTTGTTGAAGGGAACATTGGCCATTGTCACCCTTCATATACGCCCATCTTAGCCCCATAGTCCTACAAGCACTGTGTCTGATTCAGAATCACCGTCCAGCACCCCATCAACCAACAGCATCCAGATTGAACACCATTGAGAGACATGTCTCGTTGACTCTGCTCTCCCATATGAGTACTACTCGATGTGGAGATTTGGATTAGCTGTCCTCAACAAAAAGCTTTTTGCTGTCGGTGGTTATGTCCGAGGTGAATGTCTTCGAAGTGCTGAATACTTTGATATTGAGAACAATGTGTGGACAAATATCCCACCAATGAAAGTGGCTCGTGGCCGTGTTGCAGTGGCCGTACTTAACAGCAAAATCTATGCAGTTGGTGGATCTGACGGCCACACAGAATTGCGTTCTGTTGAATGTTACGACCCAGAAACCAACAATTGGCAATTTGTAGGTGAAATGCTTCAAGAACGTTCTTGCCCAGGTGTTGTAGCCTTAAAGGACTGTCTTTATTGCATTGGAGGCAGTGCCGGTCAACGTTGCATTGCTGAATGTAAAATGTATGATCCCAGCACCAATATTTGGAAACCTATTGCTCCCCCTGAATGCTGGACATTTTCAAGCTGCTGTTTGTGTGTATAATGGGAAAATCTTTGGCATTGGTGGCAGTGGCACTTGGAATTGTTTGAATTCGGTTGAAGTTTATGACCCTATGACCAACACTTGGGAAGTTTACAGTTCTCTTAACACTCCTCGCAGAGGTGCTGGAGCTGACATCATCAATGGAAAAATTGGCGGCAATGACGGCATGCAGTCTCTGCGCTCCACTGAAATTTATGACACCGAAAATGACTGCTGGTATCTGGGGCCTCAACTTGGCATCGAACGAGTCAGTGTGGCTTCTCTCGGAAATAAACTCTTTGCTGTCGGTGGTTTCAGTGGCAAAAGGTTCCTCGACTCTCTGGAATATTTTGATGACACCACCGAAGAATGGTGCTGCTATTCGTCTGTCGATGACATCTGGCAGAGTCCTGCAGGTTCCACCCAAGCAACAAACGGAATGTGCAACGAATTAGTTGAACCTCGGAAGAAAATTGGCAAAAAGAGTGGTGCAAAGGTTTTTCCCAGCAGTACAAGTGACCAACACAACCGCGGAATATTCTTGAATGGGGTCGGGGTCAGAAAGACACGGGTGTGAATGAAAAAGAAAAAGGTGTGAATGAGTGAGTGTTAGTTGCAGTGGAATAAAAGTTTACCATTTTATGAATGTGTTGTTACATGCTGCAACTTCATCCCTTTTATTATATTTTTTCCCTACTGCTGGAGTTGCGATATTGAATACGAAAAAACTATATAATCTATCATTGTCTATCATCTATCTTTAAATAGAAAATAAAACATTATTAATTGGGTGTATCTTTAAAAAAATAAAATTAGTTTCTGAAATTGTGACTTGTGAAAGGTAGAGGCAAGAAAAGAAAAAAAGGAAAACAAAATCCCCCATTGAGAAAATGAAATACGCCAAAGAGAATATATTTTTTTCCTTGCATTCTTTCCCATTCCAAACCTTCAACTGCAAATCCCACTCCTGACACCAGTGTTATAGTCAAGCGTATGGTTGCAAGAAAGAAATACGGCAACAGCAGAAATAGATTTACGTGATTTATTTCAATAGGAACGTGTGGATTTGGGACAGCTACCTTGTGGTATAGTTCATATGCCGGCTGAAGATCTGGGTTGATCTCTCATAGTAGTTCTCGCTGGTTGGCGTGGCGCTACTGCTGCTGGCTGCTGCTGACCGCTTTTCCTGACCGTGACAGGTCTCTTCCCTGGCCTCCTGTTGACTGCCGTTGTACTTCCGTGTGACCCCTTTTATTGCGTTTTTTTTTTTTTTTTGGCTTGACAGCCTCATAAAACGACGCGAGTATAATTAGGAGGGAAGCATTTTTATTGGTCGAAAAATAGAAACACTTTAAAATATTTTCTTTTTCGACCGGAACTCGTGCGTCGGTAATATGCGTAAACGCGTAAATATGGTCATTTTGTGACGGGGCCTTGTCCCGTTCACATCCAGATCTCGCTCTTGAGTATGTTAGTTTATTTGCCTGCAAATCAGCCGTAATATGTCTTATTTTATTTTATAACAAATCTTATATCAATCTGTGTATATAAACAAACACTTGCATATTATACTCCAATTATTGTGAAAATAAACATTCATTAAACAAATTTAAATATGCATATTACAGCATATATTTATATAATTCACTACACAACATGAGAACTTTTTTTATAAACAACTACTTAAAAGGTGAAACGGCTGTGTCACGTGACTTGATGGTAAATAACTAAATAGATCCATAGTGGTTCGCTGCCGTTATGTATTTTGAAATAAATGCGAGAAAGAAACAAATATATATAATCATAAAAATATAATTATTTTGAAAAAGACTACACCTGTTGAAAACTATTATTCCAAATTTTCAAGCAATGTGTTAATTATGCAGTCCATGAAACAAACCTCTTTACGTCTTTAAATACAAATTAAAATGTGTAATTAATAAAACTGATAATATTGTTACCTCATCATTTTGTATCATGAATTGCTTTTAAAAGTAACCCAACAGATTTATGGGTAGTCTAGTAATTTTTTTTTTATATATTTATTTTTTTTTAAGCGTTTCACACCAAGCAAGGCGAGAAGCCACTAGGACGCAAGGGGTTACAGAAAATTTGGAGCAAGATCATATAGGAGTGATAGAAGAAAGGATGAGGAGAAGGGTAGTAGATAGATCAAGGCAACTGGAGATGTCGATTGACATTACATTTGAATAGCTGGAGAGGGAAACTGGAATGGGGAAGGGCGTTCCACGGGCGAGAGGTGCGAGACATGAAGCTATTGGAGTAGAAGTGACGGCTACATTTAGGAGTTTTGACAGTGAAAGGGTGAGAGCGGGATGCCAGTCTCGTAGGGCGCTTGAACTCATGAAGTCTGGGAACCAGCGAATGCAGCTCCTCGGAGCAATTGCCATGAAAGTATTTGTAAAACAGACAGAGAGAGGCGACGGCACGTCTGTGAGAAAGTAACTGTAGACGAGATGCCAGATCAGGGCCAATTATATTGCATATCCGCCTCTGGAGCCTATCAAGAACCCCGAGGCAAACAGAAGGGGCTCCAGACCATATATGGCAGCAATACTCCATGCAAGGGCGAATTGTTGATTTGTAGATCTGGAGGATCGATTCCGGGGAGAAAAATTTTCTGCCGCGGCACAGGGTGCCAACTTTCCTTGCGATGGACGAAGCAATTGACTCAATGTATTTGTTCCATCTCAGGTCAGCCGTCAACGTGAGACCGAGAAGCCGCAGAGAGTTGCTCTCGAGAAGTTGAGCGTCAGACATTCTAATGGAGGACAGGGAAGGATCTCTGTGGTGATTAATAGAGAGCAGTTTTGTTTTTGAAGCATTAAAGTTGACCAGCCAATTCCTACCCCAGTTCACAACCGATTGGAGGTCCTTCTCGAGACGCACGGCCAGGTTAGTTTTGTCAGTGACACTAGATTTGTTTTTGAGGCAGGAATAAATTGTGGTGTCATCCATGTAGATGCCAACTTGGGAATTTATGGCGTCGGGAAGGTCATTTATGTAGATAAGGAATAGAGTGGGGCCTAGGATGGAGCCTTGAGGAACACCTGCGTTCGTGTGATAGGAACTGGAGGAGAATCCGTTGAGAACGACCTTCAATTCCCGGTTTGACAGGAATGATTGTATTAGGTCAAACAATCGACTCGTAATGCCATAACCCTGGAGCTTGCGAAGAAGGCTGGCATGCCAAACCCTATGAAACGCTTTAGAGATGTCTAGGGTCACGGCACGAGCTTCCCCGTTATTTTGAAGAGCTCGGTAGACAGTTTCAGTGATGACCGTAAGCACATCAGCTGTAGATCGGGCAAAGCGGAAGCCATATTGCTCGTCTGAGAGCAGATCATGGGATGTGAGATGGTTAACCACCTCCGTATTGATTAGGGCTTCGAAGACTTTGCCGAAGAGGGGTAGGAGACTGATAGGACGGTAGTTAGAAGGGTCAAAGGGGTCGCCAGAGTTCTTGAAGACAGGAACAATCGAAGAAGACTTCCAGCAGTCAGGAAAACAAGATTCCTTGAGGCAGTAGTAGTATAGTTTAGTAAGGGCAGGCGCCAGTTCAGGCGCGCATTTCTTCAAGACAATGGCTGGTATCCCGTCTCCACCACTAGCCTTGTTGGGGTCTAAATTGGAGATAACGCCCAATACCAAAGACGGGGTTATGTGTAACCCACTCAATAGGGCTTCAGGATCTAAGAGGGAAGTCGGGTATGGGTACACCGGAAGAGTCGAGCGTCGAGTTGAATGAAAATTTCTGAGGAAAGCATTCAGCCTTGTCGGCAGAGAAGGTCAGGACTTCGAACTGGTTGAATAAAGGAGGTATAGAGGGTTTGCAATTGTTCAATACGCTCTTGCAGAGACTCCAATAATCTTTGGAGCCAAATTTGCGAGATGCAATACGCTCCTTCATCCGAGCAGCAAATAGTGACTTAGCATCGTTGAGGACACGCTTACACGTTACGGGCGGAGGCAAAGAGACGTCTATTGCAGTCCGACATGTTGCTACGGAATAAGTGAAAGAAATGGTTCCTATGGGCGATGGCGGCTGAGCAAGCAGCGGAGAACCATGGGGAGGAGCGCGACTTGACCCTATACTTCCTTGAGAGGATGAGACCTCAGAAGCACATTCTTGGACGGGGAGCGTAAAGACACGATCCCAGGGGACATCGCGGAGGAAATCACGGAACGCGTCCCAGTCAGCTCGTTGATAGTAGGACGAAGTTCTAGTGGAAGGAAGTTCTTTGCAGGGGGTGGAGTTGAAGGAGATGTTAACAGATACTACCGCATGATCAGAGTTACCAAGAGGGCGCTACAGGACTCGGGGATGGAGGTAAAACACAGATCGAGAAGAGAGGCCTTACCTTTCCGGTTGGAGGCAAAACGAGTGGGGAAGTTAACTATCTGCGTGAGGGATTGAGAGACTGGAAAATTGAGCGTTTGAATGCCTGCGTGGTCAGTAGTAGCATTCTTCGTATGATGGGCGTTAAAGTCGCCAAACACAAATATGTGAGCAAACGGGTGGAGGGAGAGAGCCTTGTCTATGCTGTCAGAAATGCTATCGAGTATCCCACAGTCTTGAGAGGATGGAGAGCGGTAAAGGAAGAAGAGATAGCTTACCGCATTGAGAAGAGATAGTCGGAGACACATGTACGACTGATCTAGCGATTCGAGAGACAACTCTCTGGCCAGAGGGAGATGGTCTTTGACGTAGACACCAAGGCTGTGCATGTGGGTTATAGAGTCTTTTCTGAGGAGAGGAAGGTAGCCTGGGATAGAGAGATCCGAGGAGGGGATAGACGAGACAAGGTTGGTCTCACAGAGAGCCAGTATATCCGGGCAGTTTGCAGTGAGGAAAGATTCCATACTGAAGAAGTTTGTTCTAATGCCACGGATGTTGGAGAACGAAATGTTGAGGTGTTTAGGTGATTTTTGAGTGGCTGGGTTAGGATTACTAAATATAATATAATGTGGCCTCAGGGTTGCCCACCGGAGGTGAATGCAGGGACACCTTTCCATGCGCGTCATGGCACTACAAACACCCCGGTATTATACAACTGTTGATCAGAGCGGCCGCTCAAGACGCTACGCAAGAGTTAGGGCTCCTAACTACCAGTCGGAAACAGCAACCAGAGAACTGTCAGCCGTGTACCCTCAGAATGAAGAGGTGATGCCACAGACTGCACACATCACGGGAGAAACAGAGCTGCACTAATACAGAGGCCAGAGAGATAGAGAGAGAGAGAACCGGTAACCCCTTCCTAAACAAGAAACAAGTCGTAAGCCTTTACTCATGTCCAAGAGAAGGGGGAGGAGTGTTGACCGGGCGGTAGGAAAGCCTACCTACTCCTATTACATATAACTACATACAACAACAGAAACAGAGGGAACGATGAGAGGGGAAGGTAATTTACAAAGAGTCCTGGCTGACACTTGCATTTTACCCTTTCGCAACATTAAGTTTTAACTTTAAGTCCCATTGTCTATTCTAAAAAGAAATTGAAGAAAATAAGGTTATCCGGATTTATTGCTATGTCATAATAAATGCCCCAACATACGTGGCAGTGAGTGTTAGTCCGCTTTCTTCCTCATGATAACAGTTGAATGTACGACTTACCTTAAGTCCAAGCATCGACCTGGTTTGGTGGGTGGGGGGTCAATGGCCAATCCTCTGCCCTCACCAAATAGTGGGCTTGGGAGGCATGCTTTCAATAAAATTAATTCTCTGGAAAGTAAAATCTACCATCTTGCCTCAAACTTTGCCCACGGTAGCTTAAGAATTAATAATTTCTGAAGCAAACATTGTGACTAGTATTTTTTTAATCAATTCATAATCACATAGGGAATTTGTAGGCGTTAATGAGTTTTTGCAACATTCTGCGAAAAATTCAAAGTAAATACATTGTGTCTTCTTCAATATTTTGTTGTTTTGCTTTGTGGTGACAGAATGAGAACGGAATACAGAAAATACACCTTTCACTAAAAAAAATAAAAATTTACATAATTTATTAGGTCAAAATTTTCCATATTGAAATGAACATTATTTCGAAATAGTATAATTTTAATTTGCATGTATATATTAATATCCATTATCAATTACGTCATTCATATGAATCCTTACATTTACCAATTTTAATAAATTTTGCAACTCACCGTGAAAATTACTTCAGGATATTTATTTTAGCCAAAAATTTGCATTTTGTTTGCTATAGTATAAAATTTTACGGATATTACCCGAACTTACGAAAAAAAAAAACAATAACAATGAAATTTAAATAAATTAAATACCATTTTTGCAGATACATTTTAGTTTTATTTGAAAGATAATCTATAAAACGTATTCGTCTGCACGCTCACATTTTCTCGACCGATTTCGATGAAATTGTAAACACATGTTGCAAATTTACAAAAATTGGTCAAGACCAACTTTTTAATCTCCAGGACCCCCCCCCCCTTCCGGGTTTGGCAGAAAAAATTGATAAAACTGAAGATGGGTACGACTTTTTGCAAAAACCAAAGAAAAGTTATCCGTGAACAAAATTTTTACAGGATGAGCTGATGTTCTTTGCACTTAATGCAAAACATAGTTCATGTTACGCGGCTTATGTAGAGTGTTTGATAGTTTTCCTGCGAGAATGGCTTCACACAAAAAATTAAAAAAAAAACTGTGAAAAATCAGCTTTTTCGTACTACTTAAAATAAAACTTATCCGATTTTCTTTAAACATGTCGCAAAAATTTGCCATCATGCAAGAAATAAGAGTGTGATTTTAGTCCTGCTCCCTTCCCCGCGTATAACGAAAAACCACGATAAAACTGTTAAAAAAGACCGCTTTTTGGCCATAACTCCCTGGTTTTTCATAGGAAGGTTTCCAAATTTGCCATGTAAATTACATATGACACAAAAATTGTCTTGCATGTGTTAAGTAGAAGAGAAATAAAGTGTATAGTAAAAGTAAGAGACAGGAAGAAGTTGACTACTGATGTTTGATCTTGATTATTTCAGCCAGGTGGACAAAATCTGCCCTAAACTAGGTCCAAAATCGACATTTACCATTTAGCTAATAGTTTCTTCATATGATTAGCATTCGAACAACCTTTGATGCAAAGATTGTTTGAGAAGGATTATTGAAGCGTTAAAAGGGAAAAATTCCCGAAGAACCTCTTATTAACCACAGTTTTACAGTAAACGTGCGAAGAAGGAGGGAGCGTTCATGAGATTTCACTTGGAGTTGAATCAGGTTTTGACGCCCCATCCCTATTTTTGTTTGATTATTAGATTTGTGAACAATGCTATACTATTTGAAAGTTATTACTGCCATAGGAAATTTACTAAATATCTAAAACATTGAAACAATTTAATCTCGAGCAGCGACCACACAAAAAGGTTTTATCGATTGAATGTCTTTATTAAGAACAAACACAAAGGACATGCCATAAAAAAAGATGAGGTGGGGAGTAGCTTAGTATACCAAAGGATGATGCATACAAGCATGGACGCAGGTAGACGTTTCTATAGTGGGGTGCGTGTATACAGGGGGTACGGTTATACAGTTGTAGCCATGTAAACCCGGGCAACCCGAGCCTAATAAAACGAAAAAAGAAATTAGTTAAGAGTAAATTTAACTTTAAAAATAATATCACAAGCAAAACTCAACTTAGAAACTGTAGTGGATTAGTAAATATGATTGTACGTATTTGCATGTGTTAAGTAGAAGAGAAATAAAGTGTATAGTAAAAGTAAGAGACAGGAAGAAGTTGACTACTGATCGCTATCGTAGAATAACGCAAGGCAACAATAAGACGGCACCAATAGGATGTATAAATCGTTTGGATGAAATAGAATTTGTCGAGACTTGGATCCGGTGTTTTGCAGGCCAGGCTAGGGCTGAAAAATTGAAGGAAAACCAGGTAAAAGGAGGAGGTTGTGAAGCTATAATGAAAATTTGTTATGGCATACCCCAAACAATTGGAGAATTTAACTTTTGTCGAAATTTCAGAAATTATAAAAAGAAGTTTATGACCTAAAAAGAAACTTCTCATAGCGGAAAGAACCAAATTTATGTCCATTAAACAAACAAGATGAATCAACTATCCATTATCTTCACAGAATCTGCTAAATTTTCTTAAGAAAATGCGACTTTGAGAAACTTGAAACACAAGATTTGACTATTGAGGATGATTTGATTCAATACAATTGATGGAAGGTATGGCTGATACATTTTATAAATATAAGATATTGAAACAATTACAATTGAATAATTTGTCTCTAACTGCACGTGTGGAAGTTATACAACAACTGAAATTGATAAAAGAATATAATTATACTACAGACAATGTTGAAATGTACACTATAAAAAAGGAAGGCAAAAAAGGAAAATAATGTAACTCGGAGCGTTGAAATTGAGAGAAAAAAAAAGCGCCCAGCGTTTTAAAAAAAAATCCCATAATTTTCAAAGAATATTTTTTGCAGACAATTTCAGTCTGTATGCAAAGTTAATTCAGAAAATTTCACCGATATCTATACATACTAATAAAATACAGTTAGTATCCTTTTTAGGATCGGTTAATTTTTATAATAGATACCTACAAAAATACAGCGACTTTATAGAACTATGAACTGCGGAAACTGCAGAAAAAGAATAGTGAGTTCAAAAGGACTCAAAAGGCAAAGCTTAACGTTCAAGGATTTAAAAGAGATACACACAGAAAAATCAATTATAAAAATTTTTGATCCTAGAAAGTTAGTTACGTTAACTATGGATACGCGTGAGCGATCTGTGTCAGTCATGTTATCGTAGGAAGGCCATCCAATCTTTCACGATTGACTGCAGCAAAAATAAACTATTCAAATATTGAAAAAGAGGCATCGGTCATTGTCTGGAGCAGAGACAAAGCTCGACAATTCTTATTAGGCCTGAAGTTCCTATTAGTCGGACCATAAACATTTATTTTTAACCCTAGAAAGGAGCTACCAAAAGTTACTTCTTCCAGGATTGTAAGATGAACCATAAGATGCTTATGATTTTGATAAGGCTTATAAGGCTCATAAGGCTTATGATTTTGATATTGAGTACGTAAAAGGAAATACAATACCACATGTCGATGCGCTGTCAAAGTTAAAATTTAATAAGGATCAAAAAGAAAAATGGAAATCCCTGATGGAGAAATATTAAATTGGGTTTAAACTGACGTATTATCTCTACAAAGACTGGTGCCTAAAAATCTACAGAGGATCCAATATTAAAAAAGATTGCTGAAAGAACAAGAAAAAACAGGTGGAATAATTTTTCCAAAGTTGTAAGACTTTATAAAGAAATGAGGCATAAATTAACAATGGAAAACTGTGCTATATGCAATGGAGATGTGATAGTACATTGAAACAGTAAGAAGAGATAATTTAAAAGTGTACATGACGATGTGCATTGTAGGATAACGGCTTCGCAGAGGAGATTAAGATTTGAGGTCAAGGTATTATCGCGATATCGAAATTTATGTACACAAATGCCCAAAATGTGCAGAAATATAAAAACATTTCGATAAAGGAGAATACACTCATGGCCTAAAGATATGGTACTATGATCTCCTGTTCATATGGATCATACACACATTAATGGCATGGAAATATTTCTAGTTTTAGTAGACTCTTTTCTGGTGGCCTGTAGTCGTTAAAGATAGAAAAACGGCTACAATAAAACACATTAAGAGTGGTATTTTCTACAAATGCGTTCCTAAAACATGCACAAGAATTTGTGAAGAAGACCTATGTAATTGATTGAGGCGAATTGGCCGCTTCCCTTACAAAACACCGCCGTATCACCCACAATCTCATCTGATTGCGGAAAAATGGTACAGACAGTAAAAATTGAATTAAAAGCATTTTCTCCAAGTAGAGATACTATAGATGGTTACTTACAAAGGTTACTGCTTAGTTATAGAATGATTCCACATGCGGACTGTAAGGCCAATCTGCGGTAGACAAATAAGATCTCCATTAACAATGTCTTATTCAACAAATGATATAAGAAAGACAAAGTAGCAACTGCTGAGAGTTAATTTTATCATTAAAAGGGAACAACACGCCTATTATATCAAAGAAAGCGAAAAGCTTAATGGCCCACTCTGACCAATTAAAACCCAGAATTGAAGAGGAAGGCGTTGTGATGAAAGAAGTCCTTGACAGAGGTAGGTTCTTCAGATCAGAATAATGCAATGAATGATGATATGGATGATAGCGGAAGTGGCTGAGACACGGAAGAAGATAAAATGAGACCAAGATCAACATTAAAAAAGAAGAGCATATAAACTCAGGGAGGAGAAGAGGCAAGAGATTGTAGAAGTTCAAAAGCGACCGGAGGCATTAAACCATTTTGGTTCAGGGAGTCATAGCGGATTGGTAAATACGATTGTACTTATTTGCATATGTTAAGTAAAAGAGAAATAAAGTGTACAGTAAACTATGAGACAGGAGGAAGTTGACTACTGAGAGAAGTCACCAGAGAAGTCACCATTGTTATTGGGTTTTGAAGGATCGTTTTGGACGTTATTGTGACGATTTTTGTTCATTTTTCAGAAACTGGGAAGAAATTTGCAGCCATAATATTCCTTTTTGAAACCCATTAAGAACTTCTGAAACCGAAATCCTTTGGTTAAGTTGATTTTGCTATTATTTTTCTTGATTCATTTTGTTGAATTGATATTTTGATTAAGTTTTTTCTTTGTCGTTTTCTTTTTCTTTCAGTTTTCTTTTTTCTCCTTGTCGGTTTTAAGCCGCCATCTTTAATTTTATTTTTCTGGTGTAACAAAACTTCACCAATTAACTGTTTATTGTTTTATTTCATTCTTAGTTAATTTATATTTTATTTTTGTTTTTAGTTAGAAACTAAAAGGCCTTTATTTGGATTCAAATCCGTTTGTTTTCTTTCGACTTATTAATTTTCCTTGTCAGCTGTCTTATTCTTCCCATCTCCACTTCGGCTTATTGGGCTATTTATGTCAAAAGACTATATATGTCAATTACGAGTAATAGATAAAAAAAAGGGTAAGGGAGAGATGTGGCAGGGGCGACATCACCCCTGAATTAATAATAATGATAATAAAGGAGGATATGCTGTAAAACAGAAAACACCAAGTGAAAGAAAGTTGTTCTTGAATAACCAAGTTATTAATATGCTGTAAAAACTTTAAAATCTAAATGTTACAGAAAGTTCATTTAGAACACGAAATACTATATTTTTGTAAATGTACAAAGAATATCAAATTACTAATAGAAAATTACTGGAACAATAACAATTTGAAATTTTTAAAAAAAGAAATGGAATTTGACACTATGAGAATCGAAGTTAAAATTAAGGATGTTTTGATCTAGAATTTATTTTTAAAACAAGAATCTCTGTAGTTGACAAAGATTGACAGAATAAATAATAGTGAGGTGATAAACAATAGCGTCCTGTTATGAACCTTGGAAATCAATCGATGAAAAAGCAAATTGTTTTTTTCTCGGGGAAATGAAGTTGTACTTTGATAGTATGTCAGTACATTAGCACTAGAAAAACAAACAAGTCTGGGACACGTGAGAGAGTTTTGGGTTCGTCTGTCTTCGAATGCGCAGTCGAACTGAGTGGAGAGACGTCAGAGATTGAAAAGGAAGCGTCCACTGTGTGTTGCTGAAGCTTAGGGCGAAGAAGCGAAATACCGCCTCTAACATCTAAGTACCGCTACTCATGCTACTACTAATAATACTACTACTATTGCCACTACTGACAACGGGAACATCGAAGGTTGTAGTATTTGCGCTAAGAACAGACCAAAAAGTATTAAAACGAAGGCCACATCTCTCTTTTGACGAAATTATTCGAAGTATTTGTGTTTGGTTATTGTTTACATACAAGAAACATTGTGCAACAAGAATTATTTTTTGTCCTTTCAAAATCGAATCGACAACTTGTATATTTATTTTCTGTTAACCCGATTGTCACCTGACGAACTCACAGGAAGACCAACGGAGAGTGTCCGGATTTCTACTATATGATGACCACTCTCCAGGAACAAAACAATCACAACGTGGCTGGAGGGTGTCTTCAAATTGACATTGGGAACTGGAGATTTATGTCTAACCTGTAATACTAGACCAACAGCCGGTCTTGTGGAGTGCGTGGGTCCAATAGGGTGAGTAAACAGTGTTACACTAGAAGTGTAGAGTGGCTGGTCACCTCTCCTCTCACTGCCCAGAGAAGAAAGCCTCCGGAAGTCAGGCTCTGGTTGACCAAGATCCTCCTCCGGTCGCGTCCTTAAATTCCGTCACATCTATGATGAGCATGCCAGTTTCCAGGACCGGTGCGGTTAAACCTTCAGTTGGGTTGAGTTCTGAGTCCCCATTCCCCAAAAAGCATTCGCCCGCTGCTAGTGCATTGAGGAGAAGGACGGGGGTGGCTGTCCACTAAAGCCTTCAGGACTAAAGGCACTGACAGCCCCGACTCCCTCTACCAGCGTTAAGTGTGACTCCCCGGCCTCAAAAACAACATTTTTGAAGGATCTGCAAAAAATATGATTCCAGATATGAAAAGACTGACAAAATAAAGCGTCTCAAAGCTAAACTAAAAGCTGATTTAAAACATTCACCAGCAAAAAAGTCAGACACTCCTCGACCTCTACCCCATCATAAAGGTATCCGTCCTCTCGCTTATTTCCTGCCAAGAAAATCGCCCTTAGTAGAGATCCCAGCCCATACAGACAAAACTTCTCTTACACCCATTGTCATACTCCCAATTTTTCCCCAGGAAACATCCTGAAATTCCCCCACCTTCCAAAAAAACAGAGAAGCCCTTTGGTAGAGGATAAAGAGAAAAGAAAGACGCCCAACACATTTCCATACAATTTATGGAGGATGTGAGCTGCATTTCCCCAGCCCAAGCTAAAAGAGCCCGAAATTATGGAAATCGAACTCTACATATTGTCCGTCAAACAGTTCGGGGGCAAAAGATGTTGAAGTCCCACAAAACTTCCAAGAAGCCCAAAGATTTCTGACGGTCACCTGAAATAGGTCGGGGCGAGATATGGTCAAGGAGGCCATTAATTCTTTTAAAATGTCACCCCCAGTTGCCATCGTCGAAAACGAACAAATAAACTGAAACAGTTTAGTTCAGGAAAATTCCCAATTTTAGTTCACCCCTCCCTCTATAAGGCTTTAAAACTGATTTATCCGTGGGATGTTGGCGGTCTCTCCCATAACGATCCCATCAATACTGAGATGGGCCAATGGTCGATAGGAGAGCCTATTTGGTATCCTTACCCCGACCATGTTCAAACCAGTTCCCCAACCCTAATCAGATTGATATTGGCTCTCTGGTTAGCAGGTTTGAATGCCCGGAGCCTGAGTTCGGAGTCTCTTCAGAGCGAGGCTTGTTCGCAATCTTCAGCGTCATCATTATTTAGTGAGCGAGATTTCCGAGATCAACTGCTACTAATGCTATGAATTTATGGGAGGCGCTAGGGTTGGGAAGAAGTGGTTGGATTTATTAAAATCCAAATAGAGGTCTTGTGTTGCTGATTATAGTCGCAGACGCAATCTAGCAGGATTAGCAGCGCAAAAGTTATGTGAAGAGAAAGTCGGTTAAATTCCGTGGTAGTGAGGAAGTAGCCTTAGCTAGGGCGGAGCTGCCTCCTTGCTTATCAAGAAGGATCAAGTTGTAGTAGTTAGGGCTAGGTTAAAAAAAAAGCTTTTTGAGACAACAAACAGGGCTTCTGAATTGCGTACAGAGGTAGCTCGAAGTGCAACCAGCCGACATGTTGCGAACATCATATTGTACTGTGACTTCAGACGCGGGCATGTGACGCTTTCCGAGACTACTTTCAGGAGCTGCTTAGCAGGGAGCTCGGTCTGAGATCTGCTCGGTTAGATGCCTATTTGGCCGACTTTCCCCGCCTTGAGAATGGCTGAAGCGGCTGGACGTGAGGGTCCAATCACAGATTCTGAGGTCTGGGAAGCCCTGAAGCAGGTTGATCAGGACAAATCTCTGGGATTAGATGATCTTCCTTACGAAATGTATCTAAGGCAGTCGCCCGTCTTTGTCCTCTTGCTGGCACCAATTTACAACAACTAAATGAAGCAGGAATCTATACTGCAATGCTTCACCAGCGGTGTGATCAAATTGCTTCGCAAGAACAAAACAGTGGGAATGGGATAGACAATTATCGGCCTTTGACGATGTTAAACCCAGACTTGAATATTTTAGCCATGGTCTTAGCCGACCGTTTGTCCCGAGCAGACTTGTGCTGTGAAGGGCGAGACTATTCAGGACAACCAAAAACCATTTGGTATGCTTGATCATCGAGCAAGTCTACAGTGACGCCTTGCTGATCAATTTGAATCAATCCAAGGCTCTCGATAGGATTGACCATCGATTTCTGGAGGCTGTCCGTTCCACCGCCGGTTCTGGGCTGTACGTTGCACTTGGATCCGACTTCTGTATGTGTCCTTCGGTGCGCATGGAGTAAGATCGAAATTTTTCGTATTGTCTCGCTCAATTCGTCAAGTTCGCTTTTGCCTTTGCTGTTCGTTCTTGCATTGGAGCTCATTCTTCTCAAATTGAAGATGAATCCTGTCCATCGTGGAATTTCCCTACCTGGAACACATAAATCCACCTCGGCCAGATACTTCTATGTTGACGGTTCTTGTGTCGAGCAGAGCCGAAATTGACGAAATCGGTAAAAAAAATCTTAGGATACGAGACGGTTACAAGGACTAGGTCTTTTGGCTTGCAGTTAGGTTCGTGGAAGGGAGTTTCTCTCCCGGATGTTTCATCTGGAAGGACGGGACGATCAAGACACTCGGCTTCTGGTTCGGTCCCGATCACCTCTTGGAAATGAATTGGTGGGAGTCGAGGGAGAAGACTGTGGTCGCAGTTCGTCTATGGTGCCGGAGGAATCTTTACTGGAAGAGAAGGGATGTGACTCTCCGTACTTCCATTCCTGTCTGCCAATCTATTGGATTTCGTAAGACTCTTGTTCTCCTTCTGGTGGGGAGGCAAGCTCCCAAGGTATGTCGTGAGATCTGTCACCTCCACAATTCTCAGGACGGTTTGGGTGTTCTTTGCGTTGAGATTCGTCGACATACGCTTCGCATTTTTTACCTGGACCGGATGTGTTTGCAATCAGATGTGAATAGCGAATTGTGGAAGGAAGACGCAAGTAAGACCTTCCCATCCTTGAGAAGTGTACGCTCGTGCGAGGAGAAGGACGGTCGTTTACTCTGAGGCGAGTGCTCCTTCTATTGCGAATGTCGGCATGTCCTCAAGTACCTTTTATGGGCGACGGATGGCTTCTTCAATGTTCAGTCGCTGTCCCGTTGTCAGTAAGGGAGAGCGTTCAGGATGATTTGATAGGCGATCTCGGTTGATGAAGCTGGAGGCTCGCTCCATATGTCCTTCGGCATCCGGATTGAAATGTCTTACTAGTACTGAGGCATCACGAATCACCTGGCTGGTGAGTCGAGGGGCCCTCTGGATCGGCACTAAAGCTTTATTCGGCGGGATTAGAAAGGTCTCTAAACTGCGTTCGCCCCGATGAGGCGATGGAGTCCTTTGGTCAAGCCTTCTTTCATTGAAGGTTCGTAGGTCCGTTTTGCAAGTTTGTTGAGGGCATCATGGTTCGTATGCTGCGCGTAAAGTTCTTTGTGGTCGAGGTCAGTTCCGTTTGTAGCAATGTCGTACCACCGAGGACTAAGGCTGAGCACTATGTGTTCATTTGCTTACCAGGAGTTAGGCGAGTCGTGATATGGGCGACGCGACAGGAGGCATATTTGGGTCAGTGTTTGAGGCTAGCAAAGGTAGATGAAGACCAGCCTTCCCCATTCCCCTTTGTTGACTTTATGCCCTATTTGTACATTTGTGCAATAAATAATAGAAGTTGACTTCTGATCACGTGTCGTAGAACAACGCAATACAACAGAAACAAAAACTTAAAACATTTAAAGTGAAAAATTTAGGTACCACCAAAATGGATTTTTTTCTGAAATGAAAGCAAAAATCGCTACACTATTTAAAATATTTTAAAATATTTACCAAAAAAAAAGCAGGGAGTTATATATATATATATATATATATATATATATATATATATATATATATATATATATATATATAACTCTTCCAATAGGGTAAATTATATATATTTAATCATTTCACGGTGACATTATTGCAAGACAATAATGTCACGAGAGCGCAGCTAGTTACAGGGAGTGAAAGTAAAAGAGAATGGAAAGAACTGAGGAAAATATAAAAAAAGGATCAGATTCCAAGAAGATAGAAGATGGCGATTGACGTTGCAAGGGAAGCAAGAAATTGGAAGGGAGTTCCAAGGTTGGGAAGTGCGAGAAAAGAAACTGAGTAGAAGTGGCGGTTACATCTATAGTTAGTTCAACAGTTAAACGGTGGGACCTTGTTACCAATCTAGCAGCACGCTTAAATTCATGTAGTCTGGGCACCAGTAAAAAAGCACATCAGAGGTGTTGTTATGAACATATTTGTAGAAAAGACATAGGGAAGCCACCTCACATTGGTGGGAAAGTGACTGAAGTCGAGATGGCTAGTCAGGATCGATTACATTGGATTTTGTCAAGAATCTCAAGATGTACAGCAGGAGCACAAGACCAGATATGGCAACAGTATTCAATGCACGAATGAATGGTAGATTTGTAAATGTGCAAGATAGATTTTGACGAGAAAAATGTTCTGTTACGACAGAGTAAATCAACTTTCCTTGTAAGGCGAAGCAATTGATTCAATATAGTCTCTCCACTTCATTTCAGTGGAAAACGTGAGGCCAAGAAGGCGTAGTGTGTTGCTCTCCCGGAGCTGAGCATCATCTATGCTGATGAAAGGCAGAAAAATTTCTCTGTAGCGATTAAACGAAAGGAGTTTTGTTTTGGAGGCGTTAACATTTGCAAGTCATTTCTTGCCGCAGTTAGCCTCTGATTGGAGGTACTTTTCAACAGTTACCAGAATTTCTTTGATAGACCTTTCGGATTTGCTACAGGAGTAAATGGTTGTGTCATCGGCATAAATACCTAGTTGGGAACTGATAAATCTATTAAATCATTGATGAAGATCATAAACAGTGTAGGTCCCAGGATAGAGCCCTGGAGAACCCCCGCATTAATATGAAAGCCTGGAAACGAGCCTGTTCAACACGACCATCATTGCACTATTTATAGGAACGATTGGATTAAGCCAAATATTCATCCAGTGATACCGTAGCCCTTGAGCTTGTGCAGAAGGCCAGCACGCCAAAACCTGTCAAATGCCTTGAAGATATCTAAAGCCACAGCTCGAGCTTCGCCATTCTTATCTAAAGCTTCACAGACAAATTCAGTGATGGCTGTTAGACGGTAAACCTGACGAAACGGAAGTCATATTGTTTTTCCGAAAGGAGTTCGTGCGAAATAAGATGTTTAACCAATTCGGCAAAGTTCTTAAAAACGGGAACTGCAGAGGAGGATTTCCATCAAACTGAAAAGGAAAAAGCAGTGATGCTTTTATTGTAAAGTTTGGAGAGCAGCTCAGGATCATATCTATTTAGGACGCCGGCAGGGATTCCGTCGCATTCTGTTGCCTTATGGGGATCTAATTTATAAATTATGTCTGAAATCAGTGACGGGGTTATTGCATATCACTGAGTAGGGCCTCCGTTCTAGATAGAGAATCTGAGGCGAGAGTGAAGTTGGAAGAGCATTTTCGAGCAAAACACTCTACCTTATCTGCAGTGGTCGTCAGTATTTCAAATTGATTGGAGGGACTGGGCATTTGCTATTGTTCAGTACACTCTTCCAGAGTGCCAGTAATCTCTAGACCCAAATTTGTAAAAGTCTATACCTTGTCCCATTCTATCAGCAAATATTGACATCGTTTCTTTGAGAACACGCTTGCACTAATTACGACAAATGAGACGTCTGTTACAATCAAACTTGTTATAGCCGGAAAGAGCAATTCTTGTGGACAATAGCGGCTGAGAAGGTACGTGAGAACCAAGGAGATTATCGTGGTTTCACTTGTTATTTCCGTGCTGAAACGAAAGATTTGATGCCGACTTTCACCCAGGAAGAGGTCTCAGTGGCACATTTATTTACTATTCTTATTTTATCTATTTCTAAATTATTTTGTACACATGAGAGCACAATATGAAAGCGCTTAAAGTACGAACAAAAGTCTCTTGAACTTTTCCCATTTTGTTTTTGTCACTGATTTGGTCATCAAATCTACGACCATATCTGTAGTTGGACAATAATAATAAATAATGTTTATATTACCGTCGCGCAGAGCATTTCAGATGACGTGGCTTTTAATGTCAATATGCTTATATCCCTGTCGATATACAATCTTTAGAATGCAGTTGTACCTTGTTTGTCACCAAATATTATTACTGTTTCATACCTCTGTTGAGAGACTATTCCATCTAATAACTGAATGAGATATAGGCTCTCTTGTATGTGTGTTTTTTGCCAGGGACATATATTCAGTTTCACATGTGGATTGTACAACTGTGTGCCGTTTCTTTATTTTCATAAGATAGATGGGTCGTTTTTTTATTTAAAAATACTCAGTTGTACTCCGTCTGTCGTTCTGATTTGATGTCCAGGCTGCATCACTGTGTGCTATGACTCTTAACTCATCACATTTCCTGTAGCATAGTTCGTATTGAGCTGCACCTTTTATATAACTTAGTACGTATTTGACTGTTAGTGTTGTCCTATGTTGTTCATGTAGCTCGAATAGGTACTGTGATAATTTACTAATAGTATAGCCAATTCTGTTGTCATTAGATACATTAAAATGGCGTCTGCTTCACCGTATTTTCTGGGATCGACAGGGTCATCAGGTCATCTACTGAAGAGATCAGTTTTTGTTTACATGATGTTAATCTTGGTTTGCAATTTTAAATTATCACAACTTTCTAGTATCCTTATTACGTACTTTCTCTGGTTCATTTTTACAGATCCTTGAGTTATATAAAAGTCTATCCCTAGGAAATGATTGAGTTTTCTCCGGTCTTTCATCCTAAATTCTGATGTTAGCATTTTCTTAACATCATTAAGTGAATCTATGTTGTCAGAGGAAAGAATCAAATCATTAGCCCAGGATACGACTATTCTTTTTTCTTTTATTATTGTGTTTAATATAGACACAGTGATCTGCTGGATTCTGTGCAAAATCATTTTTGTTTAGGCAGTCATGTAATATTTAGTTCCAATCCCTGCCTAATTGTTTTAAACCGTAAAGTGATTTGTTCAACTTGTAAATTAGTCTCTTGTTTGTATCTGTCATTACTTTAAATCCCTCTGGTTGCTCAATAAAGCTCTCACAATCAATTGGGACATGTAAATAAGCTGTTGTTATGTCCATTTGATAGAAAATAAAATCATATTGTACCAATATTTGCATTAAGATACGTATTGAAGTAGTAACGTCTGCAGTAGGAGAAAAGGTCTCTTTATAGTCTAATCCTTTTAATTGGCTTAATCCTTTGGCAACAAATCTTGCATCTTATTTTTTCTGATCCATCCGGATTTTCTTTTTGTAAATTCATCTACAGCTTACTGCCTTCTGGTAAATGTGTCAGTTAAAAAAACATCATTCTCCTTTAAGGATTCTATTTCTTCTTGCATTGCCTTGATCCAATAATAATGTCTTTAGGGAGTTCACTGCTTCTTTATAAATTTGTTGCCCAACACTCGCAGCTCTATAACAGTAGTCAATATTGATTAATGACTAGTCATTATCATCTTCAACACTTGTGTTAATCATTTAAGTATTGAGAAACTCACCTTTTCCTTTCGGGGTATCGCCGAATATGACTATCCTTTTTTGTGTGCTGTCTTCATCATTAGAGATGTTGATTTGTAGGCCTGGGATCTTCATTGATGTCTGATTTTGTATATATTTATTCCAAAGAAAATCATCATCATCATCAGTTTGAGTTTGTTGATCAATGACAAATTTCGGTTGCCTATGATTAAGAACCTTCCTATTTTCAGAATAGTAGACTAAATATGAAGGAGTGTTCCTGTCATATCCAACAAATATTCCTTTTTCGCATCTTATGTATCATTTTTTTTCAAGTGTTTGGGTAAGTTGCTCTCAGTTATCATGCACATGGCCATCTCTAATAGTTTGCCAATTTCTTTTGGCTGTTCCACTTTGATGAGGGGGAATATGGTACCGAGGTCTCATATCTTATGTTGTTTTTACGAAGTCATATCGGAAATTTATTTGATTTAAATTCTGATCTGTTATCAGATCATAATGATTTTATTTTAACATAGGGAGCAGAATCTGCAATAAATTTCTCAGTAGCAGATACAGTGTAAATTTTATTTCTAAGAAAATATATAAACACTGCACAGGAAATATCATCGGTAAATATTATGGTATAATCCATTTATGCATAGTGGTTATGTAGAGCCAGCTAAGTCTGTTTGCACCAGTTCAAATATTGATATCGCATGTGTATTAGGTTGTTTGTTTCTACTCTGGAATTAATTTTCAGGGTACATATCTCACAGTCCTTGTTAGAAATGCTAATTTTCCCTTTGTCGTCCCCTTACTACATCTGGTAATTTTGAGATATTATCATAGATGCTGTTACCAAATATTTGTATCATGTATAGATATAATACCCTTGTATTCTATATTATTGTCTGCAATCATTAAATAATAAAGTTTGTTGTGGATTTGTATTTTAAAATTAGTACCACTCCTGTGTATCAATTTGTTTTTATTTTTATTAAAAATTACTGTTACACCAGGTCATCACAGTTTTAACAGAGAATATATACTGCGGGTAGGAAGTTATGTTCATCCCTCTTTTTACTGATACTATCACATAGTTTCCATCTGCATCATATTTCGGCGTTGCCCCATTTAATTCTACAGTTTTTATACTCTCAGCCAGCTATATAAAATGGTTTTCTTGTTAGAATGTCTGATAATACCTTATAATTTTTTATATCTTTTATGTAGATAAAAAACAGCGATACTTAAGGTTTAAAATGAATTTTATTCTATGCTAATAGATTGAATTTAATATTTCCAATAAGCAAAATACTTTGCTGTATTTCATACCAAATTTAAATTGATTTGAATTTTCTTTTTGTAATCGCTAAAATTGACCATATTGACAAATCTGTCAACATATCAATTATTTATGTTTAATTTTTTTTAATTTCTTTCAGAAATAAAATATACTTTTCTGAAACTTTATTTGACGTAGATTTACAGTCTAATTAATCCGAATTAAAAGAAATTACTTACATTTAGTTTGAAATATCACTGTAAAGCATTTTCAACACGGTGGTGAATTTTTTAGATTTATCAATAACTTAATGTTTGTCATCTTTAAGTAAAGGATCCATCACTGTATAAATTACTTGACAAATACAGTCGTGAACGCCTTTTTTATATAATTTTTTTAACTACCCAGTAATCTTAAAAAATTAGGAAAATATTCTAAATAATCTAATATTTTATTTAATTTTAGGTACTTGGGCTCTATGATTTTACTTACTAAGACGCTTATTGAAGAAATAATAGAAAATTATTAATAAATTTTAAAATTTACTGTTATTACCACTCTTATTTTCTGATAATGTTATATATATATATATATATATATATATATATATATATATATATATATATATATATATATATATATTATTTAAAAAATTGGCACGTTTATGCACAAAAAAAAGTCAAAATTCTTTTTATAATTTTGGATGAGAGTCACTGAAATTCCATTTAGGATTAGTAAATATAGTTTTTACTTAATACCAATATCACCTAACTGCTACAAATTAATACAGCATATGAAAAAAAATTTTTTAATTCTATCAAGTATTATAATTAAAATTAAAAATAAAAATTAAAACAATTCTTGTAAAAATTCATTATTCATCAAAAAAAAAATTTCTTAAAACAATAGTGTCCATCCATACTTATTCATAAAAGCAATTAAAAACCTTTCTAATGAAATAATGTCTTAGTTTTTTTTTTCTAAAAAGAAAACGTTTCTAAAATAATTTCATTGATTTATAAATTAGTTCTAAAAGATTTCATTAAAATCCGACAATTATCTGATTTTTGTGTTTTTCACCGAAAAAAAAAAAAAAAAAAAACGCTCTAATTTCCCATACCGTTAAAGTTTCTGTCCATATTATATGGACAGAAACTTTAGTCAGTAACACTTTGATTACAATCCATTTTTAAGTGACGTTATTTCCGTATATTTTTATATCATTCTGGGTTTCTCCCTTATCTGCGAAGTAATATCCTTCTTAATCTTAAAGGCTTCTCTTCCGTTATCGGAGGGGCTTCTTCTCTCATAATAACAGGCTTTCATTTTCTCATTCAGAAAGCGTCTTCATTTCTTTCTGTCTGTTTTTTAATCCCCGGTGAAATTTACACCTAATTTTTTTTTTTTTTTAGGCTTTACATATGTCATAAGAATTTTTTCTCTGCCAACTCTTGTTATCCCTCTTGAACACACAACCTTTTGTAAATTTGCCGTATTAGTAGTGGAAAAAGTGGGAAAATTATGAAAATTCGTAAAATATATAGAGGGAGATAATACAAAGAGTAATTATTATAAAAATTATATTACAGAAGAGTAAAATGGAGGGGAGACAATTGCCCGAGTTATCGAACTTGGTCGCATTTTTCTCAACAAACTGTTATCGCACATTTATTAATTCAATAAATAAAGGAAAAACATTATTTGCCACTGCAATAAATAACAAATACAAGCAGGCTACCAATTGGTGGCAAAAAAAACTAAAGTGTTCTTTGTTTTGTAAGCAAACTTTGATAAGTCATAAAACATCTTTTAAAAATAAAAGTTCTTCATTCACACCATATATAACCACAATATCATTTCTTTTTTTTTCTATTAATTAGCGTGTTGTCAACTTGTATTTAAAGTTGTTTTCTGCTATGCAACAACTAAAAAATAAAAATTAAATAACATTCCCGGGCTCTAGTATATACATTACTTGGTACGTGGGATAATTGTCACGTGTATCTAGAATATATACGTGTAAAAAGAAAACAAACAGACCCTGAAGCTTTATCAAATAAAGTAATCCGACTACAACACATGTAAGCTTTGATCATCACTTTTTTTTATTGTACAATAGTTCGAGAAGGAGACAACCATTATGGTCTTCACCACAATACGTTGCAAAAATATGAAAGGCCTAAAATGATTAAATGGAGAGATGGTGTTCACTGTTAGACTTTTTAACTTAACTAATCATAATTATTGATCCATTCTCACGAATATTTTCCTAGCACTAAAATTTCACGTTTACATTTCTCAGTTGTGCGCCTCCACTTTTTGCTAAAAAAGCAGCATCCATAGCATGATGGAAAAAGGTCCCAAACTTAATTAAAACAAAGTTTTATCGTCAAAATATTTGTTATTATTAAGAGGAAAGACCAAAGTATATTTTAATTATTTTTGTAATTTCTTACACTTTTCTAACACGTTCGAAATTTTGGTTAAAAATCTTTTGTTATGCGTCAACGATGTAACACAGCTGATTATGAAAATTTTGGTGCATTTTTTTCCGATGAAAAAACATAGTGATTTTGAAATTCTTGAAAAAAAAAATCAAATAATTCTCGGATTTATAGTGGATTAATTGATATGTGCTCAAAAATAAGATGGGGTCTGCCACCGACGCATGTTGGACGTCACCAATCTGTAGTGGATAGTTTCAAATACAATTAACCCTCTACTACTTTTACCCAGTCAAATGAACAAGTGTAATAACGAAAACAATTCAGTGGAATAACAAATAAATATTTCTTTTTATATATGACACAATGATGATACAATATTGTGGTGTTAATTTAATGCAATATTCTTTCTGAAGTGGTTTGAAATGATGATGCAAGCTTAAAAGGAAAGATTATGTATTGAAAAAATATGTTAGTAAAATTTGTCAAGTTTGAGAGTGTATTTCTTAGTGTGTATAAGAATTAAATAAACAGTTTGTAGAATAATGTTTTTTGCATAGTTAAGTGTTAACTTACAGTTCAGAAATAAGTTGTCTCTCTTTGACCATATATTTTCTGTTTAAAGAAAATGATGAATTGTTCGAGATGAACTATACATTGTGAACTATGGTAAAATGAACAACTCCCCATGTGAGTTGTAATAGAGGAACAAAATAACGATACAAATGAACAGTTTTAAAAGCATTCTTTATATAAGTAATACATTATACAACGAGAATGAGAAGAGAGAATTACTAAACATATTCCTTTATGGCATCGGGGTCGAAGTTCAAATACATGTATCTGTTTGAAATATGATATGAACTTGATCATAGTTCTTCTTCCGAAGTCTGCTTATCGGTGTATTATTCAGATTTGCTTGTGGCCGGCATCGCCTGTCCTTTGGAATAGGCTAAAATGCGCCCATTCACCTCCGTGGTCTTCAGCGCCTCTCAACTTTGGCCCCTGAATCTGGTTTTTACCCATTATGATCAGATAAATTGACTGATCTTCCCTATCAGGGATCTTATCAACCGAAGGGAGATAAACTATATTTTTCATATAACCGTGGATTAGGCTTCTTCATGTCCTGAATTGACCTATAACTGAAGAAAGGCCGAATTCAGTCGAATATTTTAGGATTTATAGTGTTTTGTTTGTATTTTTCAAAAGTAATTCATAGTAACAATAAACGACGGGCAGTCGCGTGACTTCCTGACAACAGCAAAAATATCAATTAAGGTAAAGCGGTGCACAAAATATAACACATTTTTTTTTTCAAAATACCATACCGACCATAAAATTAAAGACAGTCACAGTTATTCAAGCCGTACCTGAACATTAGAGTTAAATGAACATTATGATGACGAGCTATTCTGAATTTCATTTCAATTTAAGTACTTAATATGAAAAAAATGAAAGTTGTAAAATGTTACTTTTTACCCCACCGGTGGGACAAAAGTAACAAACAATGGGGCACAATGTAATATGGTGGTGTAAACTGTAACAATTATTATGATTATTTGAAAACAATTTCCCAAGAAAATATACTTCAGTCATTGTCACAGTTATGGCAAACATAAAAATTTTGCGCCCAGTATCAGTGCACTCATCATAAGCCCAGCTTTTGCAGTTGGTACGCTGCCATTTTTGTGGATGGATGTGGGACAGGAATATTTGTCAACTATGATGGTGTGAAGTCGGCATCCGTAAAGCGACATGGGTACATCTGAACATCTCCATGATTTTTTATCATTGCACGAGGAAGAGAGATTCTTGAAATAGAGCTCTGCTCCGAGACCATAACTACTAGCGTCAGTTCTAACTACTGTAGGTCTGGTTGAATCATAATAGGATAGAATTGGTGCTTGAGTTAATAATTCCTTTACTTTTTTAAAAGAATTCTCTTGTGGGTAACCACACACAGATAAAATGTCCTTTTTTCAATAATTCTCTCATTGATTGTATTGTTTCAGAAAAGTTTGATAAGTATCTGACCATGCCTATTATACGGTATAATTCAGTCAAATGTGTAGGCAACTCCTAAAAGGCTTTTAGCCTTTCCTTGCTGGGATGAATTCCGTCTCCAGAAATTATGTGTCCAAAATATTCTTGTCGTGTTTTTTTGAATTCACATTTTCTTTATTAGTCTTCCGCCGTGTTCTTCTATAGTTCTACCATAGATTAAGAACATCGTCGATAATTGTTTCGACTCTTTCAATATTTTTCAATATTTCTGATATCTTTCTTTAAAAGATTTCCGGAGCTGATGTTGTACTAAAAGGAAGCAATATCTCCAAAAGGCAGTAATGAAATTCATGAGTAGATAACTTTCTTTACTTAACAGAATTTGGTAGAATCTGCTGGTAGCATCCAATTTAGGAAAAAATAACTCCATTTAGTTTAGGCGAAATATCATCTAAATTTGGTAACATGTAATATTCCCTTTTCACTGCTAGATCCAGCTTCTTGAAATCTACACATTTCGGAGTTTTCCGGGGTTTTTTTTATGATTATTACGGGTACTATAGGTGTACACCAATCAATTGGTTCTGTAACCTTTTCAATAATTCCCTCGTTTTCCAGTCTATTCACTTCTTTCACCTTCGGCAAAATAGGAAATGGGATTCTCCTAGCTCTTGTTACACAGTAGCGTTATTTTCACTACGTCTCCGTTCATACACCCTCTGGCGTCAAATGAACTACCCTGTTCTATTTTATCTAAACGTTTCACTAAATTCATTTTTACAGATGTTTTTTCGAGAAAATAAGATCTCTCCCTTGACACATTCAATGACATATATCTGTCCTTACCTTCTTCTGTAATGGTATTAAATTTTCCAATGCGTTGGCCTATTTTCCTCCAGGATTTGTGAAAATGCTATTAAGTGGTCTTAATATAGGTTTTTCTCTCACATCTTCGTAAGTCTTGGTTGAAATAATGTTTATATCGGCACCTGTATTGTTGGAATTTAATTTGAGACCAATATTATACAAGTTCTCTCTATTTTTTCTATCCTCACTCCAACCTCTCTTTTTATTTTCAAAAACGGTTCCCAAAGCCTTGATTCTTATCAGAAATAAGAATATATTTTCTGACTAAGGAGATAGCTGGAAAATAAAAAGGAATTCCGCCACCATTATTTTTTCTATGGTGCCATAAAGTCTGGGGGAAACCTCACAGCTTGTTTACTCCAACCTGTTTTCATTACTTGCAAAACCAGCTCCCAAAGCATTGATTCTTATGAGAGATAAGAATGTGTCTTCTGACCAATGGAGGGGCCAGCAAATTTGTTTAACAATTTTGGAGGGAAAAGTCCCCGATTCTTCTGAGCCTCCCAAATCTCCATAAATTTGGAGAATCTTTGCCTATTTGGCAGTGAGAATTCAGCCCACCGTCTGTAAGGTCGACGATAGGGAGCTCCAATCAACTTCAGAACCACTTTCAAACGAAGAAGAAATTCCTGTTGGGCTGGAAAGACATTCCATTACTAAAAACCAATTTCATCACTTCACCACTCCTTCTGTTGTGCCCTCTGAACTTCTGTCGTCGACCTACGAACTCACTCAACTGCAAGATTCCTATATCTACCAACAATTTTCCTACTGTACAAGAACTGCGAGTGTTTCTAAACCATAACAAAATTCTACTCGCTTAAAGAACTTTTTAGACGCCCAGAGAAATATTTTGAGCAATCCTTTTTTCTGTTATAAACATTTTCTCTTCCTTTAAAGGACATTTTCTCTTCTCCCTTCCTTTCACTCATAATTGTCTTTTTATCCCTTTACTCCTTTTTTTTTATATATATGTAAATAAACACTTTCTTCTTTTATTGTTACACACCGAGCAGGAGTTTTATTCTTTATTCGTCCGCGCCTAAAAGAGAGAGTTTGTCCGCTCTAATCTTGCTGTTTTTACTCGCGTTTTTTCGCAATTTTTTAACTTCAGCTAAATTTTTTAACCTCTGCCATTTGATGCGGGAAAGCTGGGACAGATTTCCCAGCAGTATCGATTTTAAATTTCACCGTTATTTTACAATTTTAAAAATCTTTTTATACCTCGGATCATTTAAATTTGTTTCTGTCATCTCTCCAAGGAAATATTTCTTTTTTCATTTATTCTCAGCATCATTAGTTTTAGTTCTGAAGGCTAAAACGAAATGAATTCATTTTTCCCTATTTCTTACAGCATTTCCCTTTCGTTGGACAGTTTTTAAAATTATGCATTTTCTTACATCTACTACAATTGTTGTTGCCGTTTCCACATTTTCTTTCTGCGAATCCATTAGATTGTAGGTAGTAAGGTGGTGTTTTATACGGAACGTATCCAATACGCTTTAGCCACGAGAACAGACTTTCCTCGCAAAATTCTGGTGGGTTATTTGAGACTAAATTTTTAGGCACACCATTCCTTGAAACTATTGTTCTTAATATGTTTTATAGTGATAGCTTTTCTGCCAGCAACTTTAATTACTTCGGGCTATCCTGAAAATAAGTCCACTAAAATTATAAATAGGACCATTCCTTTAATATGGGCATGAATCATATGTACCTGAGCACATAGTTCTTTTTTCTTTAGGCCACGAGTTAATTTTGTTTTACCGAAAGTTATTTTTATTTTAGCACATTTTTAGGCATCTTTTTACATCTCGAGAATATCCAGACCATCACTCTTGTAATTTTAATTGTCCAAGATGTGACGTTTGTTAATTCCTTTCTGGGGAAACTTTAAATGATTGGGATCTGACTTTAACAAAAAACTTTTTTCTTAACAAAAAATTTGGAGCTCAAACGCTTCTTTCTCAATATTTGAGTAGTTAGCTTCAGCTGACGTTAAGGTTCTCGACAGGTACGTTATTGGATGACTTTCTCGAGATAAATTGCGTCTAAAGCATGATCACTTGCATCTGTAGTCAATGTCACTCCTTTTCTTAGATGAAAGATTTTTGCAATCGGTTTTCTTATTAGTGCCTTTTTTAAGCTTTCAAAAGCGCTATATTTTGCCTTCGTGTCCATTTAAATTCTGTATCCTTTATCCGCAATTTTGCAAATATTAAGGGGTCGCTGTGTATCTCGGTAGATATTTGCTATAAAAATTGGTGGATTCTAAAAAGGATTCTAATTCATTTTTTTTTTTTAGTTTTTGGTGTAGATACTTCCGATATCTAAATTTATCAGTTTATTGTATGGTAAAATTCCTTTTTTAGATATTTGGTATCTCAAATACGATATTTTGTTGCAATTTAACTCGCATTTATCGCTATTTATCGTCATACAAGCATTTTTTTAATGTGTTTAAAATTTGTACATTTTTTAAAATTCTTCTTTACTATAAACACTTATGGCTATATTGTTTGGATATAGAATTATATTTTTTACCCTCTCCGATATAACTTTTTTTAGTTGCCTTTTCAAAAAATATGTCTTGAACTCCAAATGCAAGACGAGTCTATCGTAGTAAGCCTATCGGTGTATTAATTATGACGGCTGAACAGGTAGAAGTGAACCAAGAAGACATTGGTTTCATTTGGTATTTCTTTGTTGACACGAAATCTTCGATATCAGCTTACACCAAGGAAGAAACCTTAGTGGCACAATTTTTAATAGGGTGATTAAAAATTTCAATCCAAGCAGCGTCGCGAAGAAAATCACGAAATGAGCCGTTGGTAAAGATTGTAGCAAAGAGTTTTGCCTTTTCTGATGAAGATGAAATGACTTCGATGCCATAGGGATTTTAACTTTATTCAGAATTTGGTTGGGAATCTTCCAGAACACCCGAGGTCCAAGTTGTTTGCTTTCGACCTTGGTCTGGGCTGTTTGTGCATAGTAGCTATTTGTTTGTGCATTTGTATTTTCTAAAACTCTTTTGCAATGATTCTGGATGCAGCAAGTGTCTTACTACACCGTCCCCTGTGATAGAAATTATAGTAGTGGTTACAGTGAGCTATGGCTAAAGCACATTCCGGGGTGCACCAGGGTTCGTTGTTTGTTTTTTGATGGCTTATATATATATATATATATATATATATATATAATGTACATTATCTAGAGTGCCTAACGCTCTAGATAATGTATATAAAAAAAAAATTATAAAAGTAAATAAGGGGGTCCAGTTTGCTTACAAATTCATTCTCCTACAGAATCCCAAACAAAAATATGTTCATACCACGTGATGTAAAAAAAAATTAATATAATCTAGAGTGATTAATCGATAGCATTATATAAAAAAAAGTACTTATTATTTTTTTAATTTTTAAGAAATCACATTGTATGAGCATATATGTTTTGCCTTCCATTTCCGGATGAATCAATTTACATAACAAACTAGACACGCCTATTAACATTTATAAAATTTTAAATATTTATTTTAGTTTAGTTTAGTTTTTATTTTATTCATTTTTCATATTCGTGACCTGGAGTACTTCATATGAAAAAATGATTTGTAGAAATTATTATTTCTGGTCGTACAATATTATACAACACCGCCCTTGATTGTTTCAACAATGCACAGATACTTCTGATGAAGATTCAACAACAAATTCATCGATTTAGATTTCATAGATTTACCTCAACTGCTTGCATTACTTCCAAATCCTGGCGATTAGATAAATGAATCGTTTGTTAGTGGTGGGATAGCTGTCAGTCAGTGCGATAGGAGCAGACAGTCAATGAGCCGACAGAAGCTTTCAATGGACTAATTATTCAATAACTTATTCACGTTATTGTTATTGTTGTTAAGGTTGCTAGGAGACTGGGTTTTTGTTGATAGTCGTTGAAAAGTAGAATGTGTTTGCGTTTTACAAGTAGTGAACGGAGTCGATGACAGAAAACATATCTCGCATAAACTGTTTCTGATTTCTGATATAATATTATATTATATAGTCTGGGGGATATTTACTGCAATTGGATGTTATTTCAAGGACAAAGCGGTGGACGTAAACGTTGTTTCTTTGTTTGACAAGGAATCGAAACATGGGCGTTGTCCTACAATTTGAATCGTTAAATTGAATAAGAAATAAAAGAATAAAGAAAATAAGAAAAGTAACAAGAAAAAAAGAAACAATCGCCGTAGAAAAGAAGACGCAACAGCAAAAGTCGGGGAAAAAAACACCCGAAAACAAAAGGAAAATCTCAATTCTTCTTCAAATTTCAATTTCATCCACTCTCGATTGTAAAGATCTAAGATTGAAGTAGTAACCTGCTGAGAACGCAAAAGACAAACTAGTTTTAATTGCTGTTTGTTTTGTTATTACGATAAAAATTACAATGGGAATTGCGAATTTGTTAGAGATGATTGTTAATGAATTCTGCCTGCCACTCACACTTGTTGTACGTCTCGACCCCATTATACACAAACCTCTTTTTGTTGGATCTTTCTTTATTGGTTTCATCTTAGGAATTTTGATTGCCCTACCTCTTATTATTCTTTATTCAAAGAACTGGTCAATAAAAGAGGTAAGAATAAATCTCTCTCTCTCTCTCTCTCTCTCTCTCTCTCTCTCTCTCTCTCTGTGTGCATTCGGCGGAGGAGGATCGTATTCAACAAAAAATCGAAAATTGCTTTTTTCCCTGCAAATTATTCATTATATCCTATCCAAGTATTTTACGAAAATTTAGAGCCGAGTATTACATAATATTTCAAACTCAATTTAGGTTTATACTAGTTCGTAACCATGCAATGAGATGAAGTAACATAAACGTAGATTTGTCTGCGGAATATTATTACATTATTGGTACATAATTATAATGAAATCATTAAGGTCAAAATCATTTTATTTTTGATCGTATATTAATTTAAAATATTCCTTTTTACAGGCTTTATTTTTAAAGTGGAATAAGATAATTCTAAATTTCAGAAAAAAGCGATCTAGAAACAAAAAGGAAAAGAGAGGGAACAATGCGTAAACGAAATAGTTCCAGTTTGTTCAACTTAGCAAATTTAGCATTGCAAAGTTCTAAAATGCGGTCAATAACAAAGGAGAAAATGAAAAATACATAACAACAAGTCTAATATAGCATCAGAATTTATATTGTTTTTATTTATTAGTTATGTAATTAATGTTTCATTAAAAACGACTGACAATGAACAGCGGTTAAGTTTTTATTTAATTTTTCTTATGTTATTATAATTTTCTTATTTTTTGGACATAAATTTTATAGAAATCGTCCAAATGTTTTGTATGTCCGAGTGCTTTCCACTCTACATTTAGCCAATATCAAGAATTATTTTATTTTTACTGAATATATGGATTGTTTTATGTATGTATTTAGAGTTATAGGAATGATTTATTTTCCAAACACGGTAGGCAAAATGAGATCTATGGCTAGAGAGATGTAACGTGAGTTTTCTTGTGAGGCATGTCCCCAAAGAAAAAGAAAAACTTAATCGCAGTATCTTGTCAGTTGTTTTTAATGAAATTTGTATAAAAGATCGATTGTTGACCAAATACACAATTATATATGTGTGTGTATGTGCCTGCGTAATTAGCGCCCAACATACGTATGTCGATACCACAAAATCTTAACTGAAAGTAACCAACAAACCATCTTTGTCCCTGAGATGGTTAAAATTATCCCTCCAATACGCATTAAAACTACAAGCTAACCCAACATACGAAAAAATATATAATCCTCATTATATTTAATCCTACAATAATAGACCAACAGCTATTTCCTCATTTAGATTTCGAAACAAAAGCCCTAAAATAAGTAAACAATAAATAAAATAGCTCCCTAAGTAATCTCTGAACATCACATAGGCCTAACACTGACACAACAGCAAAAACACAACCGAGAACTACATGAGTCGAACCATATATGGAGAATTGAGATATAAATACAGCGACTACAAAGCGTTCTATACAGATGGATAAAAAAATCCTGGACAGAAGAGGTGTTGCAGTCACCAACAGACAAGTCCACAAACAAATTAGACAAACCATAAAATGCCGCTTGAAATGATTAAAAATAAACTCAGAAGACAGAAAATGCGTAATATTCTGACTCCCTATCCAGTCTAATAGCAATTAAGAAAAAAATCCAAACCACTCTTACATACATAAAATATTAAAAACATGTCACTATTTGATAAAAACTCACAAAATAATAATCTTGGCTTGGCTTTCTAGCATCAAGTCAAATCAAAAAGCTGATGAACTGGCAAAGGAGTCAACGAAAATGATAATAACCAACATTAGACTCCCGTTTACAGATTACAAAAATCAGGTCACACAATACATTAAAAGAAAATGGCAAGCAATTTAGAATGCGTTTCCAAACATCAAACTGCATGAACGTCAGTTGACAATCAGATGGGAAAATAGAAAACCATTAGCTGATCGAAGACAGAACATAGTGATAATCACATCCTAATAGACACAAAAGAATACAAGAAAATGCACAACAAATAAAATACTATGATATACAAAACCTTTTCATGCTTTTCAAAAATGTATCGGTTTCTCAAATAACAGGCTACCTGAAAGAAGTAAGCTGCTTCCAGCACTAATAAAAGAAAGCACAATATATTTTATTATCCATAAATTATATATCTAAAAAACATACGTTTACCCTGAAAGTATAAAATTGCGTACAAAATATCTGTAGTTGAAGCCATAAAGTTGCATACAAAATATTTGGATTTCCGTATTTAGTGGCCCATGGAGTTTGTCATGCCGCAGAACAAAATGAACCAATCAACCATTTTGGCATTAATGACCCATAGTGGTTGATATGCTGGTAAAATAACCAATCAATATTGAGATTAATATTTTTTTAAAGTATTGATTTTTAATAAAAGTAATAAATTAAAGTTGATTTTCTTAGGCTCATTTAAAACAATTCATTTCGTTTCATGTGTCTGTAGTCAGCATATGAGCGCGAAAAATATATTCAATGGCGCTTCAACTTCCTTCGCTCTGTTGTTAACAGACGTGTGTCTTGGCGGAAATAAATTTAATGTGATACGTCATAAAAATAAAAAGTGAAACAAAAAGAAAAATAAAGATATGATTGAACTTAGAACAACATTTGCCTTTATTTTCTACACTAATTAAAGGGTTACTTGGAATTCACATGGGAAGATTTACAATTCAAATACTAGATTAAAAGTTTTATAATTTGATGGGATTACAATTAACATTTAAAATTACAGTTGTTATATCCTAAATAAAATTCAAATTCCGTCATGATTCATTACCCTTTTTGTCAGAATAGTCGATGGGCTGTAATAGAGGGTCGCCGTTTTTTGTTTTTTTTTTTGTTTTTTCCAATTGGAAGAAACCGCAGACAGTGAATACTTCTGTGATCCATGCACGAACATAAATATTACTTCTACAAGCGGGTAGTTCTTTTAGTGGACCCAATGTAGTCATTTTATGACAAATGACTACATTGTAGTCATTTTATGACAAATGACTACATTGGGTAATTACTCCTATCTCTTATTGACTGTCAAATAATACTAGGGTGTTGTCCCTATGAAGTCAGTCTTTCTTCTTCTGTTCTCTTTTCTTTCCCTCTTTATCTTACTCTACACGTGTATATAGGACAGTTAAAAGGTTACAGGTGGCTTAATGTAAATCACTCTATAAGTCCAAGTCATTCTTAGTTGCTTAATAAATATTCATAGGTACGAGATCTTTCTGGAACGTATCCAGCCATTTCGAATATATTGATATCGAGATTTGCGGCATTGATGTAAAATGTCAACTCATCAAATGAGGCGTGTTACTGTGCGAATAGACACTCTCCCGTAGAAGTACTCAACCGGCAATGGCATACTGTTGAATGAATTCGCGTGCTCTGTGAGTGCTGCATATACACTAACCGACGATGAGATTCAACGCATTTCGTGCGAGATTAAAAAGAAAAAAAAAAGCCTCACATCACCCAGGGTCTGTCAGCCACTTCCAGAAGTTGAAGGGAACCAAAATCTGGGCTATAGAAAAACTTCTGGCTTTCCCAACGTTAAAAATCGCCGTTGACGAGATTACGGCTGATGAGAGAGATGATAGTGATCCCGAAATGGGACTGTGAAGTCACATACCATGACATTTACATAGTTTTAACTTTTGGTAGGTCAGCGAGTGACTGCACTCACTATACACTGTCTTGCCAAAAATCAATGTCGGAAAATAGGTTCTTACATATTCAGCGAAAAGTTAAGATCCCGAAACATGGCTTTTCTCGTTGACATTCGAAAATGAAAAAAAGCTTTTTAAGCACGACTTTTCCTTAAATAATGCAGGCGCTGACGTAGTTGAAGACAGTACTAGTTTCAATAAATAAGCTATAAAATGTGTTTGTATGTTATAAGGTAAGCAAATCAGTTATACCACAAACGTAACTTTACAAATACTTGGCGCCTCGGAGTTGGATAGCCTGCTTGACGCCTCGGAGTTGGATAGCCTGCTTGACGATTACTACCTAGTAGTAAGTACAATCCTACTGGGTGCTCTATACTCGTAGCTTTGTGTCCAAACTAAGCAGTAAATAACATCATGACAAACAAAAAATATATATTCAAACTGTGAGAACAAAGCATAGATAAACGTTTGCATCAGTTTTATTTCATTGCACAATTAAAGTTATTTCTCTGGCCGGGCGTAATTTTTCCGTTGATTGTTCCGAAAACATTTGCATAAAAAATTATTGTTTATTCCTATCCAAAATATGCTGTATAAATTCTTTTATTCTTTTTTATATTTTTCAGAAGTATCTGAGGAGAGGGGGCGATATAGAATCTTATTTTCTGTGTTGTAAACAAATTAATATCAAGAAACGCATTGTCCTTCTTCCTGATAAAGCGGTAAGCTTTTATTTTATTTTGCTTGTTTTGTTTGTTTTTTCTTTTTATTTATTTATATATGTGATATTTTATACTGATGTATGTTTGCATTATGTTACGTTGAAATTACATTATAACATCAATAAATTATTTTTTACCTAAGTAAATTTGAATAAATGTGTGGTGAAAACAGTGGGTGTGACTAGCAAAAAACCAGGAACTTACCGATCAGTTTCAAAAGAGGTCGTGCATGATTTGTTAGCCGCAATAAAGAACAAAAAAAAATCTCCTAATGTAAACATAAAACGAGGCCCTCGTACAACTTTTCGTCGTCTGAACACATGAAACCCCGCATTGCATCTCTATTTTCACTCGTGTCGATGTGCACCAAAAACTAGGTAAGGCTTGTTGTAAGCTCACAAGGAAACGAAAGATGAAAATAAATTCCGTAGCGAGAAATGAGGACCCGAGCTCTGTTTCAAATATATTTAGGTTTATTCAGAGATTGATTTGTATACAGTTTGGATAGATAGGTAGGTGACACTTGGGACAACTTCTGACATGAATAGCTCTTCTCTTAAAACTCTCTGCTCATCTAATCATCACGCTGCGCGGCTGGCAACTATCATGGCCGGTATCGGAACTTAACGGGCGGTATGAAACTCAACTCAATCTCGACTATGATTGTTGATATAGATCTGTGATTGGAAATCCTCAATGTCCGGTTTTCTTGTCACTTATTCCCAAGTTTTCATCTATTTATTTATTCCTTTATTCCTTTTCGGTCAAGTGGGTGACCACTTTGAAGACCATATGTCACAGACTTATCGCTGGTCATAAACACGAAACACTTGAGAATTAGGTAAAATCTTAAGCCATCCACTTCTATATGAGTGTTCCATCATAGTGCCGCACTCAGAAGAAACCGCTGCTTTGAACTGATTCGCATATTGAATATTTATAACGTTTTTCAGTATAAAAAGAGAACGCTGAGCAATGAGGGACTATAGCAGTGGGACTGTTTATTTTATTTTTGGCCCCGTTTTGTTGTTGACTGGCCGCCATTTTGTTGGTGGGATTATTTGTTTTTCTATGGTTCTTTAGGCAGTACTAACCTTCACAGACTTGCCTGGTTGTTCGGTTTCTTCTTCTAAGTATCTAATCCCTTCAAGACATTGATGACCATGGCTCTCTGCAACGTCCTATATCTTATTTCTCTTGGTAACATTTCTCCCTTTGTTCTACCTTCCATTCACACAAGCTCATCGGGTAGGTGGCTCGCTACCATTCTCCATCTCTCCTTCCTTCAATATGCTCCGTAAGAGTTGTTTACAAGACCCCCTTCTTCATTCTGTTCACCTATCTTTTTCTGATTCTGAGTATAAGTGCCCTTCTTGTTACCATTTTCTTTAGAACTTCCTCGTTTCTTCTGTCCATGAAATTCTTAGTATCCTTCTATAGAGGCACATTTCTGTTTCCTCCAGGTTTTTCTTCGCCTGTGGGGAGATTATCGAACATTCATTGCCATATAAGAGGATGGATATCACATAGCAATCTAGTACCCTTTTCTTTACTTCTTACGAAATTTTTCTGTTTCTTCGGACTTCTTCAGCTTTTGGAATGCATCCTTCGCTAATCCAATTCGCGAATTTCGGTGTCGCATTTTCCATCATCTGTTAAAATACTTCCCAGATATTTAAACTTCTGTACTTGTTGGATGTTGAGATCTCCAATTCGTAGCTTGCATCTTGAATTTTTTCTCTTGCTGATGGCCATACTTTTTGTCGTCTTGCATTTGATGGTTATACATTTTCTCGTTTTTTCTGAAAGTTCTGTAGTTTTCTTCTTGTGTCTGCCATCAACACCGTGACACCTGCGTATCTTGTTAAGATAACGCCCACAGATAATAAATTATGGTAAGATCTGTATCTCCCTAAGGAGAGCCTCACTGTAGAGGCTGAATGGAGTCTGGGAAGAATATCCTTGTCGTACACCCTTTCTATTTTTGTGTAGCTACTCAATTTATTTTCTATCCATCTGTAGGTGGTTTGCTCACCGTAGAAGTTCGGGATTATTCAAACATCCTTTCCAAATAGATCAAGTTTTCCTACCCAGTTCAAATAGATCTTGTGCCGTCCCTTGTCAAATATTTTTGCTTAACCTATAGAACACTCTTCTGAATTTTTATTGCTCTCTCTCTCTCTCTCTCTCTCTCTCTCTCTCTCTCTCTCTCTCTCTCTCTCTCTGATACATTATAAATATCACATTTCTTTACTTGTAGATGATCACCCCCGCTCACCTGGGTATGTTTTGGGCAGTTCTCCAATATATCCGTTCATTCTCTGAAGTATTTTTCTTTCTCTAATATCAGCGTTCCGTTCTTGAATTTTATGCATTCAGTTAGTTCTCTTACAAAACCAAATTGAATTTATGAGTTATCATATTTCCAGGTAAAGCCAGTGCGCATTCTTTTTGCGGGCAATATTTCGGTTTCATTTACATCACTGTCATCTGCTTCAGAATTACTTGTGTGTTCAGGAACAACATGCCTCGGTTGGATAAACAGTTCCATTAGGCCTCGTTTTGCCATCTTTAAATTTGGGATCAAAATAATGAATATAAATTTCATTAATCTTAATTTATGATATTAGGATGAAAGTGGAAATGCGTATTTATTGAGAAATAGCTATTCTTTATTTTAATTAATTTTATGTGGAGAAATACAATTGATACTAATACAAATAATTTATACAATATATGAAAACATTTATTAGCTATTAGAACATTTAAAACGACTTTGTTAAATATTTCACCATTAAGTATTCATTTGACCAGGATAAAGTATTTTGCTTATTGGAAATATTAAATTTAATCTATTAGCTTGAAATTAAAACTTTCATTTTAAAACATTAGATATCGCGAATCTGTGGATGTACCTACATTTATTGCATTTTTTATTTTAGAAATTTTTTCAGAAATTTTTGGTTACTGGGGGTCCTGTTTTAGAAAAGAAAATTGATGATTTAAATTTTCCATGGCGTTCTGCTTTTAATTAATATAAACATTAAGCATGTTGCATTACTAGGCCTGGTGATAATAACAGGCGGCGAGATTTTGAATTACCATCTTCTGACAATAATTACAGAGTGGGGAGGTGACTTTTCATAGCGAAAAAACATACTTTTCGCTCCTGCCGACACATATATACCTTAACTACAGATACTAGAGGTTGCTTTGAGCTTTTCACATTTAATTTCATTTTTTATTTTTCCTTTTGTGAAATGTTCTATCAATATATTTGTTAATATTTATTTGTTTAAATTCTATGTCAACTCACACTCAGATTGTTTGCGGATCAAATGTACCAGAAGAGCATAAAAAATTTAATTCAAAGTCTTAATACCCGCAACAAGCGCTACAAAAATTAATTTCTCAAAATTTCATAAAATTAAATAAATCGGGGATGTAAAATATTTTTACCAAGACAAAAGAAAAAAAATGGATATACGGAAAGCAGAGTTTTCACTACAGACCATAAACCATTATGCATTATATATCCATTAATATATATGCATTACATACACATACTGACAAATACAATCCACGGGAATGGATATGGAAAAAAGACATTTCTAAAATAAATTAATTCGTTTGTTAATAAGTCCTGAAAGTTTCATTAAAATTCGACAATTATTTGATTGTTGCAAGAATTTCCAAAATCAATGTGTTTTTCACCCACAAGAAGACGTTAAAATTTCCTATACTAATTTTTGGTCTCCCGCTAACGTAAGAAAAACAAAAAATTAAACCAACGTTTCGAACGTTCTGAAAAGGATTTAAAAAATATAATTTAATAATAAAAATCCTTTGGTATTTCTTCTTAATAATAACAAAGATTTTAACGATAAAACTGTTTTTATTAACTTTGGGGTATTTTTTTCATCATGATATGCTCATCTGTAAGCGAATCCGTGGAGGTACCTACTTTTTATATAAAGATTATTTTATTCAGATTTAAACTCTAGGTAGAAAAATAAATTCTGGTTAGCACCCTAAAAAGAAAAAAAACAATTTTATGCTGAAAAGATGTCAAAGTTTTTAAAGAAAGGTTTTCCTTCAGTTTGTGAAATCTGAGAGAAGTCTTCTCTAAGATTATGAAATCAAAATGTGACAATCCCAATATCCAATTTTTTTTTTTTATTGCTCTTTAATTTTTTATGGCATTATATTTCTACCTATCATTTATATCTTTATTCTGTCTTTCACTATCATCTCATTCTTTTTCTCACTTCTATGTAAAAATCAAAATCAAATGACTGGTGTCAAAGTATGGACTTCTCACAAGTTGTGAAAACTTTGGTCTCAAGCTTTTCCAGTTGAACACAAAAATCCATAGAAATTGTTTTTTATTGCTGTAAAAAGGTAAAATTAAAGGGACAAATGTGAAATTCAAAGAGAATTTATTTACCAAATTTGTTGTTAACCAGCTTTCTTAGTTATTTTCTCTTGTATTTTAATTTGCAGTTTTAATTTCTTTTTTACAAAATATTTTTATTAGAATTTTCTTAATTTTTTTTGTAACAATGGCAAAAGAAAAATTATCGTATGAAATTTCTGTTAAAATTTTAGTTTTAAAGAAATTTTTGCTTATTGGAAGTATTAGATTTAATATAATCGATGAGCTTGAAATTAAAACTAAAATAAAAGCTTCAATAATAATGTTTCATTTTTAAAATGCATTTTAAACCTTAAAGGTCCTTTTTTAGATAGAGATGAATGATGATGATGATGATCATCATCATCATCATCATCATCATCACTGTTATTTTTCCATAATTTCAGGGGAGACTTTCTGTCATCAATAATGTTCTACTTGCGGAAAATAAAATTATTTGTGCTGGCAAAGAGATGAGCACAACAAGAATGTATTTTCTATTTTTAGCATCTCAAATAAATATCACATCATTGTAAGAGACCAAAGTCTCTTGGTTAAAAAAATGATTGCTATTTCACTTCTTTATCGATGTGATGAATTTTCTATTTTACTTCACCATTTAAAGGTATCTTTTTCTCTATTGCTCCTTTTCGTCTTTCTGTTGTTTTTTGTTTGTTTGTTTTTCTTTAGTTTATTTGTTGACTCGTTTCACAATATTTCTTCTTTCTTGGAGTTTTTACTTTTTGTGCTTATTTATCATTATTTATCTTTTCTCTTTTTACATATTTATTTTTTAGAATTCTTGGGCTTTTCAGCAAACGAAAAGAATACAAAAATGTCAAATGAGTGTCACAGAGAAAAGCGAAACCATCAACCGCATAAGGAATAATCGAGGCATGGTGGACGTTTTGATGCAGAAAAACAGGTATACATATTCCACTTGAAATTAAATGCTTGTATGGAATTAACACATTAATTCCATCTACATTTTACGCGCGCGCGAGTTTTCCTCCCTTCCTTTCACACTCGTGCGTGTGTGCGTGCGGTTTGCACCCCTTCCTCCCTCTTACAGTTAGACGTAGCAGTAAACTTCCTTTAACTAGTGAGGTAGTGAGGAAGCTCGCTAGCTCCTACTGATGAAGTCAGCCTAACAGATTTTGAATTTTTTCCCGCGCGTTTCTCGGCGTCTCAAACGAACAGCGTTTGCAAGCCAGTTGCCTCCCGACTTTCGACCTAACTAGACAGGCAACTCATTTATTCCGTGCCCTTAACCCATATGCGGGCCGGAATATCTTATTTCAACAATGTCGACCTCACACTGTACCAAGATTTCTTCTCGTCTTGAAGCTGCACGCAGGTCAGACCTTCTCCGTTTTCGACCAGAAGACGTTCGAGACACACGACACAGTCGTGAGCAAAACTTCGTATCCCTCGTCAGTCAATCTTAAATACAGACAGGGATATCTTACTGACGAACAAACTTGCTACCGCAGGTCAGACCTTCTCCGCTTTCTGATAGAAAATGTGCGAGACACACGACACAGTCGTGGGCAAAAATTTCGTATTCAACAAGTGACTTATTTTATCCCTCGTCAGTCAACCTTAAATACAGACAGGGATATCTTACTGACGAACAGATATTCTTCGTCCCTTCTGGACTCGCCATAATAACTTCACATAGACGATGCAACCAACTGCAAATAACTCTTCGTCCTTTTGGCTAGACGTCCACAGCAATCCGTTAAAATTTTCAACAGTTAATTCAAGGCCTGACCAAACTCTGAGACGACTGAACTTTCTCTCTACTTTGAACATGAACATAAAAAAAGATTAAAAAAAAAAAACACAAAAATCACATACACTCTCAACGCCAAAAAAATCCACAGTGAGTATTCCTTTCTATCTGTGCGCACCTACACCTATGTTAACGAGTTCCTTTTTCCAGAACCTTATAAAACCCTTTTTCCCGCATTGTTCATCTTGCTTTCCAATTTTGGCGCGGAATATTTTCTCTGATCTCGTACCATGAGATACCTACTTGTTTTTTTTTTCCATTTAATAAAAAATTACACATGTTTTGCATCCAGACGCCTTTGTCATTTTATTCCGGCTATCTCTTTGATGTTTATAATTTATGCACTTGTTGATTGACCCCTTTCCTCTCACTGTTCATTCACGCATTTTTTTTAAACATTGTTTGTGGACTCGGTAGTTTAGTGTAGTGTCTAGCACAAGGCCACTTTTAATAAACCAGCACTGCACCCTATCGGGTCTGCAACATTTGAAAACGCCAAAATTTGAGTCAATATCTTTAAATGAGCCCAATTCATAACATTTGTCCGAAAACAGGCTTCACTGTCACTGTTAAAAATTTGTTCACTTTGTAGGAATCCTTCTACTCGGCTTTTCGTTGAATGTTAAAATTCGGAGTGTCGGGATTCGATACAATAACATAAAATATTATTGCGGGGTTGCTCGTAATTCGGCCGTTTAGAATAATCACACGATTTTCATTGAAAGAATAAAATTCAGTTGAAAAGACAAGAATACAAGCAGTTGGTCATAGATTGTCTTAATGTTTGGGTTAATAAAGTTCTGAAATAAAATATAAATTGTTTTTGTGTAGGTATGTAAGAAACAGTGAAATGTTGTTATAAGTGTGTTTGTGTGAACAAGTCAACGTGTGTATGCGTGGTTCATAGTAAAGAGGATACAAGAGATAGTTAGAAATTGTTTCTTACTGCTGGCGATATTGCCATAGTCTTAAACGGTCTCTTTGAAGTTTGTCAGCGCTGTCGCTTTTAGCATGAGGTCGTGAAGAATATAAGCGAGAGTGGCGTGTACCTTGGTGACAGCTGTGCGTATCCTGTTTGGTCAGGATTTCGGATGTTTTATACACTTTCTCGTAAGAAAATCGGCTCCAAAATTAAATTATTTATTTACTTTCTAATTGGCCCAAATAAACTACGTGGTATGCATTCCACTGCGTCCAGCACGATATTTGGGTGGTATCTACCTAAATCATGATGACTAATAAAACAACATTTCTGATTTGTATTCTATGATTTTATTGGTATGTTTTAAGATGTAAGTATTTTATTGAGTGATTGGCTTATGAATATTGTATTTGATATTTTAGTGGACACAACAAAGTCCCCCTCCAAATTATTAGAAATTTATTTCTAATGATATGTAAGAAACAATAATCTAATATATCAGGTGTGAAGGGTAATGTTGACATTCGGTGTTTCAATTCCTGTACAGACGTTATTGTTCGTAAAATGTTTGTGTTGTCATCACAGTATTGATCAATGATGTACCGAAAACCATTTCAGCTGGTGTACCATGCAAATCTTTTACAATATTTCTGATTGATAAAAGTACCATTTAGCCATTTAGTTTTGTTTTGTCTCATCGCTAGAGCTGCCTTCAACTGTCTGTGGAAACGTTCTACCATCCCATTTGCACAAGGATTGATAGGCTGTAGTTTTTATGTGTCGTGTTCCGAGTAAGTGATTGAACTCTCTAAATAATGTAGACTGGAACTGAGTTCCTCTGTCTGTTGTGAGTACTGAAGTTACTCCAGATATTGCGATCCATTCAGTAAAGATAGTTTTGGCTATTGTTGCTGTGATATCTTTGATTGCTATTACAGCAGGCCATCGAGTAAACCTATTTATGATAGTAAGGATATATGTATATCCTTAAGAACAAGGTAAGAGTTCTACAATATCAACGTGTGTATGTTCGTGAAGCTTGCATCAGGTGTGCTGAATGTGCCTGCGGGTGATTTGGTGTGCTTATCTATCTTGTTCTTCTGGCATGATAAACAAAATTTTGTCCAATTTATTACGTAGGTTGACACAGAAGGAAACGTTTAGAGAAAATGTTCAGTAATTAACTTAACAGTTGCACGTTTTCCTGGGAGAGACGATTTATGGAAGTGTTGGGATATTTGCTGTCTAAAATTTGATGGTATGTAAGGTCGTGACTGAGTTTGTGAAATGTCACAATAAAATTTTGTATCACTGAATGGAACAGGTAGTTCAACTAATTTTGGTTATGTGCTTTCTTATAGTGAAGTGTATGTGGTTTGTTCTTTAGCAATTAATTCAAGCTTCAAAAAACTAGAATCTAATTGTGGCATGTGATAGTGCATCTGCCACTATATTTTCATGACCTGTCACATATCTAATATCTGAAGAGAATTGGGAAATGTAATCCAGGTGTCTGATTTCCCGTGGATTATATTTGTCAGTATGCTTTTGTAATGCATATATTAATGGTTTATGGTCTGTATATATGGTGAAAACTCTGATCTCCAGGAGGTGTTGAAAATATTTGATGGAAAGATATATTGCTAATAGCTTTCTAGAAAATGTTCTGTATTTAGTTTGTGCCTTATTTAGTTAAGCGGAGAAGAACGATAGAGTTCTGATTTGTTTTTCCAAGATTTGGTGTGTAACCGCACACACAGCAGTTGATGAAGCATCTGTTGTGAGGGTAAGTTTAATTTCCTCGCTATCCTTGATGTAATTTAGCTTAGTAAAGTTACTTAAAGCTGGTTTTGGAGTTGTTGAATGATTCTAGAATATCTTTCTTTAACGTTATCTTTTTGTTCTTGGTCTTGAGTAGATTCGTCAAAGGTAAACCTCTAAATAATTCGTCGATTAGTCTATGGAAAGTCTGAGTGGCATTATGTAACCCAAAATGCATTCTCACGAACTCATATAATCCGAACGGTGTCGTCAGAGAAGTTTTGTGAATGTTTTCTGCAACTGGTACTTAATAATATGCCTTCATCAGGTCTAGCTTCGAGTAAATGCCAGCTCCTTGGTGACCCATTGCCAAATCGTGTATATGTGGAATTGGATATCTGTCAGGAATGCTTTTGGCGTTCAATCTACGGAAACCGCCACATGGACGCCTTGCTGTCGTGTTGGATTTTTGGACCATGTGCAATGGTGATGATCATGCGCTCTTGGATGGACGTATGATACACAACTGTAGCATTTGCTAGAACTCTGCCTTGACTATTTTATATTTGTCAGGTTTTAATCGTCTCGGTTACCCTGTTGTTTTTATGTAGCATTTGCCATTCTGTCCGTATTTTTAAAAGATTGAGTGATTTTTGTATTATCCCTTAATACCGTTAGCATGTGGTAGGATAGAACTAATTCCAGTTGACTGGTATCGGGAGAAAATTCCTCTCACAGAAAACTCTGTCAGATTGTCAACAAGGGAATGAGTGTTCATGTTGACCGATAAATTAAATTTCGCTCGAAAATCTGCATCTAATATTGGTGTCGTAACGTTAGCATGGGTGAAAACACACAGAAAATTTCGCCGCATACCCAGGTCAATGGACACTGCTTTCTCATCAATTTTTGTTTCCGTTAGCAGCTTGAAGTTTGTAAAATCCTAGTTTTGAATTTTGTTTTGGATCCGGTGGTAAAACACTCACTTCGGCTCCGGTGTCTACTAAAAATTATATCCGTAATTTCTATCAAGGATATAGAACAGACGACACTTTTTTGAGATTCCAGCAACCCTAACCCGTCTCTACTGGCTGAAATTTAAGTTTTCCGATGCCGTGTTTGCAAAGACACAAGGTTTCAAACAGCGTCTTGCCACTGCACCAAATTTATAATGATAGTAGCAGATGTCGAATTTTCGTCTTCCTCTATCATTGCTGAAACTCCTGCTGTTACTCCTTCGTCTGGTAGTTGTAGGTTCAAGATGAACTGCATCTGTTTGGCTAAACTTGCAACCGTTGCTTGCAGTTGCTCAAATTGCTCGTTTTGTTGTTGCTTCGTAGGTTGCGTTGTCAATGCGTTCACTTCCCTGTCTCTGAAACCAACGTGGATCCGATCAGCAGAATCCGCAACTTTTCCCAATTCTGTTTCCTCTGCCATGGTTGCTAAAATTTGTGTCATTGTGTTGGGTTCTCTTCAGAATATTTTCTGCCATTACATTTGTGCCTAACAGACAGAGTGTTCATGTATCTTAATAACTGGGAAGGAGGAGTCTGGTCACCTAATTCAACTCGAGTAAATAAGCCGCGTAACATTGTCTCGTTTGAAATTCAGGTTCGTTTAATAATGGCCGTTTTCAATTTATCGTCCTTTACTGCGGAGAATGTTGGACGGTCTACTCAAAGATGAAGAAGAGACCCGAGGCAACAGAGGTGTGGTTCTACAGAAGGATGTTAAGAATACCCTAGACCGAACATGTGAGCAACGAAGAAACTCATACTTAACATCAAGAAGAGGCAGGTGAAATTTCTGGGACACGAAGAAAAAGGAGAAAGGGGGGCTTGGAAAATCTGATGCTCGCAGAGCGGATAAGATGGAAAGAGGGACAAGGGAAAGCAATGCGTTGCATACTTAACGGGCTTAAGCAAGTGGGTAGCAGAACAGGGTCTAGGATAAATAACAAAAAGTTAAAGCTTATTGAGAGCTACAAGGGACAGGGGGAAATGGGGAGCGATGATCGCCTACGTCCTGAACATAAAAGAAGAAGAATGATAAACATCGTTATAATGGTGGAGCTCAAAACAGCTTTATGCTGAGTTAAAACGACAGAAGAAAGATTGTACGTACTTAATCTGTAGTTATAATTGTCGATCTTAAGTAATGCGCTGAGTTAGAACGACCAAAGTAAATCTTCTTACTTCATCGGTGGAGTTTATGCGTTAGAAAGTAGAAACTAGTTTCTTTTTCTTGTTCAGAAGTAATTTCGGGCAAGTCATGATAAGCATGGTTATAATGGTCGAGCTCGTCAGACTTGCGCTGAGTTAGAATGACCAAAGAAAAGGTTGATTTACTTTTAGATGGAGGTTTTGGAAGACACATGCGAACACTATGCGCTGGAAAGTGGAAAGAGAGTTCAGTCGCCTGCGCTCTACTAAATCTTAGAGCAAGAGGAAGAAAGTGAGAGAAGAAGGAAATTTTTGTCTTTTTTTATAGACTCAAAGATCGCCACCTAATGGGTATTTGACGAAGCCAAGTGGGGTAATAAAAATTCTGGTTCCTTTATTTCTAGCATCATGGGAAAATGTATTTTTTTTATTATTTATTATTATTATTTTATTTATTTATTTATTTTATTTCATTTTCCCAAAACTATTTTAAAATATTTCTTTTATTTACACATGTATTTTGAATAGGATAAATATTTAAATAGGTTTGATTTTCGTTATATTTTCTTCGTTTTTAAATATTCTTAGAATAAAATCAACATTGTGATGTGAATGAAGACCTCAGTAATGAATTTATGGAGAGAGAAAATTATTCATTAACGTAAATAAACAAAATCTCTAAATGATTTCTTCCTTGGGTGTCATGCGTGGTGCAATCATGATGTAGTGATAGAAATAAAATAAATAAAAATAAACAAATAATAAGGAGACCAGAATTTCACCATATCTAAAAACAGAATTATATTCAGAATCACCAAGCCACAAAGTCATATTTCGACCACACAATCAGAAAGCGTCCACAGCCAGGATATAAGGATCCCTTGAGAATCAAAGCGACATTTTCGAATCGCATCTCTACAGATGGAAAACCAACCACAACCAGAATCTATAAATAAATTTTACAAATTCAATACTACGGTCATCGTAACATAACCAGAGCCGAAATGCAACCAGCTGGCGAATTTAGACGGCTAATCTGTTCTGATATATTTGAAAACATATACCTTTTTATCTCCGTCGGTTAAGCAGGCGGATACTACATTTGGATACATACATATATATCTCGGGTGTAACAGCAAAATTGTACAAATCGTGTAACAGCAAAATTGTCCAATTGTTAGATTCATCTCTTAGAAATGATTAAAGATATCTTACTGGAAGAATATATAATTACTCTCTAAGCTTATCGTGATGAAATCGATCATAAACGAAAATGACATGTTAACTCATAGCTAATGATCTGAAGCTCATGAAGTATTGAAATAAAGTTCAAATCTCTCTCTCTCTCTCTCTCTCTCTCTATATATATATATATATATATATATATATATATATATTCCAGGATCATTTTCACACTTATTCAAAATGTTCTTCGCTCTTTCTAACCTTCTAACTTTCTGTCCTGGAGTAACCAGTTGTCTCACAGGTCTCACTTACAATTTCATTTAGAAGTCATTTTTTACTGCTCTATGGACTGTCATAGGTGAAACTCCTCTCTCATGTTCCAAACTTTTTATGAAACTTTTCTAATTGATAGCTTTAGCTCTAAGTTTAAATGATGATCCCTCTTCCAGTTGTGACTTCGTGGTTCAGTTTTCCTCTTTACTGTTCCCTCTTTTTTTTCTTGATGTTTCTTGAATTGATGGAAACCAGAGTATGAATGTTGGTACCATTACTGAAGGCCTGAATGATATTTTTCCTCTCACCATTACTCAGTTGGGAAGAGGGTGAGTCTGACACAAAACATTTTTAACCTGCTCTCTTTTTACCTGAATAACCCAAGGGGTTTTTCAGTGATTCTTACGAAGTACAGTTTCAAGGTGGCTAAACGTCTTATCTGAAAACCTAGAAAAGAAAATCAATTAGTTTAGTTTTTTTTGTTTTTTTTAGATATTAAACATTTTGTGAGATGGATAATTCTGCGATTTGAGCAATTTTGCTGTTACACCAGAGCTACATACGTATTTACTTCCTCCCGAAATTTATTCCCTTCATTCTCTCTCGAATTCATCCACAAAATAATCATCCATAACGTCTCGTTTTCATTCATGATTGACTTGGCAGAAGAATTACCTGAGTAGGCTTCTGTTACTTTCTGCACAAGACTGGGTGTTAATTAAGGCTATAGGACTCCGTCTGTCCTGCTATTTAATCAATAGCGAAAAAGTTGGATTCATACCTATCCCAATGTTATCTGCACGTAATTGGATGGAATTCTAACTCGGCTGTCCGATTGCTCATTCCATGTCGTTATCCATCACACCAAACACACATCAAGCCCTTTAAAAATGTTCAAATTTTTTCACACGTTTTGCTCACGTCTTATAAGTGGGGTTTATCCTCACCAGCTGACAGCGCGTTTTTTTTTTCTGGCTAACTGGCTTTGAGCCAGCCATATCAAAGACAAATTGGCTTCATTTGAACCCTATCTTCTTCCTTATCGATGCATTTTTGAAAAAAATATTGAAATTATGCTATTGTTTTGTTTTTCTTTTCTGAATAAGTTTGTTGATTCTTTTGTTCTTTTTTAGTTTTAAACTTTGGGGTTACCACTTCGCTATGATGGGCCTTTTATGATTCCTGTTTTTGCGATTAGTAAAATATACAGATATGTAGAGGCCTGTTAGTTGCCGTGACCTCTCGAATTTATATTCAACGAAAAATACCACAAAATATGAAAGAATAAGAAGGAACACAAAACGGTTTTATAACAAGAACAAGATTTATATTTATGTATGTATGTAATGATGTACAAGCATAGGGGTTACTTCCCTTTGACTGGAATTGAAGTCTTTAATAATGAAATAGCTCATAAAAAGATGAATGAACTTGCCGCTCACAATGTTCACTGTGAAAGAATTTAATTGAAAGAATTCTATAAAGCTGAAAATATATTGATAGATTTTTAGCTTCAGAAGAGTTGAAGGAGTGAATGCTCCCTAATATTTGTAATTAAGTTTCTGTTACGTGTACTTGAATAATGGTAATATGTTGATGCTTGTTATATTCTGTAATGTTCGTAATGTATGTAATTAAGTTTCATACGTACATGTATGTGTGCGTGTGTGAATATGTTTTCATAGCGTCCGCCCGCAATGGGTCGAAACGCAATTTCTTAAACAACTACATTTACGTAAGAGAGAGAAATCAAAAAGAAGAGGAGAGAAAAGAACGAACGTGTGTTTGGTATTTATAATCAACGTAATCACGTGATAGGCTCCGAAGAAAGAAGCGCGAAATTTTGATTTGGTCACGTGCTGGAAAAAGGCTTGTGCGTGGGTGGATTGCAACGCCCACTTGTGTGTTTATTGACCAATTAGAAGTTGAGGTTTTCTGAAAATATGTATAATGCAGGATAAGCCCACTGATCCGCTTTTTGCACAGATTTGCACAAAAATCGACATTGATAAAAAAAAATGGTAGTGGGGTACTAAAGATATACATCACAACAACCAAGTGAGACATTTTTATACAGACATAAAAGAATTTATTAACGGAAGGTTTGGTTGTTACGGTTGTTACGTGCTGATAATTGTAACAAAGAAAAAAATGATTTACCACAACACAGAGCTAAATCACAAACAAATATTTAATTTACTAAAAAAGAATATACAGGATAAACAATTGTGGCCTACAGAACAGAAAACACAGAGTTACTGGCAAAGTGTTACGAGGGAGAAGGAAAGGGAGTCAAATATCTTTATCACTTTAGGGCTAGTGAAGTAATCTAAGTGCTATATTTGGAAATCCACAAAGGTGTTTAAATAAATATTAATTTTTAGTTTGGTCAATGAAAATTAGTCAAAATTCTATTTACCAAATTTGTTCCATGAAATTCTCTTTTGGATTTTGGTTGGTCGGCAACTTTTTATAGAGATTCTTTCGGCTGGATATAATAGTCCTTGAATCAAAAGCCGGAGTTGATAACAGCAGAAATTCCCATTCATCAACTGACAACCCTTTTTCAAAATCCCATTTTTATAGGGGCTAACACCTAATTTGCATATTTCTAGATGTTTCTCGAATCATCTAGATTTTTCTCGAATATACTAGAATGATCTAGAATCTTCCAAACATTCTATTTCTAATTTCTCTATTTTACAACTACTTCATGAATTAAAACTTTTTGTAATAACAAGTAGAACTCAATGGAATCCCGTATTATAGAAATGCATCCTCGTAACACGGTAGATAAAAGTTCACGTAATTTGGTTGTTAAATGTTCTGATATTTGTGTTGTCTTGTTCAATGAGTAAATTATTTTTTTGTGATAAGTCTATTATATATTCAATATGAGGAAGTAATATTTAAGTAAAACTTATCTTTAGTCTTCATTCCCGGAGATGTCTATTTCCACATACTCTCATAGTGACATGAGAAGTTGTTGAAAAAACACCAGCTTCTAATTTTTCTGGCCAGTAGGGTGTTTCCCTTCTTTATTGCGGAATCGTGGACATTTTTTTATTTCTCGTCATGTTAAGATCGCTGTAAACTGTGTAAAATTTACTAAAATCAGCTAAAAAATATGACTTGCACAAACTTAGGCAGGCTTTTTGTTTTGACATTTTAAACTCAAGATGTTGACAGGTACATATACTCACTGTAAGGAAATGCATGTTTCAATGTATTTTATTAACTAAAGGGATATGTTATAATGTAGTAAAATAACCATTAAATTAATTTTTCCTAGCATTTTTCTGTGGCCAGCTGCTTTGCATTTATTTATTGAGAAATGTAGATTTTTTAGTAAGTGATTAAATTGGTTTCAGTTAAGGCAATAAAAAAAAAACTCTTAAAATGAATCAACTAAATGTGAAAAGTGAAATCAATTTAAATTAAGGCGAAATTACCTTAAAACAATATGCCAATAAAATAAAAAAAATAAACAAAATTACTTGAAAGTGAATAATTGACTTTGTAACAAAAATATTAAAGAAAAGCTTCAATAAGAAAATGCAGTGTAATATCTGTACCAGTGTAAATCACCGCAAGCAAAACATGGCTTCGGAAGTTTTTGTTTATTTTTCTCTGGTATTTCACTTTTTGTTTGATAATCCGCAATTTTATAATTCTTTTTGGTAGACTGAATTTCTTTTTTGTAGCATATTTTCCTTACATGCGAAACGCCAGACTGTTCTATCTTTTTCGAATCTTTCTTTACGCTAACATATCTTGTGCAGTCTTCTGACAACTTCCGTATCGTAAGACTTGGCTCGTTTTCCAATTTTGACAGTACTAATTTTCTCAATTCTGCGTCTCTTTCCGATACCAGCCCTTGAACAAATACTAAGCACTTAAAATTGTCAGCGCTTAACTCTGCTAGCTTGATTTCTTCACAATGCTTGTTCACATTGGCTGCGTACGTTATATAGTCTTGTTCGTCATCTTTTATCAGATTCAAACATTTCCACCTCTTGTGAAACAAAGATGTCTTTTTACTAAATAATTCACTTAATATATTTACCGCCTCGGAAAATGTCAACTCGCTAGTTTTTTTCGGTAAAATGTAGTTTACCAATTTGTTATGCTCAGCAGTTCCTAACTTGCTTAAAAGAAGCCTAACCTTCTTACCTTCAGACCACGTGTGGCAGTTCTCGTTATACACGTCCGTATATTTTTTTATAATACTCCTCAAAAGTTATCTCTTCATCTGGACTGTACGTGAATATTTCAATTGAATTCAATATTGTATTCTCTGGGAAAGAAACATTTTGTAGATTTTTCTCTTTCCTCTTCTCAGTTATTTCCAGAATTTTGTTTTGAAACTACTTATGCATCTGTTCCATTTCTCGTTGAAACTGCATTTGTCTATTAAAAGTTTCCTCCTGTAGCTGCATCTGGAATGTTTTCTGTTTCTCTAATATTGTCATCTGTTGTTCCGTCTGGAACTTAAAAAAATCCTGGAATATATTTTTGCATTCCTCCATCTTCGCAAAAAGTTTACACAATGCTTAAATATTGTAGAGGGGGGTCCTACGAATTTGCAATTCGTGATCTATTTGAGCAAACTGTCTTATCGAGAAAAAAATTCTTTTCTCAGTTGAAAATACGACTGATTTTTTGATTACTAAGTTGACGTCTTATTTGTCAAGATTTTTTTTTTAAGTATGAATCCGAGATTTTGTCGCCGAAATTGTGACGAGCAAGTTTTTTCTTTTTCCTCCGTATGAGTACGAATTGTTTTTTTCTCTTCCAGCGTATGAATTTCGAATCCCTTCGCCGATTAATACTGTGTCGAACGTAATTTTTTTTCCACCGTATGAGTTTGTGGCCAAATTTGTTATGGCGGGTGAATTTTTCTTTCTTCTACCGTATGAGTTCGAATCCTCGTGGCTAAGTGTGTTATGGAGTGTTTTTCTTCCTCCGAAAGAATCCGAATTCGTTCGTCGCCATGTGTTGTAGAGTGAACGAAAATTTTTCTTCCTCCATATGAGTTCGAATCGTCGTCGCCAAGTGTTGTAGAGTGGTTTCACAGTGGAGGCTTGTATTTGTACTAAGTCGGTCATAAAATAGGTTTGACGTACAAACAAAACGTTATGAACTTGATATAATAGGTAATGATGCAGAGAAATCTAGTTATATTTTAATATCCGACTAACGGTCGTCCGACATCGACTGACTGACTTGTTACACTTACTACTCCTACTTATTATAGGTGGGAGAGTCTATTAACTATAGAATAGGTGTGTTCCACACAGCGGACAATGCCAAAGGGGACACAAATAACATAACAAGGCAGCGGACCTTATCAAATTGGACGCAAAGAGCATGACAAGGCAGAAGACCATGTCAAAGTGGACACAAAGGGCACGACAAGGCAGCAGGCCATGTCAAAGTGGACACAGAGGGCATGACAAGGCAGCGGACCATGTCAAAGGGGATACAAATAACATAACAGGGCAGCAGACCATGTCAAAGTGGACACAAAGAGCATGACAAGGCAGCAGACCATGTCAAAGTGGACACAAAGGGCGTGACAAGGCAGCAGACCATGTCAAAGTTAACACAAAGGGCATCAAAAGGCAGCGGACCATGTCAAAGTGGACACAAATAACATAACAAAGCATGACAAGGCAGCAGACCATGTCAAAGTGGACACAAAGGGCATGACAAGGCAGAAAACCATGTCAAGGTGGACACAAAGTGCATGACATGGCAGCGGACGATGTCAAAGTGGACACAATTTCCATGACAAGGCAGCGGACCATGTCAAAGTAGACACAAATAACATAACAAGGCAGCGGACCTTGTCAAATTGGACACAAAGAGCATGACAAGGTAGCATACCATGTCAAAGCGGACACAAAGGACATGACAAGGCAGCAGACCATGTCAAATGGGACAGAAACAACATGACAAGGCAGCAGACCATGTCAAAGGGGACACAAAGGGCATGACAAGGCAGCAGACCATGAAAAGTGGACACAAAGGGCATGACTAGACAGCGGACCATGTCAAAGTGGACACAAATAACATAACAAGGCAGGAGACCATGTCAAAGGGGACACAAAGGGCATGACAAGGCAGCTGGCCATGTCAAAATATGATTAATTGCCGCAAATGTTGCAAGACAACTTTACTTTGTCAGTCAGCTGATTAAGCTTATGAAGTGCAAAAGCTTGAGGATGATAAATACATTGGCACTTGTAACATGATGGAAAAATAAATTCCAAAATGAACACAGGCTAGCTGATGTCCTTGTGCAGTAAAAACTTTGTAGTTTCAGATTCAGCAGTTAAATTCAAAAGTGACGGTCATTGACAAACAAAACAGCTTGGATAAAGGCTTAAATCTTGAGAAGTAAAGAGCACGTTTTAGGGCCCATGGTGAGGATTAAACTTGACCCAAGCCTTTAATGGCCAGATCAAAATGCAACACCCCAAGCAGATGAAAATCATCTCAAAGAAAATATGTTTGACCAACCAGACAACCTCACGTTTAAATCAGCAATACGAACACTATAGCTACTCCTCCCATACCCAGATGTTTCTTGTGAGAATTCCAAATTTCAAAGCAGTCATCCCAAAGGGATCTCCATTTCCAAACTGAGTAGGATTAACTAAAACTAAGATGTACCATGGATTAAAACAGATTGAAAAAGAGCTCTCTGGAATAAACTTTTGCTGAAATAGACATTTCCAGTATTATCAATATATATTTGTTCATATTAAAACTAAATAATGTAACTTTTGAAATTATAATTTTTTTGACATTTGAAATGCATACCCACATGTAAATAATACTATAAATGAAGTGTGATATTTGTCTTATCTAATGAAAAATATGGAATTAGCTTATTGCATAATAAAATAATTCCATATTTTAATATAAATATTTTTCTTAACATTTCTGAGAATTTTTTTTTAAATATAGAGTTCCATTATAACATATGGTACAGATTTTGTTGTCTTTTTATTCTTCAAATTTCATTAACAAGCCTATTAAATATCTCTCTCCCTCTCTCTCTCTCTCTCTCTCTCTCTCTCTGTCTGTCTATCTATATATATATATATATATATATATATATATATATATATATATATATATTGTGTGTGTGTATTTAGGCAGCATTTTTTCATTGATGCATGTTTCATTAAATAATAGACAAGTTTTGTCTATTTATTTTATGCAAATTCCTTTCATATCGTCTGATAAGCTTAATAACATTATCATTGAAAGACGAAAGAAAATCACCATATTGATACATGTTTTTTTAATCCTATCTAAGCTTTCGGCGTACATAAGCCATCATCAAACAAATTGGATTACAACAAAAAACTTGACTACATATTCCATGATCGCATAAAGTTTTTTAAGACTTAACAAGAACCCGACCAACCAACTAAAATCAAAGCTTAATAAACTCATTAATGCTAATAATGCTGAACTGAACTCCTTAAAACTCCCTAAAATTGTTAGTGATTATAGACCTGATTACATATATGGCACTATAAAAACACATAAACCTAACTATCCTCTCCATCCTATCATATCGCAAATTCCAACTCCTGTAGATGAGCTAATAAAATACCTTAACCAACTCATTACTCCCTACCTTCCTAGTTAATATAATGTTAAGTCAACATTAGAAGTAATCCAAATCCTAAAATGTGAAAAACCCAACAATGAAATCATAGCTTCACTTGATGTTCAAAACTTATTTACCAATATCCCTGTTAGCGAAACTATATTGGCATAATTATAAGAAATATATACAGTAACTCATCTTTACCCCTACTTAAAATTAATCCTAATATATTACGGAAACTACTATTAGCTTGTACGACTGAAATCCCTTTCTTAAATCTTAATAATAATATATATATATATACAACGTGGTGGTGTCTCCATGGGTTCAGTAATGGGTTCAATATTTAGCAATTTCTACATGTTGAACTTTGAAAATAAGATATTTACAGATTTTAAAAAAACATCCATCTACCTAAGATATGTTGATGATATCCTTATGTTAGTTAAAGATACAAAAACGTTTCTAACATAATTCTGTCCTTAAATTCCCCTATGAACTCAATGCTAATAATAAAATTCCCTTCCTTGACATATTGATAAACACAAATAATAACAAATTTACTATTTCACCATATAAAAAAACCTACCAGCATAAATTCGTGTATACTTAACTACAAGAGCGAAAGTCCATAATATTACAAAACAGCAATTGTAAAAAATCTAATACATCGTGCAGAAACTAATTCATCCACAAAAAATATTTTTTACAGTGAAGTAAAAAATATAAAGCAAACACTTATTAATAATAGCTTTCCAAACTATATAGTTGATGAACAAATCAGATGCTTTCTTAGAAGCAAATAGAACATAATACTGCTTCTACTAATCCCAAACATATTAATCTCCTATATCGTAATCAAATGTATACTAATTATAAACAAGATGAAAATATACTAAAATACTAATATATCTACAACGGGTCCTAGCAAAAAAATTAAGTTAATCATATACTACACTAAATCTAGTATATCCAACTCAATTATTCGCAATAATTCTTCCTCCCACCCCGTTAGCGATTTGCAAAAAAACAACATATTTTACAAATTCAAGTGCCCTCTTGGACATTGTATCTCCAACGGATTAAATAATATTTATGTTGGTCACACCACAAACTTGCTTTCACGACGCTTGACTCTACATTTGAATAATAACTCTAACAGTTTTAGGCATTTAAAACAACAGGCCTGGCCGCATACACAATTCCGGAAAATCCTTGTGGAAAAGACAACTACAGTTAAACATGAAAACAATAAACAAAAACTAAAAATTCTTGAAGCTATATACATAAAACAGTTGAAACCTAACCGGAACAAAATAAACTATGAAAACTCCACAAATATACTCAAATGCCTATAATTGATAACAGAAGCCATTGGTTTATACCAACGGCTTCTTATACTTTTCACTCTCGCGTGATCATGTGTGACGTCAGGAGACGCGGTGCTATTTTCGCTTCCATGCACGAGTTTGTCGTTGCTTGGAAATCTTCCTTGCAAACAAAAAAAAACTATCATTATTGACATGTCCGTGACATGTTTAATATATTGTAATGTTAGTGTCATCTTTGATGATGGCTTATGTAAGCCGAAAGCTTAGATAGGATTAGGTGATTTTCTTTCGTCTTTCAATGATAATATTATTAAGCTTATCAGACGATATGAAAGGCATTTGCATAAAATAAATAGACAAAACTTGTCTATATTATTTAATGAAATGCATCAATACATATATATATATATATATATATATATATATATATATATATATATATATATATTTGGTTGGATTGATGTGAGTTTGTTACCCTGGGTTTCACGCTTTTGCGATCGTCAGACAAACTGATTATTTTTTTTAAATTTTGGGTTAATGTAGATTGCGTGTATTGGTGTTATTATGGAAGTGGGGGGGGGGAATCGTCGTCGTGATGTCATCGTGCTAACGCAAACATAGATGCATGTCCGTACATCAGATGAGGTAAGCAGACACACATATACACTTACTCGTCCGCCGGAACTCATACAGATATTGACATATGTAGACAATCTGTATGTGGGTGGTGTTGTGTCTATACATACGCATGTGTATGTTGAAATTCAAAGATTGGAAGTGTAGCTGTTAGCTCTATCTCTGATATTGAGCACTTTCTAATATGTACTGCGCATATAGTATATAAATAATTATATATATATATATATATTGATATTTATATTTATATACACACACTTTTCACACACATATATATATATATATATATATATATATATATATATATATATATATATATGATACAGAATTCACAGTAGTTTAATTCAGCCATGCAATGAGTGTATTTTTTACTTTCTTTTTAGATACTAATAAATGATTTCTTTCTCTCTCATACACACAGTGATGCAGTATTAGAAGAAGTGACCAAACAAGACATTGAAGTTTTGGAGAAAATTGAAAAAGATCAAAACAGTGAGAAAGAAAAAGTAAAACCATTTTTTATATTTATTATTATTATGTTCAGTACATGTATTATTATTCTCTATGCTTGTTTGCGTTTTAAAATAGGGTCCCTCTACAGATCTTCCCCACCCACATTATTTTTAAGATTTGGATTTGAGGAAGTCATAGGCCAAGCTGGTTGAAACAAAGGAACAAAGACACATGAAAAAGAAAAAACATCATTTTCATTACATTTTAAAGCCTTGTAGGAATAACATAGCTTAATTTTTAAAATAATCAATTTAACCCTTCTGCACTGTTGTGGTTTTCCCAATTATCTGTTGGTTGGTGAGTTAGTAGATAATAACATCATTCATTTAGTTTCTGTTTTGAAACATGGTAATTCTTGTGTAGCAATGGAACCATATTTTTAAAATAGAAAATAATTATAATAACATCATTCTCAATTTATTGCAAGAACAACAGCAATGCCTTGGACTGGTGACTGATAAGTCAGTTGAATGAGTCAATTAAGAAAATTTTGCTTACAATATTAGTTTCCAAAACCTGGTCTCCAAAATTTCCACTAGATTGTCTATCTGTAAATAGAAATTTAAGCTGAGGTAGATTTTCTTTGGTTAGCTTAATCTTCTGGGCCATTATCATTGCAAATGGAGTGACAAAAAGAGGTGATGAATCAACTTGCAGTCTCTTGCAACTGGACTTCAACTGCATAAGGGCCTAAATCAGTCTGCTTATATTGGATAGATGGTCTTGGATTATTATGATTTATTATTATCCAAAATTCATAATTTATAATTTTCCAAATTTCTCTAAATTTGGCTTGTTTAAAACTTCTTCCAGATTTTCATGTGCCCATTGATTGAAAAACCACTTACTACCAATTTTAGTGAGGGCTCATATTGCTATATATATTGAGCCTGGAAGTGAGCACCTGTTAAACCATAGATATAAAAATGGCACACCTCACCAACAACAGGCAGTTCAGCTCAACATGTCGACATCATTACACTGCTGCTGAACCCATCTACACACCTCACTAGTATTGATTTTGACCCTGGGGCTTGATGGATCAACCCTACCAATGACATCCTACTTGTGCTATCATGAAGCTTTACTAATTAATTCCAGGCCTCTTTCATCATCACCATTGTGACCTCACTCAACCAACTCAACAAATCCATCAATTGCTGGCTTTACCAAAAACACCCTTATGCCTAATCACTTCCCTTACCAACAGCAACTAAAGAACCACATATCAACAATTTTGTTATCATTTCACACAATTACATTGGCATTGAACATTAGGTAAATACATACTCTGAAAATTGATCAATACATGCTTGTTAAAATTTTAATCCTTCTTTGTTCTACTCTATGCTGATTATAACAATAAAATAGCTTGTCAACCAATTAACATTACCTGGTCAAATTTTCTCCATTATACATTTTCAATCTACCCACACAATATTAAGCTTCTTTTTTTTTACAAGAATTACTTGCCCATCTCATGGGAGGAAAAATTAATGCTCATCAAACCATCATTTTGTCTACAAAGAATCTTTATCCAGTTTTTATCTATCTAGTCCCATCTAAGTTTTATTTCCTGGCCTAGAAAGTTAACAATGTCATCAAGATAATTCTATTTCCTTTGAGCTATTTTTTCTGACTTTCTTGTCTTTGGGTAAACATTAAAGCATCTTGATTTCTTTGTGAACATCTTATGACCAAATCTCATTTTCTTCATGCATTTAATTATGAAAAGTAAATTTCACTTTCAAAATCAGACTGTAGGTTTTTCACATTCATTTACCAAGTTAACCTATTCTAACTATTCTTTTACTTCATTCCCTATACCTGAAGAAATTCATTTACAGGCTAATGTGGCTTTCTTGGAATCCTATAACATTCATCCAGCTGTCATTCATTGATTTTGTTAACTTGTAATGTTTTAACATTTCCTGCAGCAGTTTTTATTGCTTTTGAGAAATCTTTGATAGAATATAGTTTTCTATTCTCATATACATCTCTTAATGGCAGAACACATGTTAATTAATATCCTGAGAGTCTGGTGGGGAATATCATTAATTTGGTGTTGTTAAAGCCTTTTTGACAAGGTAGGCAATAGATGACTTGATGAATGTGAAAGTGTATCATCATGCATCAATATACTTATAAGCATAAACTTTCTTGCTTGTGACCTGTGTCACTCAAAAATTATTCTTTGCATTTATCTTAACACCATCCTCATCATATACAAATCAACAACATAACAGTACTTCCCTTCCTGTTGTTTTCTAAGTCATATTGGTTGACTATTTGCATGAAGAATTCAACCCCTATCCAGTCATCAGGTTCAACTAATATAGCTCTATATTCATCATTAAAAAATTAGTGATGAGAAATCAGTTTTCACATACTTTTTCACTCAATTTACATGTTTCTCTTGACGTTTTTGTTTAAAGATGTTATTTTTGGTGGCTTTCATTTGTTTGGTGAATGTTTTCTTTATATTCTGCATCTTTTCCCTCTGTTTTCACTCACAACACCAGCTTCAAATATTTTCATGTTAGTCTACTTTTCTTGATTAATCTTAATCTTTTAACTTTTATCAAAACTCTTTTGTGACATTCAGTTTTTCTTGCCAGTGTTTCAATTCCTTTTTGGTTGTCTTGTGATCTCTTTTCAATTTTTTCAGTTTCCAAAATTGTGTTCCAGTCATTCAATAACTTTACAATGTCTTGTTTCTCTTTGTTATGATACTCCAAGTAGGGATTGCAGTTGTATGCAATCAGTATTAGTTCTACAGACCCAATATCATTGCCACTACCTTTACATAGTAAGCCTATATGATAACAACTATTGAACATATTCTAATTAGTTGCTAACCCTAACCAACCACTATTTCTTTGAAGCAAACAGGCTTTATACCCATTTATCTCAGGCTCCTTTGTCTATTTGTATTTTTATTTTGACTTCCTTCTTTCTCTTTCTCTACAGATCTGTGTGTAGTTTACTCTATGGTAGATCTAAATCTCTCTCATTTGTTGGTGAAGTCCTGCTCATCACAATCGATGTTTGAATCATCATTGAATCCTCATCACTCATTTCCTGTGGGTTTATAGTGTCCGAGCTGGACTAGCTTCCTAACTCAATTTCCATCTTCCCTTCATATTCTTGTACGGATTTTATTTGATCCACATGGTCCAGAATATTATTGCCTTTTTTAACTATTAGTGCTGTATCGTGTGCCTTCTGCATTACAAAATTCGCCCTTTCAAGCAGAGATTCTCAATTTTTCCATACCACATTTTTTCATTAGTGGAATATGACATGATTAATGGGGCTCTAATTTTATCACCATTAATGCAAATGGATTTTCTAATCTGTCAGTATGTATAGTTCTGTAACTAAATAATAGCCTTGGTAATAATCTACCAATCTCATCTTGTTATGCAGAAAATGCTCTCAATCCCATTTTTATAATCTGAACCATTCTTTCTACAATTCCATTTGATTGAAGATGATATGGTGGGGTTTTATAAGGGATACATTCAGACTTTCATCAGAAAATTATAGGGCATTATCTGACACTAATGTTTTTGATACTCCATTCCTAGCATATATTACCCATAATGCTGCCTTATTGAACTAGTTTACTTATTGTGAACATGAACATCTTCAGGGCATCCAGAAAAAGTCAAGCAAAATAAAGCACAATCCCACACTGCGAACGTGTACATGGTTCATATGAATGCGAGAGCTAAGTTCTGTTTCCTTACGTTACAGACATTTATGTACATGATTTTCATCATTGTGTGCATATCCAGGCAACCATGCTTCTAACTTCAAACACTTCTGTGTAACTGTAATTTTTCATTACATCCTTTCTACAGTTTGTTATTGTAAATATTTTTAATAAAATAGATAAGCTGAAATTCATATATTGTATTTATCATAGATATATTATAAAACTTTACTCTCACCAATCAGTTAATAAAAATGATATTGGAAAAACATTGACTTGCATAATAAAATCTGACATAGTATAGATAAACTGATAGTTTATTCTTCTGTGTGTGTTACTGTGCTTTAGTTAATGCATATATGTTTCTCAATAAATATTGTTATAAATGTATATATTTGATAACAAAACTTAATCTGTTCATTAAACAAAATCTTTTGTTTGTGGGAAGAAGTTGCTCAAATTGAACTTACATCTCACCAATGGAATACAACAGGCACTCAAGGCATGGCGCCTCTCTGAGGGAACAATAGTTCATTGTGATTGGTGAAAGTTCTGAGTCCAGTCAGTGATTGTATAAAGTCACTAGTTTGGTTTTCGAGGTATTGAATGTAATTGACCAGTTTTCTCTAAACTGATCTGTGAGAGCTAGGTCAGAGAAGAGATCAGCTGCCAAGCTCTAGTCATCTAGGGTTTTGCAGGTGCACCCATAAACCATTGTATTATCATCATAGATATTCATAAATGATAGGCATATGATCTGAGGTAAATCATTTATGTAAAATAGGAAGAGGGTTCAACCAAAAAGCAAAGCTTGAAAGAGTTTGCTACTGACACTGATGTATTTATACTATGATGAAGATGAGCACCCACCTGTATTCTTGCTAACTGGGCATACACTTTCACAGACTTGAGAAGGATTTCTCCCACAAGCAGTGGTTAAATAATTTTTTTAAGATCAAGGATAACAGTGAAACAGGAGAAGTCAGGAAGGGGATGGTTTTTAACATCTAATGTTCAGTTAGAGGTAAAGATCATAGCAAGAGTTTTGCCATATTTGATGAGGATGAGATGATCTCAGCGTCATTTATAATAGTAGGCACTGATGCTTTGTGTCTATTCAGAATTTGGTTGGAGATCTTCTAGAATTCTCAGGATCTAATTTGTTTCCTTTCAAACTTGGTCTACCTTTTTCATCAGTTTTGTTAGAGTCGGCTAACCAATGTCTGTGGTGAATATTGAAGCTACCACAAATATGAAAGCTAACCAAAGGAATTTTAGTGAGGACATTGTCAATCATCTCAGATATTCTGGTGAAAATTACACTTCCATTATCCTGAGGACAATTCAGGGTTAAAATGAAGGGATTACTATGGGTAAGTACCGTGTGGAAACATATATACAGGAAATTCAGGTCCTCTATTTTAGTTATTAGGAGTGAGTAGCCTGGGATTGCAAGCTCCTGCAGTGGGATAGTTACCAATACCAGTTTTGGACAGGAATAGGAGGTCAGGTTTTGCATCAAGAAGATGGAGTTACACCTCTAAAAAGTTGGAATGTAGACTTTTCACATTGATGTAGAAGATGGTGAACCTAGGGTCTCCTTTTATTTTTTTGAGGTTGGGTTTGATATTTTTGTTCATTTTAGTTATATTTATGTGTAAATAAGTGTGTTTGGTAGAAGACTAGATAGTGATACAGTCACACTCATACGAGATGCATGCATCAATAACCTGAAGTGAATCTTCTGGAGATACAGCTGTAGCAGTACCCTTCATCCTGGAATCAAGAGGCTCCACTGGAGATGACTGAACAGTTCAGGATCCATTCACAAAATAGCAGTACTATTATACCAATATTATACACCTGCTGATAGGATAGCCTCCTTCAAAGTTGCTCAAAGGCTCAGATCCCTATCAGGTAGATAACATGAAAATCCAGTACCCTTAATGAAAGGACAAATAATCTAGGAAAGAAGATACAGGCATGATACTCCAAGTGTATATGTCTTGTTTACTCAGAAATCAAGGCAACAGAATTCCTCCACGAGTCAGAAAAATTGTATTTGTCTGAGACTTCAGGTACTGAGACTAGCTTGCTCATATGTGAGAACTAAAAAAGTCACTGGAAGAAGCAAGGTAACAAGGGTTGTGTTACAGTGGCATCAGCATCCTCTACCCCCATTAAAGTTTTTCATCAGAACAAGCACATGATGTTTCTAAACATGATAATTGATTTGTATAGGTTATCATTACAATTTACTTCCTAATTTTATGAGTAAATAAATGAATTTGTTTTTAAATTACTTGGAAAATTTCATTTAAATCTTTGAGGTACAAGAGCCAATTTAGTGCAAACTTATGGTGAATCAGAATTCACTCTTTATGCTTTATGCTTTACTCTTGTTCCCCTTCTCAGCAGACTAATATTATTGAATATTGTGCATTTAAAAATAATAGGAGTGTACCCAAAATAATTTCAAAACACTTTGGTGCTCAATAACAGAAATTGGAAATTACTTTTAAACATGATAATTAAGCTTATTTATGTTACTATTTATTTTATACTTTAATTTCAAATATTCCATTTTTCAGATGATGATGTGTATGCTTGAAAAATTGTTGATAGAAGAATCATTCAATGGTACACTTCCCACTGATTTTTGTATTAACGATTTCATGAAAAATATGGAAAAAGATTTGCAAAATATTAACCAAATAAAAAAGATGGACACAGCAGAAGAAAATGTGGTAAATATAATTTTTGATTATTTTTTTTTTTCATTCCTGAACAAAAATTATTGAAAATGAAGTAAATTTTTTCAGCAGGATTTGATTTTTAATAAAATATTGATACTGAAATGTTGCTTATAAGAAATCATGCAATTGGTTTCTATTCGTATCAAAATAATCACCTCTAAGTCTGTTTGTAAATTCACACATAGTCAGTTTTTGAGTCTCTATCAAAGTCAATCTTTTGAATACTGATTTTCAAAGCTTGTGTACGCTCCTCAACTTGGAAAACCAGTATAACTCAATTATATTCTTTTTTTACTTTTTTAAGCTAAGCTATTTATAACCACATTATTATTTACTATAAAATGCAAATAAAATTTCAATAAAATGAATTAAAATAAACTTAATGAATTAAAACTATTGATAGACAAATTCATTATCATTTTGTACTTCAAAAATCTAGTTTATATGATTAATGAGGTCTTATTATTTGAACTCAAAGCTTGAAATGTAGCAAATACTAAATTCATTTCTGTTAATATATACTTTCATCTTATTGAAGTTAATAAAATAAGAAAGAAAACGAATTGATTTTTCTTGGGGTCAATCAGATAATGATACACTGCAGGAAATTTCCAGAAATATTTAACTGCTTTACATTTCTGTTTAGGTGATTAAGAGAGAAAGACTCTTCAGAAAAACACCATTGGACACTGAGCTTGGCTATAACAAAGAAAGTGGTATCACTAACAGAATAAAGGTAAATCAATCTAATGCTTAATTGTGTTGCCATTATAAGAATTGGATGGCCATCTAATGAGTTGTATGTAGAATGCAAGAATGTTATGACTTATTTGGACATGTTTTCAAACCAAACAATGCTTTGCATTTTATATTTAATTTTTTTTGTTTTTCTGCTGCTGTAATTGCAATTATCACTGCTACTACCATTTACATTCAGCCTGAATTTAATTGGAAAAAGCAAAACAGAAAGGATTGATTTTCTCCATTAATTTTTCACTGATTTCTATTTGACTATACATTGATTAATCCTTGATTTGTGTAATTTGTAAAATTATCATTAATACGTTCAAGGTGCATTTTTGTAATTGAAATGTAGAAACCAATTCATATATTTTAATAGAGAAATAAGTGAAAATTTCATTTTACTTTTAAAAATAATGACTTTATATATACTTGATGAAAACAAATAAAATGCTGTATTGCTGATGAAAAATATTTCTTATGCAATACCATGCTTCTTTGCTTAATTTAAATATATTTTAAATATTGTATTTTACAATGCCATCAGTATAACATTAATAGTGGCTAAAATGCAAACAGTAGCATCTTAATGGGATATTAAGTAAGGTAAAATATTTTCTTAAGCCAATTAACTGAATTAGTTTTTTCTTTTAATAATATTGCCATGTTAAACATTTTTAAACTGAAATATTTTTATTCATGAGCATGGAAGATTTCAATGGAAAATGCTGATATTTCTGTGTATATCACTTTTCACATAGCTTACAGATACTATACTCTGATCATGGCAGAAATGCCATAAGTAATCAAGTAATTTTTATGGATATTATCCTAGGATATTGTTGTATGGGATACTGTTGATTGTTGTTGGCCTTGTTTTGACAGCTGAATGAAGACATTTACTAATAATCCCTTTAGGAGAAAAGGAAAGATGTTGTTTCAGCCAATAGCAGGAGAGAGAAAAAAGAATAAACAATCCTTCAAATGTTCAAAATTAAGGATAAAAAATTATTGAGAAAATTTGAATACAATTTAATAGCAATTGAGTAAAAGACAAATGGTGTTCTCAGAAGGGTTAAAGAGAGTTCACAGAGTCTAGAGAAATAAAGTTTGGGAAACAAATGTACGTGTATGTACAAATGCATGAATGTGTATGTAATATATCTAGGTGTGAAGATTTATATATATATGTATGTGTGCAAGTATATATTTACATATATGTGAAACTCACTTAAGAAGTTTCTTTTTCTACGGTCAACATAGTTGAGTGTTCAGGTGAGTATTTTATCTAGCTCGGCCCGGTGGCTAGGATCAAAGTGTAGTATCTGCGCTTTGTGAGCTGCCGGGTCGGGTGTCTGTCGAAGGGTAGGGTTTCGTTGGGGGAGGTTGACGGAACTGGCCCGCCTCGTCGGGTTTGGATGGTTATTTATTTTTGGCTGGGCCTACGGGCTCAGAGATACCCACATTAAAAAGGCCTTGTGCCACATTCGATCCCCGTGGGTGGATTGATAAATACCATTTTATCTAGCTTGGGTTGATTGCTCTGTATGGCTGAGATCCCAAATGAGAAACTTTCTTCAGCATGGTATGATTAAGTAAATGTACTGCATGTGCATCTGTGTGTACTTGCTGTGATGACTGATGAGCATTCCTGTGTGTGCTTGCTGTGTGTGTTGTCTTGTGTGGATTTTGGTCTATTCTTATATAGGCCAGAGATAGATTCCAAGCGAAAGCCAAATTTTAATATTTTTTGATCATGTTCCCATTGGTTGAGAAAGTCATATGGTGTGCTTATTACTATGCCCATGTGATGGTGACACCAAGTCTGCTTTTAATTATTTCTGCATATTTAGAAGTCCCATCAATATGCATGTGTGCTTAAATTTTATTTGTACATGTCTATAAATGTATATTCATAAAATAGATCAGTGCAAAAATTGTTTCAAGTAAGTTTTGGCAGACATTTTGTTCAGTGCATTTTTAAGACTTTTTTGTTGTGATATTCTTCTTGAACATTTCTCAAGTTAAAATATAATTTTCCCTAATTGTTTCAATTCACAGCGGGAAATGAAAAAAGAAAGGGTCAAGAAGATACGAAATAACTTTTATCAAGCAAATATTGACAATTCAGTGGTAAGTGAAAAATATCAACTCACATGATGACAAAATATATACATTTATGCATATGTGTATGTGTGTGAGAGAGAAAGAGAGAGCGGACAATGGTATTCAGTTTGCAATAGACAAGATTTGGCAGATTAGCAATTTTGATAGAAAAGGAAAGTAAATACTAATTTAATTTGAAAACTATAATTTTTTTCCGTATTTTACGATTTTCCTCAAAATATAAACATGTAATTTTGTAATTTATCTATACATGCATTTAGCATCAATAACTAAAAGGAATGACAATAAAATAATTCTACCAAAATAAAGAAATAAATAATATTTATATTATATATTTATATTATATATTTATTTTTACATTTTCTTTAGGGAAAGTATTTGCTTGGTATATAACATTTTTGGATTTAGATATATCTCCAACTGGGCAGTTGTTTTTGATTCTAAAATTAAAGAGGATTTTGCTATCTGGTATTGACTGTTATTTATATTGTATAGTTGGCAGAAATACTTTCTGAAATTGATTGACAAACATTTTAACAGAAATAACCCAATTAGTAAAATTTCTATTAGAAAAACCTTAAAAATTAGTTACTCCTGCACAAATAACATTTTACTAATTCACACAATAATAAAATATTAAATAAATTCTATAACAATAACCAATCAGATAGCAGTCGAATGGCAGTTCAAAGTGTTGCTGAGTGACAAGTGAATGTGCCAATGTTTAAAAATACCTAAAACTTTATTTACATACAGAAATGAATTTTTCTTTTAATACCAATTAGATTTAGGCTAAGCAAAGAAGACATATAAATTATTTAAAAATACGTTTCTTGGAGAGTTCCAAAACAGGATTATTTACAACATGGCTTTGTGCCTATTACACACACACACACACACACACACACACACACACATATATATATATATATATATATATATATATAAACGAAGAGGTTATAGTAGTTCCAATGAGAGGAAAGTGTGTATATTAAAAAGAAGAGAGAAAGTGCAAACGGTTTTGGTTGTAATGTGGAATTTTTAAAAAATATATTATGCTTTATTTTCCATAATTTTACTACACGTGTTTCCGGTCTCACAACCTCCATCAGGCAAAGAGTGGATATTTACACATATTATTAAAAGGAATTTATTTTTCTTATGTTTTTTTATGTTAAATATTCTCGATATTAGACATTCTCTTTTTTTTTGTGTTAGTGACCCAAAAGTCTTCCTTGAACTGACAATGAAAAAGTTCTGCATGAAGCGTAATAAAAAAATTAAGATTGGTCCGGGTGAGAAAGATATCTGTATTCTTATCTTTTAATGATCCCTGATGTTTTTTGGGGGGTCGGGGGGGTGGCAGCATGGGTCTGTATATGTATATTCCCTCCCCATACATACATACTGTCTTATTATAAGGAATTAATATATACATATATACACATATACATATACACACACAGACACATACACATACATACACACACACAAGCAAACACACTGCCAATGTTGTGTAGGGTTGCGTGTGTTCCCGTGTGCAGTCTTCTTTTTGCCAATATGTGCATATATATGTATATATCAATACGTGTATGTATACGTGCACTCCCTCTCTATACATACATACTCTCTTATTATAAGGAATTAGTATACGCACATAAACACACCTATACATACACATACACACACATATACATACATACACATACACACACTTCCTATGTTGTGTAGGGTTTGCGCGCGTGTCTGTGAGTAGTCTATTATTTTGCTAATATGTGTATACATATTCGTGCTTCACAGATACCCGCGTGTGAGCAATGTGGCCATGCATACGAGTGGTTTGACCACTGTATTTGGCCTTTATGTGTGCATGTTGTATGTTTTTGCGTGTGGGGTTATTTAGTGCTGGTTTAAATTTGTTTATGAAGTTTTTTTTTTCTTTGTAGGTAAGAATAATTGTCTGTTTGATATATTGGTATATGGTTACATTTATAGATATGTTGTGATACAAAGATTTTTCTGTTGTCTGCTAATTTTATGTTGCTTTTGTGTAGGGAGACCCTGTTATTTAGTTGTTGGCTGATACCTATATATGACTTCTTGCATTTTGTGGATTTGAGTGCATAAATCAGATTTTTGGAGTTGCAGTTTAAATTTTTGCTTATTATGAATGAATGTCGTTTTGGGGTTTCAAAAGTGCAGGAGTTTCCTCCTATAATGATGTCACAAACCCCACATCTTTTTGTAGTATATATATATATATATAAAGGGGAACAACTCCTACAGCTCTGTATCGCACATACCATATTTCTCCTCCTTAAAATTCATACTTCCCATTACATGACTGTTACAGGTATAACATAGTCCCTCAGATACGAGGGCTTGGTGTGTTGCCTGTGGAGGTATCTAGTCAGGCTCTTCTGACCTTCTTGGGTCTGACGGGGTGTACTATACTTTGTTACAGGACTGGGAACCGCTACTGGCGCCTCGTTATGGTGGTTTGGTTCTTCTATTAGCATTTGATGATACTTGGCTGTTGATGGGCTTGTAGGAGATCGAACGTCGTGTCACCAATCTGTAGGAGATCGAACGTCGTGTCACCAATCTGTAGGAGATCGAACGTCGTGTCACCAATCTGTAGGAGATCGAACGTCGTGTCACCAATCTGTAGGAGATCGAACGTCGTGTCACCAATCTGTAGGAGATCGAACGTCGTGTCACCAATCTGTAGGGGATCGAACGTCGTGTCACCAATCTGTAGGAGATCGAACGTCGTGTCACCAATCTGTAGGAGATCGAACGTCGTGTCACCAATCTGTAGGAGATCGAACGTCGTGTCACCAATCTGTAGGGGATTGAACGGCCTCAATTCAATCTGTACTATTTTTACTTTCAACAAACGTACCAAGAAACAACCAGAGAAATAACAAATTCGACAACGTTGGGATTACCATCTGTAGAGTGAAATCGGGTGCGTATTCAAAATAACATAAAATCCTCAACACATTTAATTACTTCTTCAACGAAATACAGAGCAATGAACAAAAATGAAAAATAACACTAAATAATATTATATTACAACAAACAAATTCTTATTTATATAGCATAAGAAATACAACGATTTATGCTGGATTTGTAAATGAAATTAAGATTTGTGAATGAACTCTTTGTGGTGTTTGTTTGAATCTTTTATAAACTCTTTTTGAGGGTTTTAGAATGTAGTTTATGAGTTAAAGTGAAAGATTGTGAGTTAAATTTGTTGTGATAAAATTTTCACAATGTCAGTGAAAGTATTAATCTGTTTATGTAGAAATTAAACAGTTTTGTGTGTTGTAAAATTCAAATGTAATTTTTGCGCAACTGAAGTTGTGGTAAAGGTTACCTTTGACTGTATTTTTGTCCAGAAATAATATTGGGCTGTTTATGATAAATCGGAAGATGATCAATGTTCTGTGATTGGGAACTTGCAGTGATAAGCAATACTTTGCTGTGAAATAAAATTTGAGTATGAAGCTGAGTGTGTGAATGTCTGAACGTTTGATTTATGTTAAAAGGTAACTTTAAAACTTCAGATGATAAAGTGACGTGCATATGTTTAGCAACTGGTTTGTGGTCACGATGCTCACTGGAAAACATGTGTAATTAAATGTTAAGTCACTGGCAGAAATGAACGAAAGCTGCTGTGTGAATTAGGGAATTTTCTGCAGGCTGGGACTATGTTAATGAGTAACTTTTAACCTCAGAATGTGACGTAGTTCTTAGTAGGCGATTGCGTCGCTCTCACGATCTTCACTAGCATGAATGTGTGATGGTCGCTGTGTGAGTTAGTGAGTGAGTGTTCGTATGTACATACATGTGTGTGTATGTTATAGCATTTTCCCCAAAGAGAAAAAACACAAATTCTCCACAGAGCTTTACATTTCTTGTAAATGAGAATAGAATAGACCGAGAGAAACTGTCGCAAAGTATTTATAAGTAATGTGAACTACGTGATAGACTCTAAAACACGTTTACACTTTTTGGTGCATTTTTGAATTGAACATTGTGCATAGGTGGAAACATGACCTTGACATGATCGAATTAATCAAAATATGTTAGTTGCTGAAAATTTGGTTTGGGGCCTCTATGTGTTTAGCTGTGCAAGATTTTAGAACTGCACGTCAAGATAAACAAAATACAATTTTCATATTTATTGTTCAATCGGAACGTTGTTTAATGACAGCATTATGGAAACTTAGGTGTGATCCACTGAAATGTAGAAGTTAAATTCTACAAGCTTCCTGTATTCTAAAGTGGAGGTGAATGGAGGTGCATCAAGGGTTGGCCTCTATTTGTTTACGTATATGGTCGACATGTCTTTGGACTATTTGTCTGTTCGACACTCGCACTTGCACTGAAACAGGTCCTGACTTTTTGTCAACTACCCTTGGGATCCATTTTCCCTGCGAACAAAGATCAGGTCACCCTACATAAACTCCCTCTGCCTTGCATGTTGATCATACTTTCCCTTCATTACCATTTGTTTTTTGTACATGCACAATTGTAGGTCAGGATGTACTCTATGGTCTCATGGTCAATTTTCTTTTCAAGAGCAGTTCAGCTGGTGATAGCTGTGGTTGAGTGTGGTGGTAGAAGTATTTTGCACACCCATGTTTCAATATCTCCTTCTTTTATTCTTAAAAGGATGTACCGCTCGTTCTGCTTGGCCATTCGTTGTTAGATGTTATGAAGCTGAGGTGATGTTTTTATGCCATTATTGGTCATAAATTCTTCAAAATCTGAACTGGTGAAGCAGGTGGCATTACCCGTCACACATTGGTCAGGCAAGCCATGTTCCGCAAATGTGCAACGCAACTTTCCACTTGTAGCGCTTGAAGTTACTGTATTCATAGTATGTACATCTTACCATTTGGAATATGTATCTACAATGATCAGGAACATTTTCCCTTCACAGAGCCCGCACAATCCAAATGAATACCAGACCATAGTTTCTTTGTGAAATATGGTTAGATGATGTCTTGACCTGCTCTATCAGGCCATCCTGACTGAACGAAAGTCAATACATTGGACATCACTGGGTCCCGACAAGTCCATCGTTTTATGCTTCTTGCATCCATTGGTGATGAGTCTAATAAATTGATCAACTAGTGCATTACAAGTTCCGTCCCTTTAGTTATTGTTCTCTCGTTCTGTTTCTGTGTCATGTATTCATTTTTCTGTAATAAAGCGCGTTCCTCTCACTCATTTTCAATTTCCATTAAGCTTGGTTGTTTTTCCTTCTCCTTCAGAGTCACTTTTCTGTATTCCTTTGTAATTAATTAAATTAGACGTAGAGTATTTCTCTCGGGATTGGCACTGGTGTTGAAACCGCTTCGTTCAATGGTATCCTACTAAGGGCATCAACATTTGACATGTTACACCCTTTCCTGTATTCCACAGTATATTCATATGCTGACAATGTCAATGCCCATCTCTGGATTAATCCTGAGGCTAATGGTAGCATTGCTTTCGTTTCTCCTAATAGTTCTAAGAGCGGTTTGTGATCTGTCACTATGGTGAAATGTTTACTATACAGCATCAGATGAAAATTCTTTTACTAGTCGTTTACAATCACAAGAACTTCTTTATCAATTCGCATAGTTTGTTTTTTTTTCTATTTCTATTTCTGTTAAGGCTCGGGACGTGTATAAGATTAGTTTCTCCTCATCGACCTCCCATGATGTATAAAATATAATATAAAATAAAACACACCAAAAGCCCATATATGGTGATGCATCGCATGCATGGTACTGGTACTGTCATAGTAGCGTACCCAACAGTGTAGATGTCAGCAACTCCTTGGATTTATAGAAAGCTTGGTCTTGTTCCCCTCACCAGTTCCATTGTCCATTTTTGGCGAACAGCTTATGTAAGGGTACTAGTATAGTTGATAGTCTTGGTAGGAATTTATAGCAATAATTTATGATTTCAACTTGGTGTTTTGAGGTCTTGGTGCTTCATGTATCGCTCGCATATTTGCTATCACTGGTTTGTTGCCTTCTTCTGTGACCTTGAGTCCACAATACTCTACCTCTGGTACCCTGAAAACACATTTATTTTTTTCAACCTCAGACCCGAATTTAAAAGTCGTTTCAGTACTTTTTTCAAGTTCCTTAGATGTTCTACATTATTTTTGCCACTAACCAAGATGTTATCAAGCCTCACAATCATATATGGTTTTATTGCTGCTAGGCGTGATTTAAGTCTAGTTTGGTAAACTTTTGCAACCCCTCCCACTCCGATTTGGGTTAGCAAGTCTTTTGTTTTGGGTATGAGGTAGTTATCATGCTTTATCGTAACTTTATAATCTCCGCATATTCGAATGCTTCCATCCTTCTTCACGATAGAAACAATGGAGGCAGCTCACTCAGAATGTGTCACCGGAACTATTGTACCGACTTCTTGTAGTCACTCAATTTCCCTGACCACTGGTTTTTACAGTGTGTAGGGCAATGGTCTGGGTTTAAAATACCTTGTTATCGAACCTGCAGGTTGCTGAATGTAGGCCTTCACTCCTTTCATAGTGCGCACGCGTCAGGATATTTGGTCTGTCACCCATTGTCATTGTTTGCCGTTTCCTCTCTCTATGTAGAACACCTGGGTCCTGTCCAGTTTCATGATGTTTAACCAGTTTCTACCCAGCAAATTAGTACCTGCGACTACTATTACGGGTCACCTATAATATTGATTTCCCTAGTTCCCTATGTATGTATGTAACTTGATATTTAATTTTTGTTTTCAAACAATAATGGCATTTTGCCCTTTTGTGCATGCACTGGTCCGGCTTATGGTTTCCTCTACACCCATAACAATTTGCCAATTGTCTCTGTCAACTGTCTATTCTCATGGTCATTTTCATCCACCTGTCCGTTACCACACTTCCTCTTTTCCTCTCCCTGGTTGGCTTTCACCACTCAAATCTGCGACATATCTCCCAGTGGCCTCCATCCCTTGAGCTATTTCAAAAGCTCTCTTAAATGCCAAGTCACTTTCAGGCAATAATCTTCTCTGTGTTTTTCCTCGTTTATTTCACACATTATTCTGTCTCGTATCATTGTCTCAAGTGTCGCACCGAAATTGCAGTCTTCCGATAGATGTTTTAGGTCTGACACAAAGTCTGCAATCGGCTCATCAGTTTTCCTGGTACGTGTATAAAATTTATACCGCTGGACAACCTCGCACGGTTATGGTTGAAAGTGATTTTTTAAAACTTCAACTATCTCTGAATAGCTGTTGTCTCTCGATGTATTTGGGGCTAATAAATTTCTAACGATTCCATATAACACTTAATAGTATTGCTTTTCTTCTTCTTGCGTTCTCTGGTGTATCCTCAATGCCATTAGCGGTGAAAAAGAATTGTAATCTCTCCATGTAATTGGAAAGCTCTTCGGACCCGGTATTTTCTTCCATTTCTCCATAAGTAACCATCTATACTTCAATGAGAAAAAGAAACAGCCAATATTCTAAGTCTTTCTCGTTACGAGAAACGATTCCTCAACACCGTTACAACAATTTTTTGTTAGTTTTGTTTAGCCTTCATAACAAATTTTCAGGTTTTTCTCCTATGACATGAGTGTACCTCTGAAACTATAGAAGTTCATAATCTCATTCTCGACGCCACTTTTATAATCTCTTTGAGGGCAGATAAAGGACAGAGAGTTACAAAACAGGTTTATTTATATGACGTTAATAAATAGTGATGTTAGGAGAAAAAGAGGAGTGGAATTCAAAATAAGTGCAAAACCATTGGGAAGGATATACTTACTGGCATTAACAAACAAGACTGCAATACTCTCAAATCCCTCACTAAGACCAGTCAACCGAGAGTAACGGACGTGGAGGATTAGAATGGTAAATTACTAACGGACAATGAGGGAAGTCCTCCATAGATGGACTCAATACTGTGAGGGTTTATGCAATTACCAGCTCCACTCAGACGTTTCCATATTGGAAACTGTCCTGTACACCGCAGAAAAAGACGAGACCAGTCTGTCAATGCTGAAAGAGGAGGTTGAGTTGGCAGTAAGGAGCTTGAAACCTGACAAGTCACCCGGAGTGGATAATATTCCCTCTGAGCTGATAAGACTATGAAGGTGAAGAAACCATCAAAGCCATCACAGCACTATGCCAGAAGATTTGGGAACAAAAAAAAAGTTGCTTAACGAGTAGATTCTGTCATTGCTAATACCCCTGCTAAAGAAAAGAAGCCTCAGGCAGTGTCGAAATTATAGGACAATAAGCCTGATAAGTCCTGTTTGGTATCATTTTAAATCGTTTGAAATCCAGTGCTGTAGAATTGCCAACAGAGGAGCAAGCAGGTTTTAGAACCGGAAAAGTACAATGGAACAGGTCTTCAATTGTAGGATCCTAGTAGAAAAACACCTGCAACATCAGAAGGACGTGTTCCACAACTTTGTAGATTTCAGGAAAGCGTTCGTATGTGTTGTGTATGGCATGACGGTCTTTGGCAAATCGTTAGAGAATTCAATGTAGTTAACAAAATTATCCAAGTCATCCAGGCCCTATATAAAGACACCACCAGCGCGGTTCTTCTAGGAAAACAAATGGGGGAATTTTTTCCGGACAGCTGTCGGCATGAGACAGAGATGCGTACTTTAACCCACATTGTTTAATCTATTTCTAGAGAGAAACCCTGAATGACCATGATCCTTCAATCTCTACCGTTTTGCAGACGACATTGACCTCATAGCAGGTAGTAACAGTGAGTTCCAGAGACTTAACCAACAAATTTGTTGAAAGAGCAGGTGCATATGGAATGGAGGTCAGCTCCGGGAAATCCAAAGTAATGGTGAATAGCACAAACAGTAACACCTGTGTTAACATTAACATGAACGGGAAATTTTTTTGACAAATGGTTTATGTACAGGCAATTTCCCTCTATTATTTATCATTCAAACATTTTTTAACAATGATAAAAATTGGTCTTTTGGTAATAATTTCGTATTTTTCATATTTATTGATTGATTTCTAATATTTATTTCAAACAAATTATGCAAAATAGTAAGAATTTGATAACAAAGAACATAGGTATCTCCACAGATACACTAAAAATAAGCATACCATGATGAAAAAAGTCTTTACTTTATTATTAAGAGGAAAGACTAAAGGATTTTTTGGTTATTAATTAAATTATATTTTCTTATCATTTTCTAAACCTTATTCTGGTCGTTGCCCACTTCAATTCAATACGAATTCTTTACGGTCCCTCATGTCAATTTGAGTCCTTATCCCCGCCTCCTCACTCGCTCCCTCTTGCTCCGTCTCTCAACTTAATATATTTAGGGAAGTAGGAATATTAAAGGTTGTAATTTCGATATGACATCAAAACACTAACTCCAGAATAATATTATTTGGATAAATATTTCATTTGAATAAACTCATTTATTAACAAAACAAAAAATACATGTACCATCAGCTCTATCTTGTATGGTTTCAATGTGATCCCCTTTGACTGGTGCATGGCCGTCAAACTGTCAATGTTTGGTTTTAAAGCCGTCAGAGAGAGAGAGAGAGAGAGAGAGAGAGACATAAATCGCTTCTTTTTTTTCTACGTCAAGGCAATTTCGAGTTTTTTGACAGTAGGTACATCATACGACTGAAACGAGGTTCAACTAAGTAAGATGTGGGAAAAGCAAATAAGAGCAACTTCCCATCTTTCCAGACTATTGGGTAATTCTTATGTATATCTTCATTCATTCACAGCTTCTAATATCATCCACGCTTGAACCTCACTTGAGCTGCTGTGTTATTTTGAAGTTAGATGAAACTTTCTTGTAATGTGATGTCACCTTCAGATGCATCAGTGCGGCATTGTCATTTGGAGTAGATCAGAGAAGCGAGTTTTCATATCATTATGAAACTGCTTCAAATGATCAACAAGCTCACGACAACTGACTGCAAACGCTCCTGCAGGATCTTGGCCCAAATCTTTAACTCTGTGTTTAGCAGAGTTATGGATCTGTAATCGTCTAAATCCCTTCCAACACCCTTGACCCTTTTCAACAGCGTGATCACACCCCTAGAAAACCGGTCGGAGATGGACCCCTGCCGGAACCAGTTGTTGAACACCACTGTCAAAATAGTGACAAAGATGTGTGACAGCCTCAAGTACATTTCCTAGGGCAGACCATCAAGTCCCGGAAACTTGCCACTGCCGACCCTCTTCAATGCCAAATGAACTTCGCCCTCCGTAATCTCACCTTCGCAGCTAGCCTTACTTGGGGTGAAATGATTTAAAAACTTACATATGGGAGCTGAAAAAGGTTAGAGAAAAAGTGATTTGATGAAGTATTTGAAGATCACCAGCTTTCAAGATTTTTATTCTGGTGTTTGATCAACATGACAGACTTAAATTAAAAAAAAATTAATTCTGACTTATTGTGTAAATACCTGCCATTCTATTTGCTTTATGGTGGTTGGTTGATTTCAGGTTTGATGTTACATAACATTATTTAAACAGGCCTTTGTATGATTTGATGAATGATAGATAATTGCTTCATCACATGAAAGTTGTGTTTTATGGTTATTTTTGCTAAACAATATTATCCATAGTGACTCTGGAGACTTTGTTCCATCACTGTTTTCTGTTTGATTTTGTGACTCATTACTTTATTTATCCCAAATACATATAAAATTAGCTTTATTTTAGTTCAGATTAATTTTTCATTTTGTAATTTGTTCATTATCATCCTTTTTGTTTCAGTTAATTTGCAGTATAAGGACCAAAAGCCCCCGGTATTGAGAATGTACTATTCTCGTGTGAAATTGCTTGATTATTTTGAAAAGGACATTAAAACATTGTGCTCGATTAACTTTTGCAAGTTATGGACAATGTAAGTTCGACTTCTTTCTCGTCGCGTACACAGAACATTCGCCATTACTGGTTTTGTTAACGTACGTTTGCCTCGAGTAGTCATGCGCCGCGGAAGCTTCACTTGTCTTGATTACTGTGCAATGCGCGAAGTTTGAGATGAATGTGCGAAATAATGTACGAAAAAACGTAAAATCCAACAATTAAAATAAAATAAGATAAAAATTACAAGCCTAAAAAGTAAAAAAAGGATTTTTTTTTCCTTCTTCTCAACGATGTTTTTTTTGTGTTATGAAAGTTTCTTGAATAAATCACAAAATATATTAAAGTTTCTTCATAAATTACATTTTAGGGTGAGATTCTATTTCATTAGCTGTTAGCAGATTTATTAAGGACAATAAAAAAATACTAATCATTTAAAACATCATTTCACAAAATACGCTCATTTTAAAATAACATCAACGAAAATCGTGCAGTAATCTTATCCAGTAAGATATGTGTTGTAGATTCCGAGATGAATTCGGTCTCCAATGAATGACAAACGCAATAATTAAATATAAGAAATAAAATGTATTTACACAATCATACAAAGAGTAATACGGTTAGTAAATCCAGGAACGCGGTTAGTAGCAAATACAGATAGATATATACAGTCTCGAAGTAGGACTTCCTTAGAGTCTACGTGCTTGTAACTGACTTCTACAAGAGGTTACCTCACTCTATCTCCGTTCGTATATTCTCTCACAATCCGTATATCCTCTCTCACTGACTGTCTACCCCTGGGTATTTAACGGCAGCACTCCAAGTAACACTGGTAGAGTCCACTTATATGAAAAAGGAGTGGAACCCATAACACCCCCCTCCTTAGATCCCTGGGGGAAGTTAGTATTTTTGTCTCTTATGGTTGATGATCAGGGGTTCGACAAATTTTCTCTTCCTGTTTGACCTTCTCATTTCTGTGTCTTCCTGCGGTCTTTGTATCTCAAACGCTTCGAAGATTGTATCCATAGAGTCGTCGTTTCCTGCGGTTGACGAGCTTGGCTCCTCAATCCGTCTTTTCTGTAATTGGTCGATATGTCTTCTATGTGAAAACTTCTCGCCTTTTATGGTGTACATTAGATTCCCTAATCTATTGATTACTGTGCCAGGCTCCCAGTAAGCCATATTGTTTCTAAACATTTTAAAATAAACCCGTTCTCCAGGTTTGAATGATCTCTTTGGTACAATCGGTGTATACTGATTTTTGTTCTTGTTTGGCAATAATTTGTCAAACACAGACCTTATTCTCCGGGCAAACATCAATTCCGCTGGTGAGAGACCCGATGGCGTGTTCACGTTAGGTGTTATTCTGTACACTTGGAGGAACTATTGTATCGCTTTTATCGTCGGTACATCCTCAGCTTTTTTTAATGCGATTTTTAGTGTGTCGACGAATCTTTCAGCTTGTCCGTTCGACCTCGGGTGGTACAGAGCTATCTTGATATGTTTTACTTGATATGTCTCACAAAATTCTTTAAAGTCACTGGAGGTAAACTGTGTGCCGTTATCGATTACCAAACAATCCGCGACGCCAAATCTCGCGAATAGTTCGTGTAAACAGTTTATGGTGTTTTCTGTCGTCGGGTGTTTAAATCTGGCAAACTCTGGCCATTTACTGAAACTATCTACTGTTATTAAATAATAGTAACCTTCAATGGGTCCTGTGTAATCCACGTGAATTCTGGACCACGGTCTGTCGACTTTAGGCCATGGCCTTTGTATAGAGGGTGATGCCTTCGCCGCAGCAGCACGACCTTTACAACTTTCCACCATCTGCGTGATATCATCGTCCATATTCGGCCAGTAGACAAAACGTCTTTTATGTGTGATGTGTGCTCTTCAACATTGTCGCTCTTAATTAGAATATCATCCAGATAAGTGGTCGCGAAATTCTGGACTGTGAGCATTGCAGGTGCAACTTTTATTCCGAATGGTAGTCTGTTGAATTTGTACAACCCTTTGTGCGTATTAATGCAAAGGATTTTCGTACTCTCTTCTTGTACTGGGATTTGTAGATAAGCCTCATTAAGATCTATTTTTGAAAATATCTTACTGCCGTTGAGCTTTGTAAATATCTCCTCTGGGCTCGGAAGTGGATAATGGTGGTCTTTTATTGCTTTGTTGAGTCCCGTCGAAAAATCTGCGCATACGCGAATTTCTCCTGACTTCTTTTTACATAAACCACCGGCGGTGCCCACTCACTAAACTCTGTTGTTGATAGAATCCCAGTTTGTTCAAGTCTCTCCAATTCTTTGTCTAATTTTTCTATAGTAGCGAACGGTACATTTCGCTTCTTTTTAAAAATTGGTTGTACGTCTTCTTTTAATTCTATTTTGGCCTTAAATTTCTTGCATCGTCCCAACCCGCTTGAAGATACCTCAGGAAATTGATTATATAATTCCTCCTTCAATTTTATAGTATCTGATTGTTCAACCTCTAACTTTTTGCAAAACGAGTTAATAGGTAGGTCCCAAACGTTGAACTTCTGCATCCAGTCGATACCTACTAAATTTTCAGTATCTTTCATGACGTATATCTTCAGTTTTTTTGTTTTGCCGTGAAATTTAATATTCACTATTATTTCTACCTCAAATTTTATTCGTTTGCCTGTAACCGACTTGTCAATTTTTTGAATGTGTAACATGGTAGGTCTGTTGAGTTTTTTTCATGTCCGTAAGTTGATTATCGTGAGGTCGGAACCCGAATCCAGTTGTAATTTAATCTTTTTATTTAAAATTCCCAGTTCCACTTATTTCCTTACCTCGGTGTTGTCATCCTTGTAGCTCTTATTGTATTAGTATATTTTCTATTTCTACAATGGGATGCCTTGTGGCCCTTTTTTCCACATTTTTATATCTGAAGCGGCAATCCTTGTTCCAATGTAATCCTCCACATCGATAACATGCTGATGGAGGGGGCTTATATTTGTTTCGATATTCGTCATAATTTGTCCTGTATGTTGTACTTTTTCTCTTATCATAAAATTTTCTTTTTCTTTCCGAGGAGGGTGAGAATCTTTTTTCATTGTCGTAAAATTTTAGCTTTCTTTCCGGGGAGGGTGAAGAACGTAGACTTTTGTTTAACTTACGTATATGAGAAACAGCTGATTCTTCAATGTCCTTTGCGTCTTTCTTTATGCTTAAACATCTCTGGCAATCTTCCGATAATTGCTGTAATATTAGACCCGGTTCATTTTGTAATTTTGCAAGCATTCTTCTGCGCATTTCGCTATCTTTTGTAGAAACTAGCCCTTGAACAAAGATGAGACATTTGAAATTGTCCGGGCTTAATTCCTCTAGTTTGAAGTCGTCACAATGTTTATTTTCGATTGCGGCAAACGTGGAATAATCCTCATTATCTCCCTTTACCAGGTTAAGGCATTTCCACCTTCTATGGAAGAGTGATGTTTTGGGGCTGAAGAGTTCTTTAAGACATGTCACTGCTTCGTCAAATGTTAATTTGTTCGTCTTTTTTGGCAAGATATAATCCACGAACTTTGTATATTCTTCAGTTCCTAATTTTTTAAGCATTAGACGTAGCTTTTTTGCTTCTGTTCAATTTTGACAGTCTATGTTAAAGATGTCTTCATGTCTTCTGAAGTAATTTTTGTCCTCATCTAGAGAATATTTTAAAATCTCTATCGTATTCCACACTGCGTCTTGCGAAAATGTTGCTTCTTTTTCAATATCTAATTGTTTGTTGCCCGCTACTTTCAATATTAGTTCCTGGAGCTCTATTTGTCTATCTTGATTTTCCTTTTGCGTTTATAATAATTGCTTTTGCCATTTTTCTTGTAGCTGTAACTGTTGATCATTTTGGTATTTTTGCATTTGTAATTGTTGCTCATTTTGGTGTTTTATCAGTTCTACCAAAATATTTTTAAAATCTTCCATGATAACTCAATTTTATGTATTTTTACTCCTCGAAATTGTTTGTCGCTAATTTGTTGTTGGACGACGAGGGAAGGATTTTTCTATTTCTTCTTTTCGTGTGAGTTCGAATCGCTCGAAGACAATTTGCTTGTTGGACGACGAGGGAAGATTTTTCTTTTGTTGACTTTTTCTTTTCCGCTTGGGTTCAAATCTTCGTCGCCAAGCGGTTATGGATTCCGAGATGAATTCGGTCTCCAATAAATGACAAACGCAATAATTAAATATAAGAAATAAAATGTATTTACACAATCATACAAAGAGTAATACTGTTAGTAAATCCAGGAACGCGGTTAGTAGCAAATACAGATAGATATATACAGTCTCGAAGTAGGACTTCCTTAGAGTCTACGTGCTTTTAACTGGCTTCTACAAGAGGTTACCTCACTCTATCTCCGTTCGTATATTCTCTCACAATCCGTATATCCTCTCTCACTGACTGTCTACCCCTGGGTATTTAACGGCAGCACTCCAAGTAACACTGGTAGAGTCCACTTATATGAAAAAGGGGTGGACCCCATAACAATATGAAAAGCTGTAAACAGGCGAAGTAACCTTCTGCACATTACGACTAGGGGAAAACGTATGTAAACAATGCCAGTAATGACAGTCGGACAACGCGAAAGAGATCGAACTTACATTGGTGATAAATCGAAAACGATAATCGAGCGCAATGATTTAACATCATTTTCGAAATAACCAGGCAATTTCACACCAGAAGGGTACACTCTCAATACTGACGTCTTTTGGTGCTTATACTGCAAATATATTTCTTTCTTCCATTTTTCTATATTTGACAAGTAATAATTAAATTCATTATTATATAAGAAACTAAATAATATAAAAATGCTATTATTATTACCAAATAATTAAAAATAATGATAAATTAAAGATTAGAAAATTATAAACAAATAGTAAAATAGTCTGGGTTTGTCATTTACACTTACTTTTCAGAGAAGTGTATTTAAAAGAAAGCCAGACAGCTTATAAAAAATTATATTTGATGTGCTACATTTGTCTGTAAAAATTTAGAAATGGTTCAAAATGTTATAAGAAGCATTTGGTTGCAAAGGGTAGGAACAAACAAGGATTTAATTTTAAGCAGCATGTATTCATCAAAATTCAGAATATATACATAATTTTTTGAAATTTGGTAAAAATTGTTCATGTGTTTTTAGTTTCTGTTGGTCAGGAAAATGATTAGGTTAGGGGTGTTGTCTCTAGGGTGTGGGGGTCAATTGCCCTCACTAATTTATATTAGATACAATGCCACAAAATAATAACAAGAAAATGAATGAGCTGAGCAGTATCTCACAGAAAACCAAACAGAAAAAAGAAGTGAATCAATCAAATGAAACTTGTTAATAGAATTGTGTTCTAAAGAAGAAAAAATAGTTAGAAGTTCCAGTGACACAAGTGTATTTGCCAAAGCCCCCTTCTGCATTTTTTGTCTTTCAGTTAGATGGATGTGACTTTTTAAAAAGTATTTTAAACTTTATTTAAGTTTTTGTATTACCTTAGCAAGGCTTTTTTCCATTACTCGAAGATTGTATTGTAAATATTTTTAATAGGTTTTATATATTATGATCTGTTATCTGCCTTTACTAAAAAGGTACAAAAAAGGAAATTTTTGTGCAAGCCTATTCTGTAAAAAATTGTATTTTGTTATATTGTTTTAAAGTCCTGTAATAAATGTTTGTTCCTTTCAAGTTTCACTTAGTAGTTTTGAGTTGTGTTTGTTTTTAATATTGGGGATAAGAGAGGTTTTTTTCTCCCATTCACACTAGGGTAAATATCTTTTAATATATATGAAAATTCTGAATTTTGAAGATAATAGTTTAATTTGTGTTTTCAGGCAGAAAGAATAAAAGAGAAAATGGAAAAGCTTAGTGCCACCTGGGATAAGCATTGCGCATTAGAACAGAAAAGGATATCTGAAGTAAGTACAATAAAAACGTTTAAAAAAAATATATATATATATATATATATATATATATATATATATATATATATAATTTTTATGTGCAGTACTTAGTGGATAGTGCTCAATATCAGTGATAGAGCTAACATATTCAGTTGTATGGATATGAGTTTGTGACCCTAGGTTTCATGCTTTTGCTATCATCAGACAAACTGGTTTATTTTTTTAAATTAGCTCTATTTTTGCTTGTTTGACTATGTTTGGTGGTGTGCTTTATCATACACATAGACACACATGCATGCAGTTGTACGCATATTAGTTGACAGAAACGCACCCATATAAACAATGCAAGGCCAGGTACAGATGCACAACCATGCACTAGGGCATACATACATACACAATTTTAATTCTATTTCGATGTTGAAATCATAGTTTTTTATATGCAACAATGTTCCTTTCAGCAAGGAGTGGGTAGGGGTGTTCTTGATGCCTTTCAGATCTCCCGCCTGCATCGTCAGATGAACTTACACTTCCTCACACACACATACACACATGCAGACACACACATAGACTCCTATTGGTCTGGGTCTTTGTATTCTATTTGTGAGCATAGTAATGATAATGTTTGTATTTTTAACGATGACTGCTTGTGTATTACTGACAATTGTGATTATGCTGATAGTGATAATAACTGTGATATTAATTATTATTAATATGTTAATAATAGTTATTGATGTATTAACGGTAAATTTAGCATTAATGACCATAGAAACATTAGTAAAAAATCAAATCACCACCACCACCACCACCACAAAATTCTACATAATTTGCATAAATCAGTCCAAGTTAGATTATCTACCAACTACAACAATAAGGAAATATTTGATAAGACTAAAATTAAATATATAAAGGCTTTAGAACTAAGCAATCATAAAGTAAATTTAGAGTATTTAGAAAAAAACAAAGAAGGTAAAACTAAACAGAAAGACCATAAGTGCAACATTATGTGCTTCAATCCATCTTTCAACTGTAATATTCAAACTAATAAGAATTATTAAACAAATATATCTCCAACAAAGACAATGTAAATTTTTCTAAAAATAAATGCAACTGCCAAAAAATATGATCTATCCCTTAAACGATTAGTGTATGACTGATAATATTGTATACCAAGTGAGCATACATTACAGTAGCAATGTTAAATTTTATTTTGGTTTCATTGAAAATCCTTGGAAATTTCATTTCTGCCATCATTAGGTAATATATAAAACCGAACTGCTCTCTCCAAAAATTTTCTGCTAGTTCCCCTTCTATTAACTGGGATACTGTAGCAAGAGCCAAATCTTATAATGAAAAAGGAAATAAATGTAACTTATATCTTGTTGAAAAACTGATTATCTTAAAACACTTAAATAATCTGAGCTTATTAAAGAAGAGAAATGAATTGATAGTAGGCATAAAAATAAATATCTATTAAATACATTGATCCAGATTAATTTTTAATGTAATTTGAATTTAAATTATAGTTTATTTTAATGTAAATTACTATTTATTTTTAATATAAATTCATGTTTGTTTTGTTTTGTTTTGTTTTGTTTCTTAAATAAGAGCAAGTAATCTCCCTTGAATTAAAAAATGAATATTCACAACTCAAAAATAAAATATTTTTCATTTTTTTTCTTACATACAAATCCCATTTATTTTAATTGCCAAATATAATTTTTAAAATTAAAAAACTGTAATCCCAGTATAATATATAACTGTGCCAACATTGTGATAACCAGATATATTATTTTTTTCTTTAACATTTAAATTATGTAATGGTCAGTCCATAATCAGCACCTGAAGATTGTGTTGTGTATGAAACTCCAAGTTATGTTAGCAGTGAGGGATAATATGTATATTTATTAATATGTACTTAATAGCTCTGTTATATTATGCTGAGCACTGTTTTATTAACACCAGCACTATATGTATCATCTTACTTATTATAAAACGCAGATTGTGTGTGTGTGTGTGTGTGTGTGTGTGTGTGTGTGTGTGTGTGTGTGTGTGTGTGTGTGTCTGTATGTTTATATATTGGATCGGATTTCCTACATTTTTCAACTGATTTCAACAAAACTTCACAGAACTGCGTAAAATTACCTTGCGGTGGTTCTGACAGCGCCCAAAATTGGAAAAACACAATTGTGTTTGCACGAAATCAATTTGAAAACACGATTCTGTCGCCAGAATGAAAGGGGGACAACTCATATCGAGTTTTACTTATTATAAAACCCAGGTTGTTTGTTTGTGTGTGTGTGTGTGTGTGTGTGTGTGTGTGTGTGTGTTCGTTTATATATGGGATCCGATTTCCTACATTTTTCAACCGATTTCAATAAAACTTCACTTTTTTTGGCAGTTAGTGTTTCTTATTGTCTTGCACACTTTTTTCTTTATTTTTACATTCAGAATGCTTTAAAAATTACATTTACAAGACAATTGTTTATAATAAAATTCTATTCAATCTTAAGTAACGATTGAAAACAATGTTTTTGTTTGAGTTTGGGTTTGACCAATTCATAAAAAAATAAATAAATAAATAACTGAGACATGCGTGTCCGTCAACCTTAAATAATAATAATTTTATTTTTTAGTCTTTATGATGGTCGATACTTGATCTATCTCTTACTGTTACTGTCCCCGGGCAACGCCGGGTTCTACTGCTAGTATATTATATTTACATATATATACTCACAGATTACTTGTTTATTGCAAAAGAATTTATAACAGAAAAATTGCACAAAGTCTTCAAACAGCCCTTTCAGGTTTTGAGTTTTCCTTTTATTATAGCTCTGCTATGATAGAGGGAAAACTCAAGCTGGAGGTAGATGGATTAATGCCTTTACAAAATCATGCTAATGTCTTAAAAATGCCTAAAAACTTTTATATATGAAAATTAATTTCTTTTAATTTGGATTAGTTTTATGTCATTACCTTTTAAAGTTCAAAGAAGGCATTTAAATTATTTAGAATGTGTTCTTATGAAAACTGTGACAGTACCTAAATTTTACCAGTGGACTAGCATTATCAGAGAAAGCATTTTATCTTACAAGAACAAAATCTACATTAGTGAGACAAAACATGATCCATATTAAATGGCTGAATGCTTGTTTTTTTTTACTTTAACTGTATCATTATAGAAACACGATTTAACTAATTTCAATTCCATTTTTATTTATTTTTGTTTTTATTATTTTTTTATGTATCCCACATTGTTTCAGTCCTAAACTGGTAACAAGGGAGAATAAATTGAAATAGTTGAGAGCTATATTAATCATAGGAGACTCATACGGACTTTCAATGTATCTTTGTCTGATTAAATTAGATTCACTTTATATTAGAACATCATCAGTAACTGCTGTGTCGTGGCACAATAGTAAAAATAAGAAAATCAAGTCGAAGTTGGTTTAAAGAACAAGTTTATTTAACATCACAGATACAAAGGTAGGAAACGGGTACTACTCAGCTAGGCAGTTGTATTACTGTCGCTGCTTACACCGGGTAGGTATTACTGGCACTATATATAGTGAGAAACGGTGTAATTCCGTTGTGTTAGAGGCCGGCGCAACACCCCCCTTTGAAAATATCCCGTCTGGGAATTAATAACGTTTTTGTTTTGGGTTCACCCTAATCAACTCCGTTGATTTCCGCTTTCTTTCTGACCTCCTATTCTCAGGAGCTGTCTCTGGTATGGGCACCTGAAAAGTATCAAACACTATGTCCATGATGTCCTCCTCGGGCGATCTGGTCACCTCACTGTTCGAGTATCTTTTTCGGATTAGGTTAGTGTGACGTTTTTGCACGAAATCTGGTCCCTTAATCATATAGACTATGTTGCCTATTTGTTTCTCAATAGTGTCGGACTCCCAAAATGTCCTATTATTTCTATGCATCTTGTAGAAAACTCTTTCGCCAACTTTATACCGTTTTTTTGTTATTGTTTTTTTGAGGTTTGGCCTATCCTGGTTTGGTAACAACTTGTGGAAAATTGATCTAACCTTGCGTCCGAACATGACCTCAGCAGGTGTCTTCGACGTTTCGATGTTTGCATTTGGAGTGACCCTGTAAACTTGTAAGAACTGTTGGATTGACTTATCCGTCGGTGATCCACTAGCCTTTCTCAGGGCTCTCTTGAACGTATCCACGAATCTCTCCGCTTGCCCATTGCTTCTTGGATGGTATGGTGGAATGGTTATATGCTCGATTAGATAATCCTTGCAGAGATGTTTAAATTTGGTAGACGTGAATTGCGTTCCATTGTCTGTGACAATGCAGTCTACAACTCCAAACCTAGCGAATAGTTCATACAGGAAGTTAATAGCTGCCTCGGATGTGGGATTCTTGCATTTCAGTACTTCCGGCCACTTAGATAGACTGTCTATAACAATGAGATAGTAGAAACCATCTAACGGTCCAGCAAAATCCAAGTGAATTCTCGACCAAGGTCGCTCCGGTTTTGCCCACCAACCGAATTGGGTCGGAGGAGCTTTCATAGCTAATGCGCATCCTCTACACTCCCTGACTTTTTCTTCTATATCCTTATCCATGTTTGGCCAGAAAACGAAAGAGCGCATAAGGCTTTTCATTCTTGATATGCCTGGATGTCCTACATGGAATTCCTTGAACATTCTTTTCTGTAATTTCGTAGGAATTACGACCCTGTCGCTATATAACAGGACGTTATCACAAATTGAATAAATTTCCTCATCCAGTTGGTTACTGTTGATTTTTTCTTTCGTGCTTATAATAAATTCTTCCACCTCTGCCTTACTCTTAATCTCATCAAGCGTTACTGGAAGTTCTCTTATCGTGTCACATAAAGTATTTTTTACTTCAACTTCCGCTTGAATGGCTGCTATTACCATATCCTCCAATGGTTCTGTGTGCTTAGGTATTAACCTTGATAAGCCATCTGCATGACCAAGTTTTTTAGATGGTACATACTCCATTTGAAAATTATAACTCAGAAGAATGGTACCCCATCTTTGGAGTCTATTCGCCGTATGTTGTGGTAGTCTTTTTTTCGATCCAAAAATCGTTAGTAAAGGTTTTTGATCTGTTTGTAACAGAAATTGTCTACCGTGCAAGAAACGATGAAATTTCTTTACTGCGAAAATAATTTCTCAATTTGCGAGTAGTTCTTTTCTGCTGGTAAAAGTGAACGGGATGCATGGGCTATGGGTTTTATTTTTCCATCATCCATTTTGTGTAGTATGCATGCTCCTATGCCATAGGCACTGGCATCGCTTGCAACTATAATATCACGCTTCGGATTATAATGTGCCAGAAACAAGTCAGACGTTAATATATCTTTAATTTCCTGAAATGCTTCTTCGCACTCTTGCGTCCAGACCCATTTTTGGTCCTTCCTTAACAATTCATTTAATAATTCGCCAACCCTAAGAAACTTTGTAGAGACGCAATATTTTCTGGAGCAGGCATGTCCCTTATTGCACTCGATCTATGTGGATCCGGCCTTCTTCCATGTTCATCAATAATTTGCCCCAAGTATTTTATTTTTTCCATGAAAAAGGTACATTTTTCCTGTTTCAGTTTAAATCCATAATCCTGGATCCTTTTGAATACTTGGTTTACATGAGCTTTGTGTTGTTCTTTGCTAGCGCTGTTCATTAACACATCGTCCAGGTACCCTACTGCGAAGTCCAGCCCACTTAACATCATGTCCATTGTTTGCTGAAAAATCGCAGGGGCGACTTTGACCCCAAAAGGAAGTCTGTTAAACTTGTATAATCCCTTATGGGTATTGATGCATAGCAGCTTTGAACACTCCTGATCGACTGGGATTTGTAAATACGCGTCACTGAGGTCGATTTTAGAAAAAATATTTCCCTCCACTCAGTTTCGCGAATATTTCTTCAGGGCTCGGAAGGGGATAATGGTGATCCTTTAATGCATTGTTTAAACCTGTTGAGAAATCGGCACAAACCCTAATCTCCTTGCTCTTCTTTTTGATGTAAACTGTTGGCGTAGCCCACTCACTGTGATCAATTTTTTCGAGGACAGCCATGTTTTCGAGTCTTTCTAATTCACCGTATATTTGTTCTATAGCGGCGTATGGAACCTTTCTTTTCTTTTTGAACACTGGCTGTTCATTTTCTTTGACTTCAAATTTTGCTACCGCTTTTGTACACCTTCCAAGACCGCCTGTAAATACGTCTGGAAAATTCTCTTTTAACTCCCTCTTAAGTTTTTCTGCCTCCATATTCGCATCCTCAACTTTTTGACAAAAAGAGCTTAAAGGCAGATCGCATAGTCTAAAATTTTCGAACAGATCAGTTCCAAAGATGTTATTTGATTTTCGCATGACAAAAATTTTCGCTTTTTCGGTCTTTTCAGAAGAAAAGAAATATTCGTCAATAATTCTCCTTCGAAGGTGATTTTTTCACCACTGACACTTCTCGCCGTTTTATGTGATTTAATCATAGTGGGTCTCCCAAGCTTCTTCCATGTCTGTATATTAATGATGGAAATATCAGACCCACTATCAAGCTGTAGTCTTACTTTCTTTTTAAACATTTTGACCTGTACAAATTTCCGGATATTTCGTTCCTCAGGTTCAATCTTCGTTAGTTTAATGGATGTCTTCTTTCTACCAGATTTTTACCTACAATGTGATGCCTTATGCCCCTTCCGGTAGCAGTTGTCACAGTGTTTGAATTTGTAGGGACACTCATTGTACCAATGTTTATCTCCACACCTCCAACACGGTCCAGGTGGATCTTTTCCCTGTTTTTCCTCTGGTTATTTTTTGAAGTTAAATTTTTCTTCTGATGGACCTTCTTAATGTGCGACACTCCGCTTTCCTCTATGTCACGACTGTCCTGTTTCAACGCAACAAACCGTTCACAGTCTTCCGCTAAGCTTTGTAGTTTTAAATTCGGCTCATTTTCGAGTTTATTTAAAACACGACGCCTGATCTCAGCGTCTTTACCTAAAACCAGCCCTTGCACAAATATTAAACATTTAAAATTATCTGATGATAATTCCTCCAGTTTAAAATCGTCGCAATGCTTGTTTACAATACTTGCACAAGTAGTGTAATCATCTTCCTCTCTTCTAGTGACATTCATACACTTATATCTCCTGTGAAAAAGAGAAGTTTTTGTAGAAAACAGTTCTGTTAGTAGAGTAACTGTCTCTTGAAAGTTCAACTCACTGGTCTTTTTTGGAAGGATAAAATTCACGAACTTAGTATGCTCGGCAGTTCCCAATTTTCTTAGCAGAAACCTAACTTTTTTAGCGTCTGTCCATGTACCGCAATCCGATACAAAAATATCCTCATATCTTCTATAGAAATGAGCAAACGTGACATCGTCTTCTGGATTATAATTGAAACTTTCAATAGCGTTCCACACAGCCTTCTGGGAGAATGCGTTATGATTCTCGCTTGCATTCGTTAACTGTGTTGCCTCCAGAAGTTTCCTCTGTTCCTCCTGTGTTTTCATAAAGATTTGTTCGACGCGTTTCTGTTGTTCCAACAACTCTTTTTTAAATTTCTCCTCACTTTCAAGTTGTCGTTGAAGTTGTTGCTTTTGCAACGCGAGATTTTTTTCCGTTTGAAATTTGAACAATTGAAGAAGAGACTCTCTTAATTCTGCGTCTATGGTACGAATTCAATTTACGCACCATACAGTTTACACATGTATTAAACAAATCAGTTTTCCCAAGGCTTGCTTACTAAAATTAGTTTGCTCAACTAATGCACAAACAAGAAATATGTATTTCTCGTAAAAAACAAAAAAAAATCCGTCGCTTTAAGGAGTGTCGACTAATGGGAAAGTCACAAAACTTTTTTCCAACCTCTTTGCGGTTTTGCACAAATATGACTCGAATTTTTTACAGTCTTTGTTAAGCACAAATGACTTACGCGAATATATATTTTTCATTCGACAAATCATTTAACTTTGAAGAGAAGAAAAAAAAAATCTTACCGTGACAAAAAAATTCTGGTTTCTTGTAAAGAAACAAAAAGAAACAGTGAACCTCTTTTTTTCGAAACCCTTCGTGTCAGTATTTTCAACTATAATTGACAATATTATTCGCGTTCTCACGCTGTAGACTTTTGGTAGCAAATTTTTGGTTGTTTCTAATAATTTTTTTTTACGTCGCCAAATTACTACTGTAGTAATTAATTTGCTATTAATCCTTGCGTATCCACATATCTGTTTGAAATGACGAAGGTGTTTTGCCGTAAAGGTCTTGCGAATCCTTGTATTTCAATCACTTTAGGTGATTGCCTGCAGTGATATCGTTTCGATTCCGACGTCGCCAATCTGTTGTGTCGTGGCACAATAGTAAAAATAAGAAAATCAAGTCGAAGTTGGTTTAAAGAACAAGTGTATTTAACATCACAGATACAAAGGTAGGAAACGGGTACTACTCAGCTAGGCAGTTGTAGTACTGTCGCTGCTTACACCGGGTAGGTATTACTCGCACTATATATAGTGGGAACCGGTGTAATTCCCTTGTGTTAGAGGCCGGTGCAACAGTAACAAAACAAGACTTTATTGACAGGTTGTATAAAATCAAAAGAGGACTTATTATTGGTGAGCTCAATCTTAACATAAGATGTGCAGATGATGCTGTGCAGTAAAAAAAGTGTAGGAACTTCTAGACAAAGTAGTAAAGGAAATCAATAAGAAATGAGTGACCATAAATTGCAAGACAGAATGTTTTTTTGTCAATAAGAACAGTCCAAGATGTGACCTACAGATTGGAGACGCAGAAGCATACAAATTTAAATTTTTGAGAAGTGTTTTAACAAATGATGGAAAATGTGACACCAAAATTTGAAGGTGAATTAAAATAGTGAAAGCCTTCCAAAATCTAAACAAAGTATTAAGAAACTGGAAAATTTTGTTAGAAAAAAGAAAAGAGTGTTGAACTGAATATAATGTCACTCGTTCTATATGGCAGTGAATGCTGGACAATTTCCTCATGCATGAAGAGAAGACTTGAGGCTACAGACATGTGGTTTGCAGATTACTTATAATATCATAGATGGAAAAAAATGGGAAGTAAACTTAGAATAAGAATTCTAACGTCTAAATAGTTTGTAGTATTTTTGTTGTTATTAAAATCTAAAGTTAGCTTTTAAGGCAATAAACACTGCTGGCTGTGTCATACTGTAATAACAATATCAATAGAAAAAACGACCTTTTGCCAGGTTTTTTTTGTGGTTATCTTAAGTTAAACTTTACCCATGTGACTAAAAAGTTGAATTTTTGTATGCATTCAGTCAGCAAATTTGTTCTCATGAACATGAAACATTTACTATTTTCAAAACACCTTGTGAGCTACACTGGGTAGTCTCACAGGCTGCATGCTGTTTGCAGGCTGTATTTTGTGCAGATCTGAATTGGTTGATGGTGATGTAAATATTAAGAACATCATTTTCTTTTCAAAACCAGATTGTATTTTAGAAAAGTCCAGGGGAAATTTTTGCAAATTTAAATAGTGGAAAAATTTTAATTATAAATGCACACAAAGAATTGTATAAGTTCAACCAACTTGTGAAAAGTGTTCTTCAAAAAATATGTGAATAAGGGTTCAAACTCAGTAGGTTACAAGTATTTCTGGGACTAGCAAACTATTATCAAATCTATATGCAAAATTCGAGAGTTCCACTGATCAATTTTCTTAAAAATGATGTAAAGTGGTACTGGACTGAAAAGTGTCAGAAGGCATTTGAAGAAATCAAGAAAATACTAATGTCAAATTTATCTATATAAATGGATCACATTATCTTGTGGTAATGGATAGCTTTACTAAGTGGGTTGAAATTTCTAAGTACAAAAATAAACTTTCACAGTTACAGTGAATTTTTTTTACACAAACTGTTTGCAAGATATGGCATTCTGGATGGCAAAGTCTTGGATACACAATTCACTGCTTATGAATTTAAAGAATTTCGTAAAATGTCCTCAATTGAACATATTACTATCCTGCTGTATCACACAAGGACAAGCTGAACAGTTTGTGAGTACTTTTTAAAAAGCAAATAATGAAAAAGTGACCGAAGTTGCACTACAAAAATTCTTGTGGTTATATGTGGTAATCTATATTTTACATTACCAGGTTTAATACTTTTAAAATTCTTATAAATTCAGTATGTTTTCATGCCAGGGAGAGGTACCACTGATTCAATTTTCATGGTGCATCAGCTGCAGGAGAAATTCATCACTGCTGGAAACCTGGAGAAGGCGTTTGATTGTGTTCCAACAATGGTGATCTGGTGGGCCATGAGAAGCCTTGCAGTTCAGGATTGGGCTATCCGTGTGGTTCAGTGTATGGTTCAGAGTCGAGTCAATGTCCAATACAGCAAGGAGTTTGGTGTTGGTGCTGATCAAGGCTCAATTTTGAGTCCACTACTCTCATTCTCATGTTGGAGGCTCTCTCTTAGGAGCTCCACACTGGTATACTATGGGAACTTTTATATGATGACGACCTTGTGTTAATCAATGGCACTCTGGATGACTATGTTGCCAAGCTAAAAATCTAGAAGGCAGGCATAAAGAGCAAGGAGTTGCGTGTCAACATGAAAAACCAAGTTTGTAATTTCTGGTGATTGCCTGGACAAGTTGCAAGAATCTGACACATTTCCCTATGCTGTCTGCTGCAGTGGAATGGATACGAATTTGATCTTGTGCTCCAAATGCAACACCCGGGTTCATAAGAAATGTAGTGGCTAAGAGAACTACCAGATTACTTCTGACCCTAGATGCTGTAGCAAAGCACACCCTATTGATGGCAGACCCACTACCAAAGTCACTTTGGACGGTTCAAAAATGGATATTTAACCCTGTTTCTATTATTTTCGTAATATACTCTGTACAGGTAGAGGTTGCATGATTGTCTATAATAAGGTGCATTGTGACTTGGGGAAAATTCCTAAAAGTGCCTACCGATTCTCACATTCAAACACGTATTGTCGAGAAATTGTGGTAAATTATTCTGTCTGTGTACGATCTGCCCTGCTCTATGGCAGTGAGACTTGGGCACTGTTGTATCTTGAAATGGATAAGAAAATATACATATAAAAAGTAGTAGTAATTTATTAGAAAGACTAATACTGTACTAGCAGTCGAGAACGCAATCTACTGGAATAACAGGTAATTATGAATTTCACCTCAGTTCTGTTCAACTTTCACTCTCTCAGTAAGAGGGCGTGATCTGTCCATCTTTTGGGGATGCAGCGGTACTTCACAACATCCCCTCTTTTTTGAGTTTACTACTTCCTCTGGAAGTTGAATTTTTGTCTTTTTGGGTTTAATTGTATAATCCCTAACAATTTCCTTTTTCGCTTACTCAAACATCTCTCGTCCGGTGCTACTAAAGGCATTGGTACCTCGAATAGGTCATAAATAACCTTCATCGGCTCTTCTTTCGGTTATTCATATAGTCCAAGTACCTTTTCTTTATCTGGTTGTGATGTCTCTTGTCTTAACTGTCTTTTCGTGTTCTTTAATCATGTACATCAATCTCTTGATGCGTTTATCTATGGCACTAGCATTCCAGAACTTTTTTACCGTACCTATATTGTTTGAAAAAAAACTTATCTCCTGGTGTATAGGATTTTGTAATTATGTTTTTTCGTACTTCTTTTTTATTTTCCTTTGGTAACAGCTTGTCGAATACCGATTTTATTTTATTTTCAAACATTAATTCTGCCGTGAATTTGTACTTGGGTTCGGTGTCACCCGATATACTTAAGATGTGTAGTATCTCGTCAATAGATTTATTTCCGTTTGACTTTTTTCAAAGCTTGCTTGAAAGTATCCACAAATATTTCTGCTTGGATATGGTAGTCAGATGTACAAGTGAAAAAAAATTACAAAAATCTTTGAAATCTTTTGCCGAAAATTGCGTGTCATTGTTCGATACAATCATATTCGGAACACTGAATCTTGCAAAAAGTTCATGCAAAAATTTTATCGTAGTACTACACGTAGGATTTTTAAATTTTATCTCCTCTGGCGATTTTTAAAAAAATGTCAACCACAATAAAATAGTATTGCCCCTTTATTGGACCTGCAAAATCAATATGCAGCCTTTGCCAAGGTCTGTCTGTTATAAAGAGTTAAATTTGATAGCACCAAACTATGCATATTTTTTTCTTTGTCCATATTCCGCCCAAAACATAGTTTCTCTTTAAAGCATTCATCCTCAATATACCAGGGTGTATTTGGTATGAAAATCTTTAAGTGTTCTTCTTTTTAGCGCTTCCGGTATTACCACACATTCCCCATACATTAATATTTCATCACAGATAAAAAAAAATGTCACTTGCTTCTTTTTCTCTGTGATATACTTGTTTATTTTTTCTTTGATTCTGATTTCCCTCGAGCGTCACAGGTAATTCACGTATGGTGTTGCGTAGCACACTTTTTATTTCCATTTCTATTTTATTCTTAACCTTAACGGTGCTATCACAGTTTCCTCTAAGGGATCACATAACCTGGATAGCCGATCTGCATAACCCAACCTTTTTGACGGAAGGAACTCCATCTTAAAAATATAATTTAATAATAATATTGTTCCCCATCTCAATTTGATGTATATGTAGGAATCCCTCTTTTGGAACCAAAAATAAACAATGACGGTCGATGTTCTGTTTGAAGCATAACTCCTTCCATGTATGAGTCCAGGGAACCATTTTACTGCAAAAATTATACCTAAAACATCTTTTTCAATTTAGCTATATCCTTTTTCAGCTGGCAATAGGGTCCTTGACACATGTATAATCGCTTTTACTTGGCTGTTGCTTTCGTTGTGTAATATTACAGCTCCTAAGCTACTAGTTACTAGTGTCGCATGCAACAATAACTTCTTTATTTGGATTTAAGTCTGATGTTAATATTTTTTTTAATTTCCTCAAAATCACTCTGACATTCCATACTCCAGTACCATTTGGAATCTTTTTTAAGAATTTGTTTAGAGGAGCCCTCAAATAAATGCATATTTAGGATAAAATTACCGTAGTAATGTGCTAGATTCAAGAATGCTTGTAGTGCTGACACATTTGTTTAGGGTGGCATGTTTCTTATCGCACTCGATCTCGATGAGTCTGTTTTTCTACTTTTCACATCCATAACTTGTCCCAAATACTTAATGTTAGATAAAAAAAATTCACATTCATCTAAACTAACTTTTAAGTCGTATTGTTTTATTCTTTCAAAAACTTCTTTAACATGTTCAGCGTGTTGTTCTCAGCTTTCACTCTTAAGATGTCGTGAAGGTAGACTATTCAGAAGTTCACGTCATTCAATAACATATTCATGAATCGTTGGAAAATGCCTGGTGCAACTTTTATCCTGAATGGCAGTCTGTTGAATCTATACAGATCCTTATGCATATTTATAGTTAAAGACTTCGCACATTTTTCGTCGACAGGAATCTGGAGGTACACCTCAGACAAATCCAGTTTTGAGAACACTCAGCCACCATTATATATTGTGAGTACGTCTTTCGAATTCGGTAGAGGGTAATTACATGTTTCCAAAGAATCGTTCAATCTTGTAGAAAAATCTGTGCAGACTCTAATTTTATTATTTTTCTTTTTCACGTAAACAGTAGGGGTTGTCCACTTGCAGAGGACCGCGTAGGTTTGTGTGTTTTTGTATTTGGAAACACGTGCGTTTATTTCCTGCTAGAAAGGTCCAACTACAAGAAAAATGGCGAATTCAATTTGTCCAACTGAAGATGAAAAGAAAACAAACAAGACCGATATATATATGTCAACAAATATATGTATTACACAACAGAATTTTACAATGGACATAGACATTAACATTTGCGTGTGTGTGAACATTTATGTTTGTTCTTTGGTGAATGTTTGTACGTACGTGTATGTGGGTTCACGGCGTCTTCCCGCAAGTGGGAAACGCTATCTTTTTGCGAGAGCTCACATTGAAAAAGAGAACGAGGCAAAAAGTTGCCCAGTATTTATAGTGTAGGGAGAGTGACCCCTAGTGAACAATCAGGGAATTAAGGAGGAGCTAACTCCGACACACTCACTCAACACGATATTTTTTACTAAATGGTCCAATTCCTTGCTTTTGGAAGCTTCCACTGCAAAAGGTGCTTTTCTTTCCCGTATAAATATAGCTGTCACATTGTAGCGACTGCTATGTTTTTCCACGCCCACATTTTATTCGTCTGCAATTGGCTAATAAATCAATACTGCCTATCCCTAGGACAATTTAGTGATCGCAATCGTTGCTTTGAATTTTTCGGTTTTGAACTTGCTTACTTGTTTCATTAGTACAAATTTAACCAATCACATATTTTAGTGCAAAATCAACTTTTCCTGCGGTTTCTATAGCCTTAAAAGAGGCGAATTTTTTGACAAGCCGCCAGTAGGGTCCTGTAAATTTTGCCTGTCAACACAAACCTATGACTTTACTCACAACATTTCAAACGCGCACACAGACACAGAATTTTGTAATACATATCTCTGTGACTAAGTCAAGTTCAATCAACCAGGGCTGTTGATTTCTCTAACACAACACACTTTCTGATCAATTGTATTCTTGTGTTATCTATTCTAACAGCAGACATGTTCTAACATTGATTCCTGAACATTTCTCTCTCAAGAGAACTTTCGAACAATCATTTACAAATCAAAATACGGTAAAAGCGAAGCAACTTCTTTTCCCTTAATCTATACATTGAATACAAATTACTGTATATTTTGTTTCTGTATGTTATGTCAATATATACTTGTTGATTCACATTTGGAGTTTCGTTGTTTTCTTGAATCATTAATAATACAAGAGATATATGCACCAATGAACACGCGCCCATAACAACATTATCTTTCATTTTGAATGTTGCTTTAACTCCGATGCACCTGTCAAGACCCTTAGAAAAAATTTCAGAAAATTTTAGCGTTAATTCAATTTTTAATTTTTCCACTCTTGTTTGAATTAATAGTGACACTAAAGCAGAATTAATTGGTTGGTTGAAAAAGGTCGGATAATTCATACCAAACAGTTTCCGGGTTCGTTTCATAACGAATCCTTTTAATTTTATGGCTTTGACTATAAATATCACATTTGTGTACAATTCCCCCTCAAAATTTAGTTTATTTCCTGTAATGCTATCAGCAATTCTTTTCGTGATCAGTAAAGTTGGTCTGCCAATTTTTCCAAGTTTGTTCATTTATCAATGTCAAATCTGAACCGGTATCCAATTGGAATTTAACATTTTTCTTGTTCATCTATATATTCACAAACTTTCTTATCATTTTTATTTCTTTGTTTTCCATTGAAGTTGAGTTAACAGTCTTTTCCATTTTTGACCCCTTTATACTTTTGGGTTTTCTGCAATACCTATTTTTGTGTCCTTTCTGCCACAATTAAAGCTTTCTTTTTTGTAAATGGACATTCCTTGTAATAAGGAATCTCTCCACAGCCATAACAAGGATTTATTTTCCAGGCAACATTTTCTTCATGCTGTATTTGCTTAACTGTCTGAATATTTGACACGTCGCGTTCATATATTTTTACCGTGCCATGTTGAAGATTTTCTATTCATTCACATTCTTCTGCAACAATTTGAAGACTGATTTTTGGAATTTTTCTATTTTAAACAAAATTCTCCTTCTAATCTTGGTATCCTCAGGAGCTGTCAGTCCTTATACAAAAATCAAGCATTTAAACATATCAGGAGTAAATTCTTTCAGCTTAAACTTCTCAGACCCTCTAAAACTCGGCAAATGTAGCGTAATCTTTTTGAAACAGCAACCATGTAGCGTAATCTTTTTCATAACAGCGATAATAGGCCACAAAAGATACCTCCTCCTCACCAACTGAATTTATTACCGAATCCGGAGAAAAAGTATTTGCATTGCTTTGATCTTTTTACTTTTTTAACCATAACAATTCGAATATTCTTTCGAACCATTCGTTTTGTTTCTCAGCGCATTCCTTGTCTAAACATTGTTGTTCCTCCAACCATTCGTTTTGTTTCCCAGAGCATTCCTAGTCCAAACATCGGTGTTCCTCCAACCATTCGTTTTGTTTCTCAGAGCATTCCTAGTCCAGACATTGTTGTTCTTCGAACCATTCGTTTTGTTTCTCAGAGCATTCCTAGTCCAAACATCGTTGTGCCTCCAACTATTCGTTGTTTCTCAGAGCATTCCTAGTCCAAACATCGTTCTTCCTCCAACCATTCGTTTTGTTTCTCAGAGCATTCCTAGTCCAAACATTGTTGTCCCTCCAACCATTCGTTTTGTTTCTCTGAGCATTCCTAGTCCAAATATCGTTGTTCCTCCAACCATTCGTTTTGTTTCTCAGAGCATTCCTAGTACAAACATCGTTGTTCCTCCAACTATTCGTTGTTTCTCTGAGCATTCCTAGTCCAAACATCGCTGTTCCTCCAACCATTCGTTTTGATTCTCTGAGCATTCCTAGTCCAAACATCGTTGTACCTCCAACCATTCGTTTTGTTACTCTGAGCATTCCTACTCCAAACATCATTGATCCTCCAACCATTCGTTTTGTTTCTCAGAGCATTCCTAGTCCAAACATTGTTGTTCTTCCAACCATTCGTTTTCTTTCTCAGAGCATTCCTAGTCCAGACATTGTTGTTCGTCCAACTATTCGTTGTTTCTCTGAGCATTCCTAGCGCAAACATCGTTGTTCCTCCAACCACTCCTTTGGTTTCTCAAAGCAATCCTAGTCCAAACATTGTTGTTCCTCCAACCATTCGTTTTGTTTCTCAGAGCATTCCTAGTCCAAACATTGTTGTTCCTCCAACCATTCGTTTTGTTTCTCAGAGCAATCCTAGTCCAAACATCGTTGATCCTCCAACCATTCGTTTTGTTTCTCAGAGCATTCCTAGTCCAAACATTGTTGTTCCTCCAACCATTCGTTTTGTTTCTCAGAGCATTCCTAGTCCAAACATTGTTGTTCTTCTAACCATTCGTTTTGTATCTCTGAGCATTACTAGTCCAAACATTGTTATTCCTCCAACCATTCGTTTTGTTTCTCAGAGCATTCCTAGTCCAAACATTGTTGTTCCTCCAACCATTCGTTTTGTTTCTCAGAGCATTCCTAGTCCAAACATTGTTGTTCCTCCAACCACTCGTTTTGTTTCTCAACGCAATCCTAGTCCAAACATTGTTGTTCCTCCAACCATTCGTTTTGTTTCTCAGAGCATTCCTAGTCCAAATATCGTTGTTCCTCCAACCATTCGTTTTGTTTCTCAGAGCATTCCCTAGTCCAAACATCGTTGTTCCTCCAACCATTCGTTTTGTTTCTCAGAGCATTCCTAGTCCAAACATCGTTGTTCCTCCAACCATTCGTTTTGTTTCTCAGAGCATTCCTAGGTCAAACATCGTTGTTCCTCCAACCATTCGTTTTGTTTCTCAGAGCATCCCTAGTCCAAACATTGTTGTTCCTCCAACCACTCTTTTGGTTTCTCAAAGCAATCCTAGTCCAAACATTGTTGTTCCTCCAACCATTCGTTTTGTTTCTCAGAGCATTCCTAGTCCAAACATTGTTGTTCCTCCAACCATTCGTTTTGTTTCTCAGAGCATTCCTAGTCCAAACATCGTTGTTCCTCCAACCATTCGTTTTGTTTCTCAGAGCATTCCTAGTCCAAACATCGTTGTTCCTCCAACCATTCGTTTTGTTTCTCAGAGCATTCCTAGTCCAAACATCGTTGTTCCTCCAACCATTCGTTTTGTTTCTCAGAGCATCCCTAGTCCAAACATTGTTGTTCCTCCAACCACTCTTTTGGTTTCTCAAAGCAATCCTAGTCCAAACATTGTTGTTCCTCCAACCATTCGTTTTGTTTCTCAGAGCATTCCTAGTCCAAACATTGTTGTTCCTCCAACCACTCGTTTTGTTTCTCAACGCAATCCTAGTCCAAACATTGTTGTTCCTCCAACCATTCGTTTTGTTTCTCAGAGCATTCCTAGTCCAAATATCGTTGTTCCTCCAACCATTCGTTTTGTTTCTCAGAGCATTCCTAGTCCAAACATCGTTGTTCCTCCAACCATTCGTTTTGTTTCTCAGAGCATTCCTAGTCCAAACATCGTTGTTCCTCCAACCATTCGTTTTGTTTCTCAGAGCATTCCTAGGCCAAACATCGTTGTTCCTCCAACCATTCGTTTTGTTTCTCAGAGCATTCCTAGTCCAAATATTGTTGTTCCTCCAACCATTCGTTTTGTTTCTGCTGGATTCTCATGAATTCAAACATTGCTTCTTTAAAATCTTCATATTTCTTTATAGAGACAAAATTTAACTGAGCAACCCGACCAATTCTTTCTTGTTTTTACATGTCCGACTTGGAATTAATCTGAAGTTGATTAGTGGGCAAATAATTCCTTTGTATATGACTATAATTTTTTTACACTCTAGTATTCATTTCGTGTTGGTATTAACCTTCAAATTTTTCGTTGTCAAATGTTACTATCCGTTGTAATTTCGACATACACTGAAATAGGGGCAAAAAGCTACAACAAAATTATATTAATCTGTGAATTTTGGTTTGACATCAGTTTAGCAAAATAGCATTTAATTCTTAAACATTCAAGATTTTATTCAAGATTAATAAAATTATAATCTTTACTTTAGATTCTAGAAGATATTATTCGGAATGGTGATTTTAAGCAACATTCAGAAAAAATTATCATAACATGCAGCAACGATTTGTATGTGTGTGTTTATGTGTGTGTAGGTATGTATTGAAGTCTTTCATTCTTCATGTTTATTGTGGTGAGGATTCAATTTCATTTGAATCTTGCAATTAATATAGCTGTAAAACTATTACTGTTTTTTTTTTCATTTCAAGAGTTTAAACAAAAAGCAATGGAGCCGAAGAATGGTTGCTGAGAAGCAAATTCTCAGTGAAATGGAAGAAGACATGCCTTTGAATGAAAGTGTGTCCTTGTTGGGTAATGTATTGAACACATTTGTCAATAATGGGCAACTGATTCACAAAAGGTGTCAGGAGTTGATTGATGAATTCAAAAGAGACAAAGTGTATCTCAGAAAACAGTTAAATGAAGGTGAGTGTCATTAGAAGCATTTAATCTCTCAGCTATCATTTGAATCATACTTGCAAGCAGTCATTAGGAACATCAATTTTGAATGAACTGGCTCAAATGCGTTTATGTCTACATGTATTTCAGTTGTCTCTGCAAGGATTTCGCCAATAATTTATTCATCAGTGAAAAAGTACACGCAAATATTTTGTTTATATAAATTGCTCATTTATTTTAAGAGTTTGAGCAACTATCTAATCTGCAGTAACAATAAACAATACATAATGGATGACATAGATATATAGATACTGGTAAAGTATTTAATCTAAATTCCACTACATAAAGTTATTTAAGATTAATACGTGTAATATATTTTAATGTCAAAAAATAAACCTTTAGGTAAACAACTGAAACTGACTGCAATCAAAATATATATCATTTCATCACAAGCAAGGCAATAAAGTCACTAAGATGCAAGGAGTTACTGAGTATGAGTGAATATGAGACAAAACATTATTAAAGAGAGAGAACAATAAAAGAACAGGAATTTAAAAGACAAACAATAATGACTGATATTCCATTTAAATTTTTGAAGATCAATCTTGACTATGAAACAAGAAGTTAGATGATAGTTCCGCAAGTGAGATATGCAAAAGAATAAACTGTCAGCATAGTACCAACTATAAATATGTAAGATAGATTCAGGGGAGAAAATTTGCCTCATGACACACTGAACCAACATTCTTAGCAGCGGATCTGGCAATTGATTTAATATAATCTTTCTACTTCATTTTAGCAGAAAATGTTAGTCCAGGAAGTTAATTTCCTAGAGGTTAACATGATGGAAGGCAAAAATGCTTCTCTCAGATGATTAACATGATTTTGTTTTGGAGGCATGAGAATTAACAAGCCATTCTTTACGCCACCTAATAAGAAACTATTGACCTTATTGAACCCATCAGATTTACTATGAAAACAGGAGTAAATAGTTGTGTTATAAGCATAAATACTGAATTGTGAACTGATCAGAAAGGTCATTGATGAAAATTAGGAATAATGTAGTTTTAAGGACAGAACCCTAACGGACACCTGCATTAATGCAAAGATATCTAGGAGAGTGGCCATTCAAGACAACTTCCATTTTGCAATTTGATAAGAAAAACTGATTTAGTTAAAACATTTGTTAAGAAATGACATAACTTTTCAACTTGTGAAGAAGACCAGTATGCCAAACTCTGTCAAATGACTTTGAGATATCCAAGGCTGAGCTTCACTATTCTTATCTAAAGCTTGGTGGACATTTTCAGTAGTAATCATTATATTAGTGATGTCAGTAACACTCGTTGCCACTTTATAATGTCTACGAATACTCGTTGTCACTTTCGTAATACTTGTTGTAGTAGAGACTTTGTAATCACAGATACACCTATAGTAACGCTTTTGAACAATACTAGTGTCAGACGCTTCGAATAACACTCGCACTAATAGTACTTGCTCGATAATACTCGCTCAAAAATTAACCATCAAATAATGATCTGAATAGTAATCCGTATAGTGCTCACTATAGAGAAATAGTATAGTGAATAGTAGAGAGAATAGCCCTCCGTATAGTACTAGAGGATAGTGTAGAAATAGTGATCATTTAGACATCACACTACTTTCCATATATATATTTCCTTTGCCATCACGTGATCTAATTATTAGAAATGGAATCACCTGCGTTTGTTCACTGGTGATCTGTGTTCAAACTCCAGTGTTGGCAGCCACACTTTATTCCTATACAATTGAGATGACTTCCCCTGGAGTCTATACTTCTTCAGCTTCGGTTTAATAGTTAGTAATTCTGTTGGAATTTTTTTTCTTTTGCTATAAACCCTTGGTTCAACAATTTCTGATGGTGTAGGTACTTTAAACGTGTCATATAGAATTTCCATTGGTACCTCTTCTCGGGAACTTTTTAAATCAGTGAATCTACATTTTAACTGATTAATGTTGTCCCTGTACCATGTATGTCATTTTGCCGATCCGTTTTTTGTTTTTTTTTGTTTTTTTTTGTTGTTTTTTATAACGCCATCTTTCGAGAATTCCTTTCCGCGCTGATACATCTTAAAAAATACCTTATCTCCAGATTGGAAGTATCTACTTGTATTGTTATTTCTTGATGTTCTTGACTTGGGCTTGACTTATTGAAAACGGACTTAATCTTCCTTGCGAACATCAACTCTGCAGGCGATATTCCAGACACGGTGTTCGGGTTTGGTGTTATTCTGTAAACATTCAGAAATTGCTGAATCATTACTTCACCTGACTCCTCACCCTCCCTATTTTTGCAACGATGCTGGTATAACAATTCTTTCTGCGTACATAAGTACATTATTACATAATGAAAATGCATTATTTCCAATAATATCTTTCCTTTAAATCTTAATTGTTTCTTCATTTTCATTATAAATTAGTCTTTTTCTGACTTAGCTCTTATTTCCTCCAGTGTTATGAGAAGTTCTCGTATGGTATTATATAATACATTATTAATTTCATTTTTGCCCCTTATCCCTGCAATTACTGTGTCTTCAAGTGTTTCGCAGAATTTTGGAATTAGTCTCGATAATCCGCGTGCATGACAATTTTTTCGATGGTATAAAATCCATTTTATAATTATAATTCAATAGGATACTTCCCCAGGGCTGCAGTCTATTCGCTGTATGTGTGGGAACACCCTTTTTTATCCATATATGGACAATCATGGACGTAGTATGAATTCTCTACCATGAATGAATTTATGAAACTTTTTCATAACAAATATGATGGCCAATGCTTCCTTTTCAATCTGGCTGTAGCTTTTATTCAACTGCAAATAATAATCTTGAAGCATGAGCTATTGCTTTAGTTGTTCCGTCCTCATATTTGTGTAGTATCACTGCTCCAATACCCGAATCACTTGCATCTAATACAATCACAATCTTTTAATTTAGAGTCCAAACGAGCTAATGACAAATCTAATGTTAAGACTGTCTTGATCTCTTTGAAAGCACTTTGACATTTATCTGTCCAATTCCATTTCACATCTTTCTTTATCGGGTTATTCAAGGGTGCACTTAATTCGTGCATGTTTGGCATATATATATGATATCTAATTGACATATATTTCATGTTCTGTAGGGGACAATTTCCTTAATAATAAACGAACTTTCTTTTCATCATTCCAATGCAAACAATCCCTTTTGATGATCCCTTCATATCTTATATAATAAGCTGGAAAAGTTATCGCTTCATCTGGATTGCAGACAAATTCGCTGATTGAATTATCAACAGTATCCAGAATCTGAAGTTTTTCCTTCCATAGTTTTTCGGACAACTCAAAAAACTTCTGTTGTTGTAGTTGTAATTGTAATCGCTATTCATGTTGTAGTTTTTGTTGCTGAAACTGTTGTTCTTGTTGTTGCTTTTGTAGCATCAACTTTTGAATCATGATAGCTTTTAATTCTTCCATTCCGCTGTACTCCGTTGAATATTTTACGGATTAATTTTTCCTCCTGTAAATTGAAGGAATCCTCGTGTAAGTTGAAGGAATACTCATCGCCACTTTTGCGATGTCTACGAACACTCGTAGCCACTTTGTAATGTCAACGAATACTCGATGTCACCTTTGTAATGATCGTCAGTCGCTTCGAATAACACTCGCACTAATAGTACTTGCTCGATAATACTCGCTCAAAAAGTAACCACCAAATAATGATCTGAATAGTCATCCGTATAGTGATCACTATAGAGAAATAGTATAGTGAATAGTAGAGAGAATAGCGATCCATATAATAATAGAGGATAGTGTAGAAATAGTGATCATTTAGATGTCACACTACTTCTCATATATACATTTCCTTTGCCATCACGTGATCTACTTATTAGAAATGGAATCACTTGTGTTTGCTTACTGGTGATCTGTGTTCAAACTCCAGTGTTGGCAGCGACGCTTTATTCTTGTACAACAATTAATACATCAGCAGTTGATATAGAGAAGTAAGATGTGTATACCTTTATCTGAAAGAAGATCCTGCGAGGTGAGATGCTTAAGCAATTCAAAGTTGATTAGAGTTTCTAATACTTTGCTAAAAAAGTCAATACTCCTCCCACTTCTCTTGAAGATATAGAGGCTTTGTTTCCTTTTTAGGAAGGGCTTCCTGGACCTTTTCCTTTTCTCTGGCCTTCGTATTAGTACTATCGTGAATCCCCTATGTTATGTACAGTTTGTTATGTACATCTCTGTGGATACTGGGTTGACAGTTTTCTGATTGCTATTACCGACTGGTAGTTAGGAGCCCTAACTCTTGCATAGCGTCTTGAGCGGTTGTTCTGATAACAGTTGCATAAAATCGGGGTGCCTATAGTTCCATGTTGCGCATGGAAGGGTTTCCTGGCAACCACATCCAGTGGGCAACCCCAAGGCCACACTATGTTGCAGGCTGCGCCAGATCCTTTCTGTGTCACATACGATTATCGTCAGCCACTATTACTTAGGCCTTTTCACTTTTCACTTTCATTACCAACATTACTCAACATGACTATAAACAATCAAAAAAGTAAACCTAAACCAGCTCTAAAAAATCACTTAAACCCTTTAACATTTCCATTTCCAACATCCGTGGCACCCAGACCTACAATGTGGAATCATTCATCGTTGAGAAGTCTCCTGATATACTAGCTCTCTGCGATACCAACCTTAATTTTTCAAACCCCTCCTCTGATTTATCGATTCCCGGTTACCTTCCTCTCCTTAGAAAGGATTCTATAACCCACATGCATGGCCTGGGAGTCTACGAACGGGACCATCTCCCACTGGATAGGGAACTCTCTCTTGAATCTCCATTCATATATATCTCCGTCTATCTCTCCTCAAATCTATCTCTTCTTTCTCTATCATTCTTCATCCTCGCAAGACTCTGGTGTACTCGATAGTACAGACAAGTCAATCTCTCTACATCCGTCTGCAAACATGTTTGTGTTCAGTGACTTTAATGCCCACCATACCAAATGGCTTAAACACTCTGTAACTGACCTTCCTGGCATACAAACCCTTAACTTTTAACTTTTCAATCACTCATTCTCTCACAAAAGTGGTTGCCTTTCCTACACGTTTTCCCAGTGACCATGATGGTAAGCTTCCCTTCTTGATCTGTTTTACCTCCATCGCCGAGTTTTGTCGTGCCACACAGCTCTGCCCTCTTGGCAACTCTGATTATACCGTTGTGTCTGTTAATATCTCCTTCTACTCCTCCCCCAGTAAAGAATTTTCTACTATCTTTCTGTTATCAACGAGCAGATTGGGATTCGTTCCGTGATTTCCTTTGTGATGTCCCCTGGAATGTTGTTTTTAATCTTCCCGTCCAAAAATGTGAGTCTGAGGTCTCATCCTGGGTAAAAGCTGGAATCGAGGCTTTCATCCCTGTGTGACGGTTACACACCTGGCCCAGTGTCGGATCCTTTGGTTACGGCGCCAACGGTGACGTCGCTCCTCCTGGTCGCTCCTCCTGGGTCCAAGCGTGCCGCTCCAACCCTTTGGTCAGATGATCACCAGCCTCGCCTTTCCCGACTCGCTTCCAATACCTGGTCACTAAAGCAACTATACCGATCTCCGGTCTGTCTACCCACGCTGTGTTTAGATCTTAGACAGACAGGACCAGCAGGGATCGGGGCCGATACAAGTTGAGTCCGACAGGGGTGGCAAAACACAAATAAAATAAAAACTCACGACACCAAACAAAATTGCTGATAAAAGGGTAACAACCTTTTATATCTTAAAGTCCGTTACATAAAAACAAAATTGTTCTCATTTCCCGACCCGCTCTGTGGACTATGGCACCAAGCTTCTATCACACAATAGAAAATGTCAATTACCTACTTTCTAGAATCATGTATGTATGTCGGGTGTGGTTCAGTTCGACACTGGGGCTAATTTCTATCGATCATTCGCAGTTGATTCTTCTCTCCGACTTGAGTTGTATTTCTTCTTCTTCGTCTGCTTGGGCTGGTAGTTTTCCTGTTTCAACTTGGTGGAAGATTTCTTGTTTCAACTTAGCCGCAACTCTCTGTCGTCTGAGGTGGTCTCTTCTCACTGCCGTCCGGAGCTGAACTTTAACTTCTCATCGACTTTCGGCTTGTCTGCAGCTCCAATTCTTCTCAGGCTCTCAGGCAATCTTCTTCTTCATCTACTTGGGCTGGAAGTTCTTCTTGTCTGAGGGTTCTTTTCTCGCTGCCGTCCGGGGATGAACTTTAACTTCTCATCGACTTTCGGCTTGTCTGCATCTCCAATTCTTCTCAGGCTTTCAGGCAATCTTCTTCTTCGTCTACTTGGGCTGGAAGTTCTCCTGTCTTCGACTTGGGCTGGAAGGATTTCTTGTCTGAGGATTCTACTGCCCGCAAAGGGGGCGAGTGAATCGGGCCTGATGGCCGCGTTCAGGCTCTATCCTGCCCGCGGTCCAACTCTCAACTCCAACTGCAACTCCACTCTACTGATTTCTGTCGACTGGGGTCCTGCTTATATTGACGCCGCAACAAACTGGGGTGGGTCTGTCGGCGTCAGGGTTTTTCTCGATAATTCCAAAACTGCATTAATTCTGTCTTCTCCATTATCGCTATTGTTTTCGCCCCTACTTCCTCGCAGTACCTTTGGTGGGGCGGCGCACATCCATCTCTCTTAGTCTCTCGTATGTCAGGTGACCGCTTTTCAACCAATCGTTCCTGATCGAGCATTTCTTTCCCTTTTCTTCCGCAGGTCACGTGATCGTATTCGACCAATTGTTATTGATCAAACATTTCTTTCCCTTTTCTTCCGCAGGTCACGTGATCGTATTCGACCAATTGTTATTGATCGAACATCCTCTCCCCTCTGTTTGCGGGCGTGGTTACATCGTTCTTGTTTAAAAAAACAAAATCCAATTTTGCCCCTTTTTTTTTTGTACGCAAAATGACAATCTTTGGCTTTCTCTCACCTGGACTTTGTTAAACAGCCCGCTGCTAATTAGTCTTGACTTTAGAAAGGATCTTTTCCGCCTTCTTGGCGCCCTCTGTGAGCCAAAGCAATTGTCCCTCTTTTACCTCTTTGTTTTACCTGATAGTCGAAAATCTTAATTATCTACATTGAAATGTCTCTACTTTATTAACGTGGGTGTCCAATTCTTAACAGGTCTGTATATCGTTCCACCGGTCCTCCCCCAACCCAAAGACACTTTTCCCTGATTAAAAATTGTTTCATTGTTCCCAAAATTTCTCTTTATCCAAATTGATAAGGTGTCTTTCCATGCAAAAAGTAGGCTAGGTGCTCTGACCGACATTCTTACCAAAATGACTTTCGAAAATCGGCCAAGACGCTGACCTAAATCTCTTTCTGACTCCTATCTCCACCCTCAATTGGGTCATGCGTCATACATTTCTCTTTCTTTCTTTTTCTTCCCTTCCTTCCTTTTCCTTTCTTTCCTTCTTCTTTTTCCTTAGGATCGTCTAGTACAATCTTAGTGAATTATTTTCAACTCAGTTATTTTCCGTTTAAAAAAAAAAAATTAACAACCTGTTTAGTAACCGAGTAAGAAAAAATTAAATCATATTTCTATGAATATTTCTAATAATGCAAGGTGCCACACCTGCAAGAAAATATAAAGTGAAATCGCGTTCATCCTCTTGGTTCACAGCTGCTTGCTCAGCTGCTATTACCCACAGGAATCACTACTTCCGTATGTACCATAGAGACACGTCTGATCGCAACAGACATCTCTTTGTCACTGCGCATGATGAGTACAAGCGTATCCTCAATGAAGCAAAGTTACTCTTTACTGAAAGAATGAAATAACGTACTGTGTCTTGCAAGTTTGGTTCTAAAGATTTCAGCGGCTCTGCAAGAGCTTGCTGGACAACAGCAAACCCACAATACCTCCTTTATTCAATCAATATGAGGTCCTGACTTCCTCAGTTGATAAGGCTGAATGCTTTACTCGGAAATTCTTATCTAATTCAACGCTAGAGTCATTTGGTGTACCCACACCTGATTTTTCCCGTAGAACTGAGGCTCTACTGAGTAAGATGCACATAACTCCAACGATAGTATTGGGCATCATCTCTAAATTAGATTCCCATAAGGCAGGTCATGGGGACGGGATACCAGCACTTGTCCTGAAGAAATGTGCTCCTGAACTGGCTCCTGTCCTCTCCAAACTTTATAAATATTGCCTCACCGACTCTTGTTTTCCAGCCTGTTAGAAGTCCTCGTCTGTTGTGCCTGTTCTACCACTCTTCGGTAAAGTCTTCGAGACTTTATTCAGCACCAAAATGGTTAAGCACCTTACATCCCATGATGTGCTCTGCGACAAGCAATATGGTTTCCGCTTTGCCCGATCTACCGCTGACGTGATAACGGCCATAACTGAATTTGTATACCAAGCACTTCACAATAACGGAGAAGCTCAAGCCGTGGCTCTAGATACCTCTAAAGCGTTTGATAGGGTTTGGCATGCCAACCTTCTTCGTAAGCTTCAGCAATACGGTATTACAGGATGATTATTTGACTTAATACAATCATTCCTGTCAAACCATGAAATGAAGGTCATCCTAAACGGATTCTCCTCCAGCTCCTTTATCACGAACGCTGGTGTTCCCTAAGGTGCTATCTTTGGCCCTACACTGTTTCTGATCTTCATTAACGACCTTCTCGATATCATCAGTTCCCAAGTAGACATCTACGCAGATGGCATTACTTTTTACTCCTTCCTCAATAGTAAATCTGGTATTGTTGACAAAACTAACCTTGCTGCTAGTCTTGAAAAAAACCTCCAATCTGTTGTTGACTGGGGCAGGAAATGGCTTGTAAACTTTAATGCCTCCAAAATATAACTGCTCTCATTTACCCACCACAGAGAACCCTCCCTGCCTCCCATCAGAATGGCTGATACCCAACTCTACGAGAGTGCCTCGCTGCACCTGTTTGGTCTCACACTGTCCGCTGACATGAGGTGGAAAAAATACATTGAATCAATGGCTTCAGCTACTGCAAGGAAAGTTGGTGCTCTGTGTCATGCCAGAAAGTTTTTCTCATCTGAGTCCATCCATCAAATCTATAAATCAACCATCTATCCTTGCTGTCATATATGGTGCCTCTGCTGTTATGTTTCAAGGTTCTCAACAAAATCCAGAGACGAATATGTAATGTGATAGGTTTTGATCTGGCATCTCATCTACAGTTGCTTTCTCACAGATGTGCCATGGCTTCCCTCTATCTCTTCTACAAGTATTTTCATGGCAACTGTTCCGACGAGCTACTTTCGCTGGTTCCCTCAGTCCACCCTTTCATTGTCGAAATATTTAAATGTAACCATCTCTTCTACTCACATCTCTCATCTGTGAAACTCCCTTCCTCTTACTTGCTTCTCTGATAACTATAATCTTCAGAAAATTCAAGTGTAATGTCAATCGACATCTTCCGATGCCTTGGTCTTGTCCCCCCGTCCTTCTCTTTATCCTTTCCTCAAGCAGCCCCCTCTTTACTCTTGTTCTCTTACCCTCTGTAAACCATTGCACGCTAGTGGCACTCCTGCTTTGATTTGGGTGAAATTTTTCAAAATATATATATATTTAATATTTAATTAAATGTTGTTACAAATACAACTTATGACAGAAGGTTTTATTACTTAAACACTGACAGCTATTAAACTTAAATTGGTTATTAGGTTGCTGGCTTGAATTAGATCAAAATAAATTTAAAAATTTAAATGAAAGATCAGTCAGCCATCTTTCTTCTGTAATAGATGCCAGTCAAAAGCTTGAAGAGCTTACAAGGAAATTGAGAGAGAAACGTTTGGAAGAGCTAATGAAATTAGAAGATAAACACTTCAAAGAGAAACAAAAGCTTCTGGATGCTTCTAAGGAAAATCAAAATTTCAATACAGAATCCAGCATTCAGGTATGGTAATTTTTGATTCTCAATTCAAGTCAAATAATGTCGCTAATGAATGTATATCATGCATGTCTTAGTTTCATAATAGTGAAGACTAATTTATTTTCTAATGTTCTGTTCATTTCTTCTAGCAGTTATTGCATTAACCACTTTAGGGCCAAATATGTTAATGCCACATCTATTAAAGTCTTGTTTCCTATGATATGGGATGCCAGTCAGATTTCATTGCAATCTAATTCTTTCCTTTTTACTTTTCTGTTTGTTTTTGAACTTGAAGAGTACATTATCAGTGTTGTAATAAAAGTCAACAATGAGATAATGGAGTAAAAATGGTAAAAAGAAATAATATCTTGTCCGAGACTTTACCAAAATGAATTTTTAATGAAAGTGGTTGGTACAGAAGTAGAATGATTGTGTAGAAAAGAACCATTGGGTTTAATATTTTTTCTTTTTTTTACAAAAAACATAAAAATCATACGTTGTTCATGAAACAATAAATTTTAATTTTTGAAAGCAAAATACTATCGAGTCTCTGAAAAAACAAACAAAAATGAGCAAAGCTTTTTTAATTGGTTCAAACAGTAGTCATATGTTAAGCAGGTTGATAAATGTTTTAACAATCCACAAATTGTTTCTGGTGTTAGCATGTATTTTATTACTTAAATGTAAATGGCAGAACTGCCCAACAAACAGAATTGACAAAGTTTGCAATAAATAATATAAAAAGAGAAGAAAAGAACAGGGTAAAAAATATTAAACAAGCAAAGCAAGACAAAGCAACAGTAATAAAGCAAAAAGTTTGTAAACTAAGTAAGGTTCACTCAGTACAAGGCCCAGGGCCACTCAAGGTAGAAGGTTACGTTAAGAGGTAGTTTATATAGATAGGAGGAGAACATAATGGTTGACTCTAGACTAGGACAGGTTAAGATTTTAATGATCCGAGAAACATCCTCTAGGGCGTTTATGGCAAAGGGTTAGACTTGCGGGAAGCAGCTGTTTGAGTGGAACTTATTTCTCACCAATGGAATATGGAGTGAATGTGGGTGGGGGTTTGCTACTATGTAAGTGGTATGGTGAGTCCTAGCCATGAAGATCTGACCTGGTGGAACCAGGAGATGCAGTTCATCTGTGCACTTTCCATGGTAGTAGCGATAAAGGCAGTGAGAGGCTCACCACATCCACCCACCCCCCATCTGAGAGAGAGAGAGAGCTTGGAGTGTAGAAAATAATTCTTCTTGCACAAGGACGTGGTGATGCTTTTGAACTCTATCAAGACTTGAAAGTGAGGTCTGGGCAGCTCCCGCCCAAATGTGGCAACAGTACTTCATTTTCGGCCTGATAAAGGTAGAGGATAGCATGAGAAGTCAGGTACTTACTGGAGACGTACACGGAACCAATCACTTTACTTGCATCTTTAGCAATGGATCGTATATACAAATTCAGGTGTGAGTTTGAGGCCCAATATCCGCTTGAAGCATAGGGCCTCCTCAAGGGGACATCCATTCATCATGACGTGGTAGTTCGGGACCTGATCAGTGGTGATAGAATGTAACCAGTTTTGTTTTAGAGGCATTGAATGTAACCAGCCATTTTTCCCCCACTGGGTAGTTAATGTTAGATTGGAAGAGAAGCTGCCTGTCAATATCTGATCATCAAGAGTTTTAGAGATGCGCCTGTATATCATTGTATCATCAGCATAGACATTTACCAATGATCATTGTATATTTTTAGGTAGATTATTTATATCAACCAAGAAGAGGATTGCACCAAGAAGTGACCCCTTGGGAGATATCTATATTGACCGCCAGGGCTTCAGAAGACTGGCCATTAATAACTACCTTCATCTTTTATAATAGAAAAAACCCTTCCAGTTATTCCATAGCTGGAGAGTTTGTGTAGCAAACTTTTCTGCCACACCTTGTCAAAGGCTATTGAGATGTCTAATGCTATAGTCCTTGCTGTATGTGGGTCATCAAGGGCCTCACTACTTCTGTGTATAATGGTAGTTAGGACATCAGCAGTGGATTGGACTGATAAAACCGATACTGTTTGTCACACAAGAGGTTGTTCCTATCTAGGTGCTCTACAACCTCCTTTTGGATTAAGACCTCAAAAAGCTTACTGATGATACTGAGGAGACTAATGGGTCTATACTAGGAGGGGGAGGATCAGTTGAAGACCGGGCATACACTTACCACATACTTGGGAAAGATTTCTCCTTCAAGCAACAGATAAATTACTTTGCTAGAATTGGGGATAATTCTGGGCTGATACTCTTAAAGATGATCACTGAAATACTGAAACTTTCTCTGGACAAGTGGCTTTTTTGTGGGTGGGGAGATTTTTTGATATGTCTAGAGACTTCTCTTACTGAAATGAGTATATTACCGAGATTGTGCTCATTGAGATGTGGGAAGTTGAGGAGGGAGTGGCCTGTGTCATCTAACACTGTGTCTGAGGCAAAGATGGAGCTTCTGTCAAAGATGGTATGACCTTGTAGCTATTTATAATAGTGAGCACAGCCTCTTTGCCTCTGTTCATAGTTTGGTTGGTGATCTTCCAGAATTTGTCAGATCCAATTTGTTAATATTCTACCTTGGCCTGGATAGATTGAATATAGCTGCCCTTTGCATTTTCCAGGACTCTCTTACAGTGATTGCGGGTGGTTCTGAAGTAAGTAAGGGCCAGACTACATCGTTCCTAGTGAGAGATTTTGAAGTAGTGGTTGCAGTGTGCTATAGCAGTAGTGCCTTCAGGAGTGAACCAGGGCTAACCGTTTGGATTATGCTAGATTTTTTTGTCGTGTGGGGGGGGGTTATAAAAATGTCTGGCTTCAAGACAAGACAGACCAGGACTGTGACAGATGAGACCAAGAATTGGCCTATCTTATTGGCTACGAATAAATCCCAGAATGCATTTGTGTGGTTCTGGCTATAAATTGGGAAGGGGGAAGAATTTTGCAGTTATTTTACCTAAGATTGGAACCAGCAGAAGTAAAATACGAATTTATTTATTAAACAGAAAATTTTAATAATTCAATTAATTATGTTAGTGTTTGATTAATAAAATAGCAAAGTTTGTCTTGAAAATAAAAATTATTGCAGTTATATGGCATATTAATGGTTCTTGTAATTGTTAGGTTTAAGATATTTTTAATGTTCCAAACTCTCTGAATCATAACTATAAAAAAAGATTTCATATTATTAGCAATATTGATTTGAAACTTCTTTTGATTCTATAAACTTTTATAACATAACTTATTAAAGTCAAGATTCAAACTACACAAACATAACCATTTGTTAACATGCTTTGAAAATATTTATTCTATCAAGTTTCTACAGATTTTACAAGTACATTAATGCACAAAATCATCATGTAACAAAAAGGTTTCTTCAACTATATCCATTAATCCAACTAACAGAAGATAATTATTTTAGGAAACAGCATTATTATCAAATAAACTGTTACAATTTATTGTAAATATAAGTGTAATAAAAACCATAGAATTGATTATATTACCTTCTATGTGAAAATGAGAAAAATAATTGAAATTAAAATTTCATGACAGGAAAACTTTGAATATTTTCCCACTTATGCATGAACATCATGAATTTTTACACTGGACAAGATGTGATTTAATTAATCCATTTAATTAACTATTAAATGTGTTAACTTTGAATTGCCCATTTTAAAGTTATTTTCAGAATAACTTTTGAAACAGGAAATTAAAGATGTAAGAATATATCTAATTAGATTTTAAATTATTAGATAGATTTTTGCTGTCTAATATGGAAAAAATGCAATTCAGTATGTCTTTCATTTATCTTGTAGTAAAAATGAAAGTTGCATTGATGTAACTGAAAATAATAATAGTAATAACAATGATGACATGAAAAGCATTGTAGATTCTATCAACAAAATAAGATATTCCAAACAGGCCTCAAGAAGTTTTACAATGAACTTGGAAAAGCAGTTATAGAAGTCAAAAAGCCACCATTTATTGAAGAAAAGCAAAAATTTCAGGAGACTATTTGGAGTAAACCAAAGGAATATAATCCTAATACAGAGTGAATCAAACAAGAACAAGAAAGAATGGAAGATAGGCCGAAGAATGGAAAAATATAAGCAAGAATAATGTTAGGCAAGCTCTAACAAAATCCCAAAAATGAAAATACCCAAGAAATGTCAAGTTATCCACATTTTAGCTTTATCATCTGTCATCAATCCATAAAACTCTTACACACGCTTTATCAATGATAATTAATAACCCCAAAGATTAGAGAACTGGAACAGGAAGAAGCCTATAAATACCTAGGAGTCAGTGAAGGAGATGGAATACAGCATGTCAAAATGAGAATACCTCTCACTTTCCACTGCGTGTATCATCCTAAGGCTGATATTAATCATCTGTATGTGCCCAAATCTGAAGAAGACAGAGGATTAGTTCAACTAGAACTGTCTTACAAAACCGCAACAATTGGTCTTCACACATATCTGGAAACTTTAGAAGATTAGTGATGATCTGTGTCAAAGAACATGAAAAAAAATAAGAAACTTTATTCATTAATAAAGGAAGCCAACAAATTCAAAAGGGAATGTCAAGTGGTTGAAGAAGTGCAAATGATCCATAATGAACCAACTGCAGTGGCAAAGAATCTAAAAAAGAAAACAAAACAAATGCAATGAACCAAATGCAGAAATGATAGCAAGATAAGCTCTTCGTGATCAATACCATGCCTGTACCCAACAAGTAGATGTAGACAATTCCCAGTACCCATCTGTGGTTACATAGTGCAGGGTTTTATTTTTGCTGCACAGGCTGGTTAACTAGATATTACCAAGCACACTCACTGAAAAAATGTGTTGACACCAAATGCAGATTCTGTGATAAATATCCAGAAACAATTGGCCATCTTGTATCAGGTTGTACAGTGTTAGCACCCACTGAATATAAAAATTGGCATGATAGAGTGGGTCAATATCTCCACTGGAAAATATGCAATTTTTATGGGAAGGAAACTGCAAGAAACTAGTATGAACATCACCCAGACCTGGTTACAGAGATTTAAGATAACAATTTTATGGGACTTTACAATACACACTGACAGAACAAATGATGTAATGAATATGCATACACCTGGGTTCCCCCTCACAGTAATATGATTGGCTAGTGTCAGCCATAAATACAGACTGATGTGGACGACACCTATTATCTTCGCAGATTGCCTACGCCTATTGCCTACCGCAATATCAGTCCATTACGGGTTGCCTGTTAGATTGTTCTACTCGGTTACAGTAGTCCAAAACCACTTTGCTACTTCGAACAAATATATCCCTATCCGGGACATATCAGTTGGCAACGAGATTCGAAACGACCTCACAAGTTAAAACAAAAGAAAAAAAAATATAAAGTTGACAATACTTACTAACGAAGAACGTTAGAAAGTCTTGTTCGACACTTACTTCATTTTTGTTTTAACGCTTATTAACGAGGAATGTTAGAAAAGGAAAACACTTACAGAAAGTAAGAAATTGCCCCCCACTCTTGTTTGGACTTAGAAAATTTTATTGTCTACAAAAATTGGAGAAAATTTTTTTCTTGTGGATACGTGGGCAGAATGGAACAGATTGCGGAATTAACTAAGGTGCTACAAGTCACTTTACAGCAACAATTCCAACAACAATAATTTATTCAGCAACAAGAAACGTTTGAAAGGTTATTCAAACAACAGGCAAAAGAAAATAAAGCACTTTGGGAAGACGTATTATCTAGGACAGCAAAAGAACCGGGTTCTAGATTTTTTTTCTGCTGAAAGAATTTCAAATTCGGAATTTAAATACGACCCTGACAGTGGTTCAACGTTTCCGGCTTATATTCGTAGGCTTGAAACAATATTTACGAAAAGATGTGAACAATGGTCCAACAAGGAAAACATAACTCTATTGTTGCAGAAGTTGGGAACAGAAGAGAATACAAAATACGCGAATTTAATCCTCCCAAAGAAGCCAGAAGTAATTACATTCAGCGAAACAATAGAAATATTGTCCAAAATTTTCGATTAAAGAGATAGTCTGTTTCATACACGATACAAGTGTCTAGATATCGTAAAACAAGAGTATGATGATTTTGTCACGTATGTAGGTATGGTTAACGCACAGTGTGAGGCGTTTAAATTAAAGGAATTGTCAAGCGACATGTTCAAGCGTCTAATTTATGTGCAGGGTCTAACGACACCGAAGGACAAAGAAATTAGATCAAAAATCCTCACTATCATGGAACAGGATCCGAAGATTACGCTACAAAAAATAACAGAAGAATGTCAGTGACTTATAAACATAAAAACAGAAAATACTCGGATTGAAGAGAAGAGCATTTCGCGAGTACAACCTGTAAGACAACAGAAGTGGATACAAAATAAAGAAAGAAAATTATATGCAGTTCGTGTGGAGGACAGCATATAAAGAAGGATTGATTTTTTAGAGATAAAATATGTTTTAATTGAGGGCGTGTAGGCCATAGTAGTTCCCATTGTCGGGCAAAAACAGAGAAAAGTAAAAGCAAAGTCTCAAACAAAAATGAACGTAGTTTTGTCTAGAAACGAAATTGAGGAGGGTCAAAGAAGAAAATACCTCAATGTAAAAATAAATGGGCAGAGCGTAAAATTATTACTGGATTCGGGAAGTGTTATCTCGGTAATAAATGAGCAAACATGGAAAAAATCGGTTACCCGCCGTTGACTAACACAGACAAAATTGCCAGGGGAGTGTCAGGAAAAAGACTTAAGTTTAGAGGTGAATTAAAATGTAATATTTCGTTCATGGGAAAAATTCACAAATCGAAAGTGTATGTGCTCCATAGTTCAGTAAACCTCCCTGGTTTAGACTGGATCGTATTGTTTAACTTGTGGGAATTACCGGTAAATTCTTTCTGTAATAAAGTTAACGTCATAGAGAACTATAAGACAAAGCAAACAGAAATATTTATTGCGGATTTGAAAGGCGAATTCCCTCGCGTCTTTTCAGAAGGACTAGGTCTGTTCACAAAAACAGACGTCAACTTCGAATTGAAAGAAAAAGAGAAAAGTACCATTTTCGGCACTAGACAATAAATGAGGAATTCGAAAGGTTGGAGAAAATTGGCGTAATTTCAAATGTCGGTTACTCGATTTGGGCGTCTCCAACCGTATATATAAAAAAGAAAAAACGAAAAATCAGAGTATGTGCTGACTTTTCGACATGCTTAAATAATTGTGTGAAAGACCATGCGTACCCTTTACCGTCTCCGGGGGATATATTCACTAAATTAAACGGAGGTAGAGTGTTTTCAAAGTTGGACTTGTCGGAGGCTTACCTTCAGGTTAAAGTCAGTGAAGAATGTTCGAAGTACCTGTCAATAAACACGAATAAAGGGATTTTTAAACTAAATCGTCTCTCTTTTGGATTGAAGGTAGCTCCAAGCCTATTCCAGCAAATAATGGACACAATGTTGACTGGTATGGAGTATGCAATCGCATATTTAGATGATATTTTGATTAAAAGTGAAAACGAGGCCCAACACAAAACGTATATTAGAGCGTTATTTCAGAGAATTGAGGAATACGGGTTCAAGCTGAGTGCTGAAAAATGCGAGTTCTTCTTAAAGATAAAATATCTAGGGCAGATCATTGACAGTAAAGGAAGAAAACCGGGTTTAGAAAGGGCTGAGGATATAAAAAATATGTCAACACCTGATAATGTGACTAAACTCCAGGTCTTCTTGAGATTAGTAAGTTACTATAGCATTTATATCCCAAAAATGTATATTATGAGAGCTCCTTTAAATAATTTGGTGAATGTTATGAAAAAGGGTTGACTGGAAGTGAAAGAAGGCTGAGTCCGTATAGCTTGAGTGAAGCTTTATTCTACTAGAAATCTACTCCGGTAGCGAACCGTTACAGGAAAATGGCCGACAACCTCATGGAGAAAGGAAGACAGAAACAAAGGGAAATCATTCAGTCATGGAAAGTCAGAGAAAAATTAAAGAGTTTTTTTATTTTCACCACATTCTCCGCCACCTCAAAAAAGTTCAGGTTCATACATTCTTCGGGAAAGGGGTGGTTTCTATGGGTTGCTCTGATCAAACTGAAAATAGAAAAGAGAGAAAAACAGATATTCAAAGCTGATAATTTTCAGCTAAATACGGAGGTTTTCAACTAATTCTAGAGGAGCGTCGAAGATTCAATCTTCAGAAGATTCAGTCTTCTGAAGAGGTCCTCTGGAAGCTATCCAAGGACAGAGAATGCGATGTAGGAGTGGAATTTTCAGTGGCGTGGTTTTCGAGAGCAGTTGAATGGTCAATAAGATTATTTTCGAGAGCACTTGCCAAAGGAGGAGAAGGAGTAGTGTTAGACTGGATAGGGGCATCAAGTTCTGTGTGTGAACTGTTTGTTTTGTCACCCAGTGGTGCAATATGGCGTAGAGATACTGTCGTTTCTCATCCATTATTAAGTCGCACGTGAGCGTAGTTCGGATTGACTTCGTGTATGTCAACTGACTCGACTAAAGGCTCCCGCGTACATGGCGCCTCAGGAGCGCCGATTTTGATTTTGTTAACCGTGTTGGTATGGAATCAGGAAATTATTGGAAATTAAACAAACGTTCATGAAGAGTACAGTTCGAGGCAGTGGAAAGCAATGAGCGAATGCAGTGGAGGGCTACATCTAGAAACTTTTCCCAACTAGCAATCGGGAGATTATTAGACCGTAGAGCCAGGCTCACCGTTTGCCAGATGATACCATTGTACCTCTCTGCTTGTCCATTGCCCTGTGGATCAAAGGCAGTTGTTCGGCTGGTAGCAATGCGTCGAGAAAGTAGAAACGCCTTTAATTCGTCCGACATAAAAGCTGTACCACGATTAGAGTGCACAAAAGAAGGGTTTCCAAAAATGGAAAACAAACTGGTTAGATGTTTCTTGACATTCGCTGCTGAGCCATCAGCACAAGGGTAAGCGAAAGGAAAACGGGAGTATTCGTCAACCACTGTTAGTATGAACCTATTGCGAGAATTTGAAGGTAAAGTTCCCTTGAAGTCTATACTTAATCTTTCAAAGGGTTGGCTTGAAGTTATGAGTGTTTGAGGAGGCATTTTAATGAATCTAGGCTTTATCTCGGAACACACCTAGCATGACCTCGTTACCGCTCTTACATCTACAGAGTATGGCATATTTTTACTTCTGACAAAATAGAGCATTCGAGTTACCCCGGTGTGACATAAATCTTTGTGCAAGATATGTAGTTTGCCAGCAGAGATGGTAGAAGAGCAGATTCGTGATAACGCGTCCGCAGCAGCATTTTGTTTTCCAGGACGATAGGCTATGTCGTAACTGAAACAGGCAAGTTCTAATTTCCATCTAGTGATCTTCTCGTTTTTTATCTTGTTTTTACTTTTAAGATTGAACATGTAGGAGACAGATTTCTGATCTGTGATGAGCTTAAAATGTCTCCAGGGTAATAAGTGTCGCCATTTTCGGATCGCTTCTACAATTGCATAGGCCTCCTTTTCAACTGATGAGTGCTTTTGCTTGGCAGAAGTTAAAGTTCTTGAAAAGAAAGCTACAGGCCGACGCTTTTGGGTTAGAGAGGCAGCAATAGCATGTTCCGAAACATCAGTCTCAATCTCAAAAGGTAAAGTCTATAGCCACCAGGGACGATTTTGCGATCTCCTTCTTTAGATGCATGAAGGCAACCGTTTGTTCTTTAGTGAGAGGAAAATGGGTAATTCTAGTTAAGGGATGTAATTTTTCGGAGAAATTTGATATCCACCTAAAATAGTGAGAGAATTATAATTTCAAAATAGAATAGATGCCTTCAAAGAAGCTACATCACGCCGATGGATTATCAAGATTGATACCTAAATATACGACACCACTGGAAGAAACAGTAATAGCGGTGCTAAGAGATGAAAGTGAATTGTCGGGTCTGTTATGCAACACTATTAGAGAACTACCGGTTACGCTAAAAAAAAAAGCAGCGGTGAACGATGATTTCATTAAAAAAAATGGAAAAGAAAGTCTGGTTGAACGAGACGACTAAAAAAGGAATTAGTGTGTCACCTTTTTCAATCTGCAAACAGGTATTACTATACGCAGATAGAGTTGTAATGCCGGTTACTCTGCAAAAGAAAATTCTGAAAGAGTTTCACACGGGCCATCCAGGGATTTCGAGAATGAAATCTCTAATGAGAGGTTATACTTCTTGGCCGAGGATAGACCAAGACATAGAAAATTTGGTGAAACAGTGCAGAGAATGTCAACTGGCAGCAAGGGATCCACCGGTAAAGATTCAACCATGGCCAAAGACAGATGTCCCATGGACTCGATTGCATATCGACTATGCAGGGCCGATAAATTGATCTTATTATTTAATCATTGTGGACAGATTCACTAAGTGGCTAGAAGTTGTTAAGTGCAGATATCCGAATGCAACAAATATAATAAACGCACTTAATGAAATTTTTAGTAGCTTTGGACTCCTTAAAACTTTAGTCAGCGACAACGGAACGCAGTTTACGGGAAGAGAATTCAAGGAATTCTGTACAGCATTGTCCATTGATCACGTGACAGCGCCAGTATATCATCCAAGATCGAATGGACAGGCGGAAAAATTCGTGGACACCTTTAAACAAGCGTTGAAGAAAAACCAAGGCGTGGACACGAATGAAAGAAGTATCCAGAAATTTTTGGCAGTATATAGAATCACGTCAAACCCGAATACGACGTCAGGGTTATCGCCAGCAGAGTTAACGTTTGCGAGAAAAATACGCTCTGTGTTTGACAGGCTGTTGCCTAGTCCGGCGAAGAAAACTGCTAAAAAAGAAAACCAGATGACTAAAACGTATAAGCCAAGTGACAAATTTTTTTCAAGAACTTTAGGAGTGGAAAAATGTATTGGGAAGAAGGAATGATAAACAAAAGAATTGCACAGGTCATATATGACATAAAAGGGGGAAAATTTCGGTGCATAAGACATTGGAATCAATTGAGACCCAGCCACACTACAGAGGTCACGGAAAATGCCGAAGAGATTCCAATGGAAGTCCTGTATGACGCATTTGAAATTCCCGTTCCAGTAAGTCAACATTCGCCAATGGAGGTATCCCCGACCTCAAGGCCAGAGGTATCAGTGTGCCAAACGCCACCACTGCAAGGAGGATTGAGGCGAAAAAGACTTAGGAAAAAAATCAATCGATTAAGTCCTGACTTTAAAAAGAGAAAATATTGAAGCTAAATTTCACGGGAAAATGTATCTCAGGGGGAGGTGATGTAATGAATATGCATACACCTGGGTTCCCCCTCACTGTAATATGTTTGGCTGGTGTCAGCCATAAATACAGACTGATGTGGACGACGCTTACTGGCTACGCCTATTGTTTTCGCCTATTGCCTACGCCTATTGCCTACCACTACGACGAGGACCAGACCATTACGGTTACCTGCTAGTTTGTCCTACTCGGTTACAGTAGTCCAAAACCACTTTGCTACTTCGAACAAATGTATCCCTTTCCGAGACATATCAACAAACAAGCTAATTGCCAAGACATTGTGATCAAAGACCGCAAGAACAGAATGTGCTTTTGTAACTGACATGACAGACCCTGCAGATTGTAATGTATCTTTGAAGATCTTTAAAAAAAACTATCAAAATATAAGGATCTTGAAGTGAAAATCTCAAAAATGTGGCACATGAGAACATCAATAATTCCAGTTGTAGTTGGAACTCTCAGATTGATTGGGAAAGGTCCTGATAGCCTAATTGAAGGGACTCCTGTTAGCCCATGCATTAATAAATACAAAAAATTGCACTCACAAGTACAGCTCACACATTACAAAGAGCTTTATCTATGTGAAATGTGCGTGATCTTAGGGGGGTTTTTGGTTTTGTTTTTTGTTTTTTCTACAAAAAATGAACAGTGGGAGATGTCATGAAGCCATTTCTTACATTAGGTCTCTGGTTGTGAACCTGTATTCTTTTATTCCAACATTCCTGTCAATAAATGTTTAATTTTTTTAAAAGAACCTAGTACAAAAAAAAAGTAATCTCTCTCTGCCAAAAGATAAAATTATAAAAAAATTGCTGACATCACAAACCAGTGTTATTTCACTTTTAACAATGATTTTTATAAGCAGAAATATAGAATACTGGTGGGATCACCTTTTAGTGGAATTTTAGCTTATCTTTTCTTAGAATATTTTGAATCTGGTCATTTTCCAATACATTTTACCTAAACAATCAACATATTTCTGATATATCGATGATGCTTTATTAATATATCCCCACAAAACGTCATTACTTGATTTTGTAAATAAACTAAATAAAACTGAACATATAAAACAGAAGAATTCATTAACTTTCATTGATATTATCTTAAAACATACTCTGATAATGATCTAAAACTAAACATCTATTGAGAATTTCTATTCGCACTAAAACTGCAAAATAAAATTCAGAAAAATTATTATTTAAGAGTATTATAGAATTTGTAGCCTTAAGTATTTTATACAATAAGGAGAAATACATTGAAAACTCCCTCCAAAATTCCAATTATTTTATATATAATTTTAATAGGAAAGTTCACCAAATTTATAAAAATTTATGAATGATGCAATCTTTATAAAACTAGTCAAATAATACTACCTGCCAACTCTATCATAATTATGATTGTAACAAATTTATCTAAACTTAATATAAAATTTGTTACAATTACTTCTGAAACAAAAACAAAAAGAGGCTTAATTAAAACAAAACAAAATAATAACAACATATAACTTCAAACAGGAATTTACACTATTTACCCTGTAATAAAAGTCATGGAAAATACATAGATGAACCTTCAAGAAATTTAAATGAAAGATTATATGAACACAAAAAATATAGTTCAGCAAACAACGCATTCATCGTATTATTCATTATATGACGATAAATTCAACTTAAAATGCAGCTTTAATTAAAGAAGTAATTTACTAAGGGGAAAATCTATAACAAAAATACATTGATTTCTGAGACTTCCATTGTAAATTTTCATCCAGCTTCTAGAACATTTCACCTTTCTTAACAAATCTTCTTTTGTCACAGTGTGAGATATTTTTTAAAAATAAAAGTGTTGAGGAAACTAAATGAAATTGGCTGAGTTGCTGCATCTGGACACATCAGACGCCATTTTAGAATTTAATATCCGTACATCTTCAGCTCTATATTGGTAGAGAGGGTGAGAGTTTATCGAAACGTATTTCACGTTTAATCAATAGTTGTTATTTTTCGGCGAATGTTAGGGTAATATTTGTTACCCGTCCTGCTTTCTCTTCCATTCGTAAGGACGTTCTCCCTCCCCATCATGTTAATTCAGTGATTCACCAATACAAGTGTAGTTGTGGACACGACTACATAGGGAGGACGTCCCAGCGTTTGGATTCGAGAATAAAACAGCATTTACCCCCCAGGATTTTGAATCCGTCCTCCAGGAATAGCCAACTGACCAACAGTTCTGTTTCTGCTATTGCTGAACATTTAATAAATAGTAGGAAATATGTGGAAAATTTTAGTGGTGACCGATTTATAATTTTATCTAGGTCCCACTCCACATTTCACCTCAAGGTTCTAGAGTCCTTTTATACCAGATCCCGTGAGCCTTCCCTTTGTAAACAGAGGGAATGCTTGTTGGTCTGAATATTACTGGACTCTAGTTTCTTGAAATTCAATTTTTTCCCCCATTCCATTACATTCGTTAATTTAAAATTAATTTACACGCTTTTTTAAATTCCCACAATAAATAAAATTGATAAATCCTGGGACGAAACCGGTTGTTTTTATTTTAGCATTTGCTTTTTTAAAAATGCCTTATAAATATTGTCTTTTCCTATCTATTATTAAATTCTGTACCACGAAAAACTTGGGGTAGGAGGAGTGACCTAACCATGACCTATTTATGTGGTAAAAGAAAAAGGAAGTGATGTATAGGAAAGTGAGGAAAGGAAATAAAGTAAAGGGAAAAAGAGAGAAAAAGTGGAAAAAAAACAGACGTATCCAAAAGGGTTTATTGCAAAGAGGGAGGGGGGAGGGAAGTGAATCGAAAGAGAGAAAAAGGGGAAAAAAGACAGACATATTCAAACTTATTGTCTCTTTAACAGGTTAGTTTTGTCAGTGACACTAGATTTGTTTTTGAGACAGGAATAAATTGTGATGTCATCCGCGTAGATGCCAACTTGGGAATTTATGGCGTCAGGAAGGTCATTTATGTAGATAAGGAATAGAGTGGGACCTAGGATGGAACCTTGGGGAACATCTGCGTTCGTGGGATAGGAACTGGAGGGGAATCCGTTGAGAACGACCTTCAATTCATGGTTTGACAGGAATGATTGTATTAGGTCAAACAATCGACCCGTAATGCCATAACCCTGGAGCTTGCGAAGAAGGCCGTCATGCCAAACCCTATGAAACGCTTTGGGGATGTCTAGGGTCACGGCACGAGCTTCCCCGTTATTTTGAAGAGCTTGGTAGACAGTTTCAGTGATGGCCGTATGCACATCAGTTGTAGATCGGGCAAAGCGGAAGCCATATTGCTTGTCTGAGAGCAGATCGTGGGATGTGAAGTGGTTAACCACTTCGGTATTGATTAGGGCTTCGAAGATTTTGCCGAAGAGGGGTAGGAGACTGATAGGACGGTAGTTAGAAGGGTCAGAGGTGTCATAGAGTTCTTTGAAGACAGGAAAAATCGAAGAGGACTTCAGCAGTCAGGAAAACAAGATTCCTTGAGGTAGTAGTTATATAGTTTAGAGAGGGCGGGCGCCAGTTCAGGCGCGCAATTCTTCAAGACAATGGCTGGTATCCCATCTCCACCACTAGCCTTGTTGAGGTCTAAATTGGAGATAATGCCCAATACCAAAGATGGGGTTATGTGTAACCCACTCAATAGGGCCTCAGTTCTAAGAGGGAAGTCGGGTTGATATCGAGTTGAATGAAAATTTCCGAGCAAAGCATTCAGCCTTGTCAGCAGAGGGCGTCAGGACTTCGAACTGGTTGAACAAAGGAGGTATAGAGGGTTTGCAATTGTTCAATACGCTCTTGCAGAGACGCCATTAATCTTTGGAGCCAAATTTGCGAGATGCAATACGCTCCTTCATCTGAGCAGCAAATAGTGACTTAGCATCGTTGAGGACACGCTTACACTCGTTACGGGCGGAGGCAAAGAGACCTCTATTGCAGTCAGACATGTCGCTACAAAATAGGTGAAAGAAGTGGTTCCTATGGGCGATGGCGGCTGAGCAAGCAGCCGAGAACCAGGGAGAGGAGCGCAACTTGACCCTATATTTCCTTGAGGGGATGAAAGCGTCAATTCCAGCTTTAACCCAGGATGAGACCTCACAAGCACATTCTTGGACGGGGAGCGTAAAGACAACATCCCAGGGGACATCGCGGTGGAAATCACGGAACGCGTCTCAGTCAGCTCGTTGATTGTAGAACGAAGTTCTAGTGGTAGGAGGTTCTTTGCAGGGTGTGGAGTTGAAGGAGATGTTAACAGATACTACCGCATGATCAGAGTTACCAAGAGGGCAGAGTTGCATGGCGCTACAGGACTCAGGGATGGAGGTAAAACACAGATCGAGAAGAGAGGCTTTACCTTCCCGGTTGAAGGCAAAACGAGTGGGGAAGTTAACTATCTGTGTGAGTGATTGAGAGACTGAAAAATTGAGCATTTGAATGCCTGCGTGGTCAGTAGTAGCATTCTTAAGCCACATGGTATGATGGGTGTTAAAGTCACAAAACACAAATATGTGAGCCAATGGGTGGAGGGAGAGAGCCTTGTCTATGATGTCAGAAATGCTATCAAGTATCCCACAGTCTTGAGAGGATGGAGAGCGGTAAAGATATCAAGTGTTATTTTTCTCTTCTTTTACTGTGCATCTTTGCCCTGCTTGGACCAGCCTAATACAAAGATACCTATGATGAGTTGATATTGGCCTCCTTTTGATCAACTGAATCACAACCTTGGGTAAGGCAGGTCATTATCGAAGAAATCACTCCATCAATCAGCCGTGGTATCAGACGCCTTCAATGAACAGGAAGAGTATAGAGCTACAATTGGTTCCTGTGAATCATAAGATTCACTCTAAAGGTGATATATATATATATATATAGAGAGAGAGAGAGAGAGATAGATAGATAGATAGATAGATAGATAGATAGATAGATAGATAGATAGATAGATATGGTTAAGTCCTCATAAAGGATGAAATGCATTACACAAAACATTTTTACATTTTGTCATTTAATTACCCATTGTTGTCTATATTCTCACCCCAGTGAGAATTAAGATTTTAAATATACTGTCCTTATTTCAGATCCTTATCCTCATCTGTTTCTTTTTCTCTCTTCTTCTCTGCCAATATTATTATCATTGTTACTTTATTATTATTATTATGATCATAGTTATCTTAGAAACTGTTTTAATAATTGTGAAAGTAGTTGACTATCAAATTATTTTCATTGTAGAACTATCTGTCTGAAACAACCAAAATAAATACAGAATTAGAAAACAAGTTAAATGAGTTGGACCAAAAAGAAGCTGAAGCTATGGAACTGTTTTTAGTGGTAACAACATAAGAACATTTTTACTTTTTCATTAAATCCTGAAATGTAAAATTACATTCTTTTTAAATATATTGCATTTCTTCCCACCACTTTTAGTGACCCAAAATGTGTTTTAGACATAAATCAAAATATCATAAAACAACATTTGATGTCTCATTTACATACCCAATAAATTTGTAATGCTGTCCAAGATACAAGATTGATAAAGGTTTTTTACTTTAAACAAAAAGAAAAACTCATACTCATTATTTTAAGCAATATGTAAGTTGACGACTTTTTAGGATGTTATTGCACAAACTCTCAAGCTATGGAATCTCTGGAAGAATACTTGCAATCATAAAGTTCTTCCTATCAAGTAGGTCCTTGAAGCTATTCTTAATGGTCAAGCTCATAATATCAATGCAGGCATCCCATAAGGCTCATTACTTGATCCTACCCATTTTCAGCTTTATATTAACAGTCTGCCTAAGAAGATTCTCAGATCGTTAGTAATTATCTATGCTGATGCTACCACAGTTTATGGGTGCACCTCCAGAAATCTAGATGACCAGAGTTTGTCAACTAATCTCTCATCTGAACTAACTTCTAACAGCCCAATTGTTTTGTGACTTTCAGTATCTTAAAAACTAAGCTTTTCATCATCACCAAGCTGCTCTTAATTATTACCAGTTACAATGAATGGTTGCATTCTCAAGTAGTCTCTTTGCTTTTAGCATCTATTGGGACTCAAGCTCACTACAGCCCTACCTCAAGTGTAACTCATATATAAGATCCATTGCTAACACTGCTGGAAAAAGGTCAGTTCCTTATAACACTTCCAAAAGTACATGACTCCACCAGCCATACTTTATCTTTACAAGAGTCAAATCAGAATGAAAATAGAATATTGCTGCCATATCTGGGTTAAAGTTGTCCAATCACCTCTTTCTAGCCTCAGCAGAGTACAGAGTTGTGTTTACACAACCTTCTAAGCAATAAATTAATCTGCACACTCTACAAGCCCTTTCCAACAGACACACAACATCACAAGCCTTTCATTACTCTTAATTCCACCATTTCAGACCTTTACAGCTAAAATCTGCCATGCCATATACACAGGAGGTGAAAAATCCTCATACTCTTTTTATTCCATTGGTAAGAAGAAAATTTCACTTGGACTCAAGAGTCACTACTTTGTTGAACAGACTCCGAAGAAGATGCTTCTCTGACCCCTACAATCTTAACCTCTTCAAGTCTAGGAACAGTCATTATATGTTCTACATATCCTCATAATCTACAATACTTACATCCACAAAACAATTTAATTCAATAAACATCTGCCTTGAGTGGTTCTTGGCCTTATATTAGGTATACAATATCATAAAAATAACTTAGAATAATTGTTAAAGTGCTAAAAATTTGCATGTAACTGCTTCATGCAGTACTTAAAAATCCAAAATCCAACTAAAAATCTTATGACTATTTCTTGTAAACATTAGTTAGCCTAAAGCAAATTTTGAACAAGTCTACATTGAGCATATACATATAAGCAAACAAGGTAGATTGAATGAAGCCAATTTGTTATAGAAAACTGTAATCCTCAAGGGAACAGAGGTGTAGTTCTGCAAAAGGATGCTAAGGATACAAACATGTGAGCAACAATGCGGTTTTGGAGAAGATGTAAAGAAAGAGGAAACTTATACTTAACATCAGGAAGAGGCAGCTGACATTTCTGGGACATACAATGAGAAAAGAGGGATTGGAAAATCTGATATTCACAGGGCAAATAGAGAGAAAGAGTGACAAGGGAAAGTAACCTATGACATACCTAGCAGGTACCTAGCAAGTGGATGGCAGAACAGGGTCTGGGAGAAGTAACAAAAAGACAAAAAATTAATTAATAACTACAAGGGGTAGGAAGAAGTGGAGGATCATGATTGCCTATGTCCTGAAGGAACACAGCACATAAAAGAAGAAGAGTCTGAATGGATCAGACTCCCTTAACAGCTTCTAAAACAAGTACAGCAAGTACTTTGTGAAATGCAAAAATAGACATAGTCATTTTTGCTCTATTATAATTTGTAGGTTTTTCTTTTTTGTTGTTTTTCTTTAGTTTTAAGGATATACTCAATATCATATCTATTATAATGATAAACATTACTTTATTTACTTAATTTAGACAGTTATTGAGATTATTTTCGCCACTGCCAAAGTCACTCAGCTACTGATGATCAATGCAAACAAAGATTGTAAAATGATCCAACCATCTTCATAATGAATAAAGTTAATACTTGTAAATGCTTTATTATGGAATTATATCTAATTAGAAATGATGCAATAATAATTATTGTCTGTTTTTTGTTGTTGTTTGTAAATCTAATTTTGTTTTTACAGCAAGTGAAGCAGAGTCATACGGCTGAAGTGTGTGAGACTGAATTGGATTTTTTTAATGATTTGAAAACCAAAACCAACTTTACTCAAAATGATGTGCAGAAACTGATCCACCAATACAAAGCACAACAGAAGAAATATGCTGGTAGGTTAAGATAGAAAATACAAGATCTTAACTTCTTCACTGAGTCATTGCCTAATATTAGACTTTTGAAACAGTAAATTTGCATTATTCAATGATTGTAGAATTGGCTGAAACAGAAATGTAATTCCACCTTGATCTGTTATCATAAATTTTGAATTTTATATATATTTTATGACTGATATTGATCTGGAATAAGTGAATTAGTGCATGTTAGATGCTCCTTTGATATTAGAAGCCTACTGAGGAATGGCATTTCAGATACATAACAAAAATCTGCCACATGCAATAGAGCCAAATTTATTTCTTTTGCTTTAGTCAACAAATAAAATGTCCATACACATGACTGTAATCTATGTAATTTTTCCAAAATCTGACTTTAGCACACAGTAAAATTTGGGATATGGTTGGTCTTAACTAGTAACATTTAATACCCTTCTTCATTTATTTTGATATTTTCATGTTATAATCACCAAAAGTATCATTCTTTCTATGAAAAATCATGTGGGGGAGAGAGAGTAAAAAAAAATTGATTCGTATTCTACAATTTAAAAACATTTCCCTCATGCTTTAAATGAAATGTATTTACAAACATGCATTAGTATATACTCCACTTACTTATCACAGTCTAATATAGTAGAAAAGTTAACCCAGTTGAAAAATAATGTGGTGGGGAAAGTGTCAATACATAATAAAATATAAAAAAGATAAATATTCCTATATCACTGGAGAACATTTCCTTATGTCACCTAATGTGGGAAATGATAAGTGAGAAACAAATGTAGACAACAAAAATATAAGAGACCAATGAACACAACTTCAGCTGTGATGACAAAATTTTCTCAAACTAGTTAAGAAAATAAGCAGTTGCCACATAATTAGTTGGTCCCTCTCACATGATACAATTGTACCACATTCTTTCACCTTTTACTAAACTTAGATGAATATAGTCTCTCTCTTCCTCTCTCTAACTGATGCTTAAAGTAGGTGACCAAATAGTGGGAGAAAGATACAAAGTTCCAACTGCAAGTCAATAGACTTATTGCAGTTAATTTTAATCTATGTTACTGTCTCATACAATCTGATTTCAAACTAAGCAGAACCCATACCAGGTTTCCTGGTGAAAAAATTCTGGAAGTTGCAGATGTCTTCATTTTTAATTAAACCTCATCTATTTGGTAGTATAATATAGGCAATATGTCAATCTGCCACTTTTCTTATGTATTCAGTTCTGTGGCCATATTTGTTACCTCCAACTATCCAAAGTTGGTTCTTGTTAAGCAACAAGGCCAGCTCTGTCTTAGCTATAGTCACTTTGCCTACGTCTCCCTATTTTACTTGAACACAAATATGCCTATGATCCAAACAGACTACAGTATGAAAACTTGGACAACCTGAGAATCCTAAATCAACACTACACATTTCAAATTTTATTGATCAAATCATGTTTGACAAATTTGTTTAAAAGATTTACATCTGAAAAAATATTAGAATTCTTCCTATTGCTCCCTTGGTCTAGATCAAGATCATCAACTGTGTTCCAATCACTCATTAAAACTAATCATTGCAATGAGATCACAAGGGAATTGATCTGGTGAAAAAGAAAATCAAACCACTCATTGTTCTTTTTGGATATCTAGATCTAAATGAAAAAAAAAATTTCTTATTTATAGTAACATCCAACACACACAGCCTGCCTGTTGAACCTGTAAAACCAAACAGATCCTTAAAGCACTAAATGTCACAAACAAATCAAGCCCTTCTAGACTCCAACCTCAGCTTTTCTAACCAGAATACCATAATCAGTTTGCTTATATTACTCAGCTGAGGAAAAATATGCTGAGGGTGAGGACACTAATGGACTGTCCTATGGATCCTTTGCCTGGGGCTATCTTGAACCCCTTACCATCATTGTTATTCCAGAATAGTAGTCTTATAGAGAGATGGATATATAATCAAAAAACTCTCTTTAAATAAAACTGTTACATAGATTTTAGTTTTTCATTAGTATAATGCTACCCTGCTTCTCCCAATGTGTCTTTTAGTCTTTTATGAGCAAATTTGTCTCAGTCCAATATTTCTGACTCAAGATGTTCTGTTACCTTGATTTCTGTGTAGACAAGACATGTACAAACAGGGTATTATACTTGTATCTTCTTTGCTGGATTATTTGTTCCTTCATTAAGTGTACTGAAGGTAAACGTTTTCTGGGTTTTGGTATTATCCACTTGATAGTAAAAGTAACTACAAGGAGGCTATCCTATCAGCAGGTGTATAATCAGGGGACTATTCTACTGCCATGTTGTGAATGGGTTCTGGACCATTCAGTGGTCTCTGATTTGTGCCTCTGAACAATTCAATCCAGGTTCTTGATGCATGCACCCCCTGTGGATGTACCTATCTCACTAACTAGTCTTTCACCTGAACACACTAACTGATTTCTAAACATGACCAAGACAAAATTGAACAAAAAAAATCAAAAACAAAGTGGATCTCAGATTCACCATGTCCTACATGTAAGGGGTCTATGTTTCAACTTTCCAGATGTGGAACTCCAACTTAACAATGTCAAACCTGATCTCTTATTCCAGTCTGAAATTGCTATCAATCTATCTATCCCAGTGCAGGAATTTGCAATCCTGGGCTACTCACCCCTAATAGTAAGACATCATAATTCCCACAGCCACAGGATGGGTTTCCATGTGAGACCCCAATAATGAGGACCCTGATCTATATATGTGCTTCTGCATATCTACAGTACCACTTTCATTTTCACTCTCTTTTGTCAAAATTGTAATTTTGGACCAAATAGCTGAGACAAGTGACTATATCCTCACTGAGTATCCCACAGCTAGCTTTCATATTTGTGGTGACCAATATTCACCCCTTACTCACTTCCTGCCATGCTGAAGTTTTAATGCCCACCTCCAGAGATTTCAGATCATTCACTTGTCAGTGTCAAAATCAATCCCAAACCAAAGGCATCTTCTGATGTGCTGTTCCATAGAACAATTTCTGGATACACATTCCTACATGGCAAAAGCTTCTGTCTCAGCCAGATAAAATCCCAGTGGTTGTCTTTAAGAATATTAACCATGAGTTAACCCTGATCTTAGTAAAACTATTTAACTGCTGCTTGAAGGAGAAAATCTTCACAAGTCTGTGGATGAGCATTCACCCACATCCTTGAAAATGGCATAGACTTGACACGTCTATGCCATTTTCAAGGATGTGGGTGAATGCTCATCCCTTTCTCAGTATAGACACATCAGCCTCCTCATTGTCATTAGCAAACTATCAAGGGACAGCAATTGTTAAGCAACAAGCAGTAGAGATTTTGATCAGCTCAGTCTACTGCTGAGATTCAAACTTCAATTACTCACAGATGCACTAGCCAACAAATATGTCTCAAGGATGATTGCATTAAATATTTCAAAGGCTTTTGACAAGGTGTGGCATAGAGGCTTACTGCACAGGCTCTTTAGCTATGGAATCACTGGATGAGTCTTCTCAAATATCAAGTACTTCCTAATGGTTAGATCTCTGAAGGTAGTTGTTAACAGCCAATACTCTATGGCACGAGTGATCAATGCAGGTGTCCTGCATGACTCACTTCTTGATTCAATCATCTTTCTACTTTACATAAATGATAGTATAGTGCACCTCCAAAACTCTAGATGACCATAGCTTGGTCTCCTTTGACCTAGCTCTAACAGCTCAGTGGGGGAAAAACTGGCCAGTCACATTCAATGTATTGAAAAACAAACTAATAACATTCCATCATTTACTGAGCAGACCTCGAATTTTCACCTATCATGAAAAGCAGATGTTCTCTTGGGGGGGAGGCCTCAAGTGAAACTCATACATATGATTCATCACTAAAAATACTGGGAAAATGGTTTGTTCCCTGTACAAATCCAGTAAGTACCTGACTCCAGCTTCTATCCTCTATCTATACAAGAGAGAGATCAGACTGGAGTACTGCTGCCATATATATGCTGTCAAGCCTTCACTTTCCAGTCTCAAAAAGTCCAAATGTGTCTGTGCATCCTTCTGGGTGATAAATTATTTTCAACCTTGAAACCCTTTTCCCACAGACAAAATGTCACAAACCTCTCACTACTCTATCCCTATTGTTGTAAACATTAACACTTTTGATGATATTTTATATGCTCTTGTTACATTTGATTCACATGGATGTGAGAATTCAAAGAAAAAATAAAACATAGAATTTAAACAAAGAAATTTTAACATTGATAGGACATTTTACAAAAGGAAAAATAAGAACTGAAATGAAATGTGAAGAGTTCAAAGCAACCTTCAGTGTCTGTAGTTGAGGTACTTACCTTTTTGCAGGAGCAAAAAAATACATCTTTTTGCTATGAAAATTCACCAAGAAAGAGATGGATTCTTTCAAATCTAGTGTCACCTGTAATTATTGTCAGAGGGTGGTAATTCAAAATCCAGCAAATACTCTCACCAGATTGAAGAAGAATCTCTTATGAAATCTGATTTGTAATATATGTTTCTGTTGTGGCCTTGTTAGGGCCAGGAATAAAGACACAAAGAGAGGAATTGAGTTAAACAAATATATTAACAGAAACAGTAATACAAATATATAAAACGAGAGTGTTACAGCAAGAATGTTCAGTCCAACTGTCAGAGCTGACTGCTGGAAACTTCCCTCTCCAAAAGGCAGTACCTGCTCCTATTTATAGCTGGGAGAGTCCATGTGTGTGTGTGTAAATTACCATAACAGTTACTAAATGTCATGACTAATGTACAGTGCAATCACTTTTTGTTGTTGAAGGTATTGAAATTTTAGGTGAAGGCATGTTGTCTATTGGTTTTGCTTTGATTTCTGTTAGGTGTTTCGGTGATTTTTCTTCAATGTAAGCAGTTTTAAAACAATCAATTAATACAGTGTCTTTCATTTCTTTATTTACTTTGTAAAATATTTTTCATGTTGTTCCAACACTTTATGTGAACCTGAATAATTTGGTAATAATGGTTTCTCTATCATGTCATTCCTGAGAAAAATATGCTCACAGTTATGTAGATCTGCAGGTATAAAAGATTTAGTCACACATCTAGTGGGTGTAAAAGATAACCTATTTATCTTGTCTTTTAGTTTATTGACAATGTCCATAGATGGAAACAATATTTTGTCTACCTCAAAGTATTAACCAGGTAATTTCAGTGAGGTTCCAAGAATGATGTCTGCTGGTGTGCAGTGTAAGTTTTCTTTTAGAGTATTTTAAATTGAAAGGAGGGTAATAGGTAGGTTATCTACCCAGTTATAAGGGTCAAGGTTATTTCAGTTTTTAGCTGTCTGCAGAATCTTTCCACAATCCCATTAGCACAAGGATAGTATATAGTAGTTTGGATATGTTTGACTCCAAATTCCTTGAAAGGTTTGCAATAGTCTCTGCAGAGATATTTGGAATAGGAAAAGCAGTAGGCCATCAACTAAACTGATTCACTATGGGGAGCATATAAGTGAAACCATGTGCATTTGGGAGGGATCCAACAATGTCTATGTGCAAATAAGTGAAACTACCGTTGGACCTCTGGAATTTACCAATGGGCAATTTTGTATGTTTTCCAATTTTGTGTCCTTGACACTGAATGCATTGCTGCATCAAAGTTTTTATATCAGTGGACATGTTCAGCCATACAAATTAATCTGTTATCACATTGGTGTTTGCTTGTCTGCCAGGATGTGATAAACCATAATGGTGTTGAAAATTTTCTTAAGTAATGATGAAGATATATAAGGCTGAGGGTAACCTTTTTTCATGTCGCATAAGAAAGTCAAATGTTTGAAATGGATAGGTAAACTTTTAAGTTGCAGTGAAGTCTTTCTTTTGTTCCTCAGCAATATTCTTGTAGTTTAAACTTTCTGTATTTATTGAGGATATGGAAGTAGAGGAAAGTGTGTCTTTAATAATATTTTCTTCACATTTTCGATATCATATGTCCAAAGTAAATTCTAAAATGTTAGTCTAGGTGTCTTGTTTCATGTGGCAAATACTTGTTGGGTTTGCTGTAAAGGGCATAAGTAAGTGGCTTATAGTCTGTAAATATTGTTAACTTTATAAAATATAATGGAAATATTGGATAGCTAAATAGACAGCAAGAAATTTTCTTGAAAATGTGTTGAATTTCATCTGTGAGGAATTCAGCTTGAGAGTTTGTTTTCTCCATTAATATCTTGTTGTAAAACAGCACCAACAGCATTCAATGAAGCATTTGTTGTTAAAGTTAGTACAACATTCTTATCATGACTAAGGTAATTTAGTTTTACAAAGTTTACCAAGGCTTTCTTTACTGCATGAAAACCATCCAAGGCAGGACCTTCAAGTAAAATATTTGCATTCTTTTTCTGAGTGTTTTTAATGTTTATCAATGAGGCTAATTTTGATGAACAATGTAGCAAAACCTTCAATAGTAATTTATCATGCCAATAAATCTTCAAAGTTGACAAGTTGATTCTGGTTGTGGGAAATTTTTATAGAAGCTATCTTCTCATGTAGAGGTCAGATTTCTGTTTTATCTATTCTGTTTTCTAAAAATTAAAGTTTTTTACATCAAATACGCATTTATATATCCAGAAGAACATCACATCAGGGTCACCTCTTTGTTGTGGGCTTCAACACTTTTAATGAGATTTTATGTGCTCCCGTTACATTTGACCCACAAAAAAATTTTGGAGTGATGTGTAAGTCTAAATGAAAAATAAGACATAGAATTTGAACAAATAAATATTAACAAATATATTGATAGGACATTTTACAAAAGGAAAAATGAGAAATGAAATGAAATGTGAAGAGTTGAAAACAACCTTCAGTGTCTGTAATTGAGGTACTTAGATTTTTGTGAGAGTAAAAAGAATACATCATTTTTCTCTGAAAAGTTACCAAGAAAGAGATGGATTTTTTCAAATTTTGCACAGCCTGTAATTATCATTGGGGGAGTAATTCAAAATCTTGCCATCTGTGATTATCACCAGGGGACAATAATCCAACACCAATTCCAAGGAAAGCATTCAGACAAACCACATTCCTTAGTTTGACCAGTTATAACCTTCATTGTGAAGACCCACTATGCTACACACATTGTAACCAACTACAATTATTCCCTTTCTCATTCTATTGGTGAGATGTAAATTTCAATTGAACAGCTTCTTCCTACAAACCACTACTTTGTGGAACTGAATCTCTAGAGGATGCTTCCCTGATCACTACGATCTCCATCTGTTAAAGTCTAGGGTTAACTGTTATCTTCCCCACATATCCTCATAAACTGTGCTTCTTAACTCTTACTCTGTAACTCTCTACCTCAAGTGGCATGTAGGACTTGTATGGAGTGAACATCATTGGAAAGACATTTTAAATGTATTGGTTTAAATATAAGTTAAAATTTACTTAGTCCATAACATATGAAGAGTACTGACCTGAAAACAGATGCTCCCATTTGTTGTTATAAAGCAAGTCCTGGTCAGAAATTCAAACAGAAATTCCTAATCTATACATCAGAATTTAAGTTAAAAACAATTTAGTTACACTTGAAAGGAACATTTATTTGGATAAGAGCAGCATAGTTTACTACAAAAGTTCTTTTTGATAATTGTCCATGCATTGAAAACAATCAAAGAAATATTTCTTGAAAGATGAATGTTGGAATGAAATTTCCCTTTCAGGGAAATGGGGAGAAAATGACAGCCATATATTCATGGTGTGAAGTCCAACATGGAGCAAAACAAGACACATTTGTATCACATGATGACCAGTAAAGATAGATATAATTTGTGGTGGTTGTTAAAAGATTTCCCTTTTTCACCTGGTTTCTGCCAAGGTGGTGGTGATGTGAGTGGAGGAGGCATTATTCACCTTCTCTAGCATATTCAAAATTTACCATATACTCGAACCAATTCTCACAACAGTCAAGAGGTGTTATGTGTGAATGAAATTTGTTGGGTTCTCCAAATTTCTTTTACTCAGTTTCACATTCCAGAAGTTAACTCTGAGTTTTTGTGGCTCTAATCTGTTGATTAAACAAAGTGGTGGGATATTTCCATGTATTTTGAAAAAAGATTTCCTTAGTTTTCCAGGTGGCAATCCTTTGAAATAGAACAAAATCTTGTTTATTACCAAGATAAAACTAAAAGTCTCTTGACCACGTAATAAAATGGCAATGTTAACACATTATTATCAGTCATAATGCTAGTAATCTTGCACTGAATAACTGGAAATGTCATTGCAATACAGAAGAGGGTATATCATATAATAAAAAGAATTATCACTGCATGTATATTAATAATTGGTATATCTATTGGTAGATGACAATGTTATTGTTGTTTCTGTGAAAATTAATTACTGCTGATAGCAAAAAACATAAGAAATTCAGAAAATAGTAAAGTTCTTTCAGAACCAAATACTCCCAAGCAGTAAAATATTTAGAAAGAACATTTTCTCAAACAGGACCATTTTATAAAACATTATTTGACCCTTTTCTCAAAAAAATCAGTTATTATTACTTGATTCTATCTGACTCTTTTTGTTTGGTATTTTCTGTTACTCAACACAAATGTTAGTAACAATGTTGACACCTACTACTACTGTCCTTATCACCATTCATTCTTCTTTTCTTTATTTCTAAGAAAAATATTTGAATCATTTTTTTAAAGAATAGATAACAGATGACCAATTTATAACAGACTATACACCCAAAATTGTATAGAGAAAATCTGTATTAAAAAATCCAGTCTTACAGTTGTGACTGAGTTAGTCCAAAGTTGTACTGAATTAAATATTCCTATAGAATTTTAAGTATAATTACTGTAGTGATATGTAGATTAACTAATTAACATATCTGGGATATCCAGACTACATAAGTATGCATGAGCATTGAGTAATAACACAGAGGACTTAGGACTTCACAACAATGGTGTCACCAATAGGATCCACTTTATCATTAGAGAATCCTGCTTTTGTGGATGTATAGATAAGAGCATCCACGGGAACAGCAAGGCTAAGAAATTAAGAGACAGCAAATAAACAGGAGGAGAAAATGAAATAACCAATCTTTTTTTGGCCACAGTTGGGATTGAAGCCATTATGAAAATTTCAGCACTGATTCACCCAATGCAGTTGGAAAGTTTGATGAAATAAGTCAAATAATACTGAAAAATATACAACCAAAAAATATGTTAGTCATTGCAGATAGAGCAAAATTCATGGATACGAGACAAAAAGCTGACAAATCAGTTACAAAATATTTACTTCATCTAAAAAATGCATCTTGATATTGTGAGTTTGAAAAACTCAGACAAGAAAGCCAAATGACTGAAGAAGAATTAATTCAGATGAGGTTAATTAACATTGCTATAAAATGTTAGAACAATTACAGCTAGAAAATATGGCTTTGATTTATTCAACAGCAGGAACTAATAGAAAAATTATTAGGTCAGAGAATTGAGCACATTATGTAGAGGTTTCTGACACTTACATGTTGAAGAAAACTCTAACAAAATGAATATTCTGTGGATATGAATGTAACATGAAGAAAGAGAAATGTCCTGCATTTGTAAAAAAGTGTAAAAATTGTCTAAAAATTACCCATTTTCAAGCAATGTACAGATTAAAAAAGAACTAAGAATGCTGATTTTGTGTTGATAAAAGAAAGGTAAATTGCATTTGATAAGCTAAAGTCAGTCCTTACAAACAAACCAGTAGTAAAAATATTTTACCCCTGAAAGGAAATTACAGTAAACACAGATGCCAGAAAGCATTAAATGAAGTTAATTATTCAAACATCAAGAAAGAAGCTCTCACAATTATTTAGACAACAATTAGGGCCCATCAATTCTTGATTAAAAAAAATTCTATTATGGTCTGATAATAGAGCATTAGAATTTATATTCAGTCCAAGAAAAGAACTACCCAAAGTTATGACATCAAGAATATTAAAGAGTATAAAAGTAAATTACATACTTGGCCTAAAGAGTTAGAAACATGGAATCACATTCAAGTGGAATACACATACATCAGTGGAACAGGAATTTTATTAATAATAGGGGAGTCTTTTTAAGGCTGGCCTGAAGTAATTTGTATGCCTGACAGAAGAAGTTCTACTGTAAAAGAAATTTTAAGAGTTATATTCTCCAGAAACGCGATGCCAAAAGTGATGGCATCCGATAACACCTCAGAGTTTTATAATGAAGAACTTAATTTGCGGCTAAGGAAAATAGTATGTACACCTTACAAGACACCTCCATACCATCCTAAATCGAATGGGCTAGCAGAAAAGATGGTACAAACCATAAAGATGGGTTTGAAGTTATGTTCAGAACAGAAAGAGAAAGTTTGTTTTTTACCTTGACTGCATTTAAGTTACCGCAGCATACCACATGCAGGAAGGCTAGAGAGTCCATTGGCATTAATGGGAAAACAAATCAGTGCTCCTTTAACCATGTCATATTCTATGAATGAGAAAACATGGCACAAGAAAAATAAGGAGACACTGCCAAAGAAGGAAATTTTTTAATACAAAAAGGACACAATACAGTTGTGATAAGAAAAATGGGAGTAGCATACTAGCTTATGCAGATCAAATATGATCACAAGATGAATATGAAGAGGAAAGTGAGGAAAAATGTTCACAGATACCTCAAATATGATTTGGAAACTGAGGAAGAGCAGTCAATGCACCAATATGGCCATGAGAATGAGAGAAAATGAGATAGATCAAGATCTCATAGAGAAAGGAGTACCTTAAGGTCCCAGGGGAGAGAAAGAAACCCTGAAAACAAATTAATAGCTAGAAGAAACACAAGAAAAACAAGGGGTACAAAAACCTTCATTACAAATAGATGTAGTGCTATGTAGATTAACTAATTAGCATATCCAGAATATCCAGTCTATATAACTATGCATGAGAATTGAGCATTAACACAAAGGTGTTAGGACTTCACAACAATTATTAAGTAATTTATATCTGTGATTCCATATACAAAAAGCCAAAAAAATGGTTGACTTTATTTCCTAATTTTTACTTTCTCATAATTATCAAGAACATTTTGCATTTTCTAGCTGATGCTTTTATCAGGAAAATGTTTATGTATAAATACAATGCTTTGCAAGCACTTTGACCAATTCTGTAATTATTTATTGATTTCATATTTTGTTTTATTGCATATGTGTGCATAGTGGAACATTTGTTTATGCAACGTTTATGTTTGAAAATGTATGTCTTTGTAACTCAGTGTTTGTGTAAAGTCAGATATCAAAAGAATTTGCTAAGAACAACTGAGATAAACCAGATGTGCATCCTTGAAAAGCCAAAATAAACTGAGAGAAATCACTTTCCATACATCTAGATTCAACATATCAGTTCCAGTTTGATTCAAAGAAAACATATGAAAAACATTTTGACTTATTAACAAATCAGTGTATCTTCTCAAAAGTATAAAAATGCTAACTCACTGATCCTGTACATTTCCATAAAAGATATATCAGTCAACTTGAGCAAAATATGCAACTGGCAAAAGTCAGTATTCACATCCATATAGAGATGATGCCACTGTATTTCAACTGAACTCCCAAAAACTACTTATCACAAACTCTTTAAAATTATGTCCCTGAACACAAAAGAGTTGTCACTCACACACAAACTTCACTGATGTTCTGCAGAAATGCTGGAATTATTCTAAATTCCTGCATTATTTTAATATATTTTATATCCTTATTGGAATCACATGTTTATTTTTTATTTTTTTGTCACTCTCATAAATTAGGTAAGTAAATGTATATTTCTGTACCAGTGTATCATTTTACTTGTTGTAGGTGTTGCTTTCTTGGTATATAAATCTGATATAACCCAAGTGACATCTTGTAAAAAGTTTATTAAAAAGTCTTTATCATTTCTAGAAAAGAATTCTCAGGAACAAGATGGAAGAACACACTGATTAATGCTTAAAATTACGATAATTCTTTTGCTTTCTCTGATGAATTCTTTCTTTACTTTCATATGTATAGCAATGTGTGAAAAGGCATGCAGAGAGCGAGAATCACTCTTCAAAGAAGAGTTGGAAAAACAAATTCAGGTGAGCCAATAGTTTTATTAATAGTTTCACTGAATAAAATATTTCCAAAGTGAGCTATACTAATCTAGATGCCAATTTAGTAAGTAAATAAATTGATTTACTGAATTTATATAATGGTTCAATTATACATAATTTTCTTAAATGTTCCTCAATGTTATCATTTAATATCTAGTCGTACCATTACAAGCATTTTTCAAAATTCCATTTTAACTATCTAAACCAACCACTCTGCATTGATTAGACCTCTTCTCCTTTTTTATATATAATCTTTATCATTTCACAGTTAAATATGTCACTGCCTTGTCATTAACTTCTTGGTTCATTAATATTGTTATGAATAATCAAGAGTGGTCTCCCTTTGTTTTTTTTTTTACTCTATTGAGAGAGCTATTTCTATTTACTGGGACTATAAAAGGACATTCTCAGTTAAATAAATCTTTGATTCTCAGTTGAATAAAGCTTGGGAAGTTCTTTTTCTTGAATCATTCTGACTATTCAGACGTGCAACAACGAAAATTCGTAAGTGCATTTTTGTCTCTCGTCCATGTACAGTCTTGTAACAGTCTTGTATCAGTCTTGTAACAGTCTTTCGTTTGTTGTATTCTTTTTGCTTTTGTTGAACGTTATATGTGCTGGGTAGGGAACCCACCTCTACAATGGCGGACTCTCCCCAACAGCAGCTGGAAGCGACACCCCCTTCTATGTTGGCATGGGCTACCACGAAGCCAAGGAAAAAAAGCCCCAAGGACTATGTAGCACTTCGGAAAAAATATGATCCGTATACTAAAGGGAATGAATTTTTAATGATTCATGAAGCACTTGATGCAGTGACTAACGAGACAATCTCGTTTTTAACGTCGAACGTCGTAACAAGGTGACCCGTCGGAGTTGGAAGAGAGGCCATGGAGGAGGCTTTAAAAAGCCTCCACATACGTCCCAAAATTCTCGCCAGGAGGTCTAATGAGACAATCCTTTAGAATAAAGAGGGTGATGCAAGGAAACTGGCAGGCAGCGTACTGATCGCTACGACTGCAAATTGAATACATGGGCACTCGGAGAACTAAAGTTTCGTTGCTGGGAGTGCCAATGGACATCATAGAGGAGAGATTGGGGGCCTTTTTCTCCAAGTTTAGACAGATAGAGGAGGTGACAGCAGTATCGAGCAAAACTGGAATAGCCGCAGGGGATTTTGTACTGGGAATAACTATGACCAGAGAAAATTTTGTGGCCATCCCAGATATTGGTCATTGCGGAAGGGCGTCGCCCATTGTTCGTCGTGTGGGCCGGCGAGGCACTTGTCAAAGGCATGCCCCTACAGAAAAGTGGGGCCAAAAGCAACAACACCAGCAACACCAGTACCCAAACCAGCTGCAGCCAAGAAAATTGTGGAGGAGGGGAAATATGGCCAGTATGCTAGTGACGCTGGTGTTTGAAAAGAAGTTGTGAGGAAAGGGGAAAAGTGGGTGAACCCTCCCCCTCAGCAAGACACTTCACCCAAGAAAATAGTGAAGCAGCAGAAGCAGCCGAATGTGAAGAAACAGCAACAACGAAAAGAGCAGGAGAAGGCAGGCGAGCAACAGCAGATGCAGCAGCAACCCAAGCAGGCACAGTCAGAACAGGCAAGGCCTGTGGAAGAGGCACAATTGGAGATGGAAGCGGAAGTAATGCCTCCACCCTGTTCTTCATCTCTAAAAAGAGGGGGGGAAAGAAGGAGAGGAAGTTCGAAAAACGGACAAGAGAGTCAGGCGAAATAGTGCAGACAAAGCCCTGTGTGAAGTCAAGTCTCGGTCCGTCTCGGTTTCGCCTGCAAGAGGGGAGAAAAGTCAGCAGTCACGTCAGGCTTGGAGACTTCCTCCGTCCCCTACTAAAGCTCCACCTCCTCCATTCCCCTCCCAAGAAAAAACGCCATGGAGGCACCATCTTTTCCATCCCCCTCTCCGACACCTAGTGGGGCAACAGCGGAAGCGAAAGATCCGTTCCCAAAAATTAGAATGGTCAGAACTGAGTCGTTCCAACTAAAGAAACTAGCACAATATTGCGCAGGGAGGGTCCCGGTTCTCCTCCACCCCTGTCTATATAGGGCGACTAAATTAACTCTCCCAACTGACGTCGGCGGCATTGTCTAGGAGGGACTAATTACGTCCGACATGGGCACCGGAAGTCTGGGACAATCCGTCGGGGTCTTGACACCCATAGATTTCCGTCCAGTCTGGGATTAGGGGAACCCAACTTAAAAAAAAATGTTTCTCAAGTTAACTAAATGTGAGGGCCATGAGGGATCGGGGTAAGGCTTCCCGCTTGCTTTGTGATCTATCCTTCGACGTAGATGTAGCTGCGATCCAGAAGACGCACTTTGTTTGCAAAGCTGATGCGCATGTGCTGTCTAGCGAATTTGTTGTATATTCAGCATACGGGGACCAACAGGCCAAAGGTGTTTCCTTGCTGGTTAAATGTACCCTGGGTACGAGGGTGGACCTTGTCCACGTCGATGCGAGGCAGGGGGTGTGATCGTGGCTGATATTGCCGTGAACAATAGTTCGTTTTGAGTCGTTGCGGTTTATGCGGACAACGACCTGGTGGATTCGTCGCGCTTAGTGGGGTCTGGAATGCCATTCTGGACCCCGATATAGACAGGAGGCGGGGAGCTAGTGGGAAGTCATTGGGTGATCTGATTAGCGAGTTCGGTCTCGTCGATAGAGAGGAGATTGGGACGTAAGCACGTAAGTAGCTGTTTACCAGGGTAGCCAGCTACCTGGCTAGAATGTTAGTGAGAAGGACCGATCTAGACTTATTAGATTGTTCCACGTTCCACTGGTTAGGCTATTTGGACCATAGACTCGTCTGTGCCTGGATGGCGTTAGGTTCTAGACCTGGAATGCCTGGACACTGGAAGTTCAATTTGTCCTTACTGGACAGGCGGGACTTCCAGCAACAGTTAATTAAACTAGTGCAGCGGAAACTAATGGGAGTGGTTATTGGGAATAGGTGGTGGGATGGGCTTAAGGATGGGATTAAGTCGTTCACCACCGACTATAGCCAGCGGCTAGCACTAATAAGGTGAAGACACTGAAAGATAGTCTGTCCCAGGTGGAGGCTGGGGGATCCCCTAGAGATAAGTTTAGCTAGGTAGGCTCTTGAGCGATCGACTAGCGAGCGCTAGAAGGGTCAGGTAGTTAGGCATAAGTTAAACAAGATGTCTAACGAAACTGTGAACATGGTCGCAGAATTTCGGAAGGAAGAGATCCGTCGAGGTTCCGGTCGTTACATTCGTGAGGTCAAAATCCCAGAGGGGCGTACTCTGAGGTCGACTGACAATATGTGAGAGGCGTTTCGGCGGCATTTCGAGAGCCGATTTACTGGTCTCAGTGGCGATGAGTTTCGCAGCTATTTGGCTGACTTTCCTCGGCTTGTGCCGACTGAAGCGGCTAGCTGCGAGGGTGAGATCACGGAAGGCAAAGTCTACTTGGCATTGAAGAGGGTCGACAGTGGCAAGTCTCCAGGACTTGATCATCCACCGTCACCTCGGCCTACCTCGACTCATTTACAAAGCATTCCCTTTGCAGTTGGCCACAGCAACCTCCATTCCACAAAACAGCTCTACTTCAACTCTTTTACAAGGCATTCCCTTCACAATCGATGCGACAATCTCCATTCCACAGAATAGCTCAACTTCGACTTGTTTACAAGGCCTTCCCTTCATAGTTCACGCAGTGACCTCTGTTCCACAGAACAGCTCTACCATGACTCATTTACAAGGCATTCCCTTCTCAATCGACGCAGCAACCTCCATTCCACAGAACTAGTTTCCCAACATCTGCTGTCATCTCAACTCATTTACAAGGCATTCCTGTTGCAGTTTATCCCAGTGACATTCGCTCCAAAGGACAGCTCTACCTTAACTCGTTTACAAGGCATTCCCTCCACAGTCGATGCACTGAACTCCGTACCACACCAATCCAACGTCACTCTGTTTCAACACAACAGTCAACCTACAACCATGACCTCCATCAAACAAACACGCACCAACATATCCTGTGACCTCAGCCATGCTGGCATAAGAAATGGTTCAACTCCTGACATTATCTGTACACCCGATTGCTATTCCTGTACGCTCTACCAATAATAAATGTTGTTTCACTCTAACCCCCGTTATTCCTTTCTCAAACTTGGTTCATCCATTCTTGGACAACTCTTTTCTCTGGACAAACTTATGTAGTGCTTTGAGATCCTTGAATCAAAATCTATAGATATTATCTGATCCTATTTTGACAATTTTCAAACAGTGAAATCCACTATCTCGCATGCTTTCTTGTTTACCAGATCCAGCTTTCTAGATTAAATCCTTTATGCATCTCATTCTCTAGAACAGATTCTGATCTATGCTTAAAATTAAATTGTTTTTACAGTTCCCAGTGGATCAACTTTCCTACCCATTCATGACTATTCTTGTTTTCCTTCTGGAACAATTTATTACATTTACTGATTATGTAGCTCATTGAATCATTTTCTTTTATTTCCCTAAAATCATTATGTACTGTTTTCCCGTGTGTATCTATCACAATCATTGGTTCTTATGACATTGTTTTGGGCCACTATTATGATTAACTCAGATTTTTGCTTAGGATTTCATATAAATAACCAATACCCATATTGATTTATCTGTCATTCCTTCGGTTTGTCTCCTGAAATGTCCATTTAATTGTTTTCCTTCTCATTTTTCAATTCTCTTTGTTGACTTTCTGTTCAGTCTAACCTAATTTTTAGCTCTTGTCAGTGATCTTTTTCTGCTCTGTCTTTTCTACTCTGAGTTAATTGATTATGGAGTTAATACAATCCTCAATAATAACTAGTCTTCCTCCTTTTTTTAACATACATTTTCTCAACATTGTCTCTCTAATGTCATATGCATTGTTATTGGGATTCCTGTTTTGTGGCCCAAGTTACTAAGGTTCTCTCTTTAAGTTTAAGAATGGTCTGGAGTGCCATATCAGAGAAACTGTTCATTTATTCAGTTAGTTTTCTGCTGTAGAGTTTGATCTCTATTGATTCTTCTGAGGTATCCTTGTGTCTGCAGTCATGCGAAAGATTTTGTTTTTGTTCCTCACAACCAGTATTGAAGTACTTGCCTGTGTAAAATTACTCACCAATTATATTGGCTTCTAACCAGCACACAGAACTTCAAAGAATTTTCTCTCAGCTAAATAAGAAGAAAGCTAAATATTTCAAAATATCTCTCTCTGTTTCTTTGAATGCATGCAAACCATATATCCCTTCAGTAAGCAATGGACTCTCTTACCTTTGACTTAAATTTTTTTTTAATATTTTTTTTTGTGTGTCAGATTATTTAATCTATAATTTCCTTTTCATGACAATATGTAAAATTACAGAATTATTAGAATTCTGATTTGTTTTCCTGAAACGAGCTACTGACACGACTTCAAGCATGTAAATTTGTGAATAAATTCCTTAATCTTGTTTTGTTAAAATTACTCATATGTTTCCTCATCATTATCATCCTTCATTAATCTTCTTGGTGTGGGTAAAACAACTGTTCATTTTAATCCCTAAGCCCCTTGCTACTATAATCTGTTGACCCTTGATGTGTGAGGAAACACATACCTCTTCTTACTGCATTCACCACAAGTGAACATGTGTAGCAATGAATAGGTGATAAATCAAACATTCATAGAGGTCAGCAAATCAATACAAGCAGTATCCCTTAAACCTCCTGTGTTTATTGAATTGAATGCAATTGCATGGTTCGCAATTATGAGTTCAGCATTATGAAGATAAGGATACCCACATGGCAATTTTATCATGTGTTAGCTGCATTACTGCAGATTACTACCTACAAATTAAAAGTTGTGAGATTATAGCAAAATTAAGAAGAAGCAGTTGTAATGTTGCATGAGAAATCAAAACCAGAGATGCTTGACAATGTCTTCTTCCACTCTTACAGGTAGTCCATCCATTTATTTAAATGTACTTATGGTGTTAGCAAACCAAAACTAGAGTGAACAGTGACATCATATGACACAAGTTTATACAAGCAATGCTGATTAACATAAGACCAGTTCAAGCAACACAAACAAATTTAAAAATGGAAAGACTTGGGAAATTGGCTAAAAATCTAATGCTGTATTTTAATAAGCAATGCCACAGTCCCATGCAGCAGGTTCAACCAAAAATTTTAAAAAAATTAAAAATTTTAGTAAGAATTACAAATTCCAATCCACTGTAAACCTGTATCATCATGGCCCCAAGCCCAAAATATGTAGGGCACACATCTACTATGCACATCATGCAAGATCTTGTAAACTATGGTGTATGTGGTTTAATAAAGGGAATATTAAACTAGAACTGTCCTCATGACCATCTTCTCCAGCATGTGGTGAGAAAGAAGAAAACTAATGCAACAGGTGATGGCCTCTGCCTTTAAAGCTACTTTTGGAAGTAACCACACGATTAGGGTCTTGAAAATTTATATTAGTTGTGGATACAGGGTCTGCTGTATCTATTAATCCAAAAGAGTACCTGACAAACCTATATTCTATGAATATCGCGCTGGTTTCTGCTAACAATGTAAAATTAGAGTGCTTCAGACAGACTGTGCAAAATTTAACAATAAAAAACAATAAGAAATTTCACATGGACATTTATTGTGGCTAAAACTACAAAACCACTTTTTAGATGTCATAATGGACTATGGACTAACAGTGGGTTGTAAAAAAAGTTGATTGACAATAGGCAAAGTGACTCCAAACTGTCAACTTCTGTTTTTACACATTTTAATCCATAAGGATGAAAATGCAAAGGAAACCTTACAAAAAATTATAGAAAGCTACCCTAATCTGATAAGTACCCCCTCCCCATCGGGATCCTAACACCAAAAAATGAAAAGTATTTAACAGAATTGAAACAGGAAGCAATCCTCCTGTATTTATGAAAGTGCAACAGCTGTCAAAGCAGAATTTTTATATAGCCAAGGAATAATCTAAAAAGCTTTGACAAGCTTTCTTGTTGTAATGGAATGTCCCACACTCCCTCTCGTATATGTGGGGGTTTTGCTTTGGAAATTACTAACCTGCTACCCGATTTCCTATCTTTCAGTAGTGTATACAATAAACCTCTCTTTCTTTCATCTACGCGCGTGTTGTTGTTCTTTCACTTGGATACCACCTTTGTCTGTTTGTAACCTCTTTAAAGATACAACAGTGATGACGAGGATTCAATTCAAACTCACAGTGAAAAAGTCCCCAAAACACTGTTTGTAAAACATACAACAGTGTTGACGCCGTATTCGATTCAAACTCACAGCGAGAAAGACCCCAAAATCACTGTCTGTAAAACCTACAACAGTAGTAATTACAGATTTAAACAACTTACGTTGAAAATACTCAGTGAAAATACCCAACAAAAATGGAACAACTGACTGAATTGACTCAAGTATTACATACTAGTTTGTAGTTGCAACAACAGCAGCAACAACAATTACAGCAACAGTTGTTACAGTAACAAGAACAATTTAAAAAATAACAAAAGAATTTTCAAGATGAACTGATGCAATTACGAAAACAGCAAGCGGAAGACACTAAGCTATTGTGTGAAACCGTAATAGCTAAAGCAACAGAAGAACGGGGCTACAGGTCCTTTTCCCCTGATGGAATATCGAATTCGTTATCAGAATTAAAGTATGACCCGGACAATGACGAAACATTAACATAAACGAGCCTTCCTGACTAAAAATAATTACTAGAAACTACTTTATATACACATGGTGACCGAATGAAACCCATGTGTACAGTCAAAAGGCAGAAGGTAATTTTCAGTCATCACCCCAAAGATATCGCTAACCGGCTACGATGCCGATCTCAGCCTATATAAAACACAGACGATTTCTTCCACCAGAAATATCTCACTTGGCGGATTTTGGCCTCGGGGTAGAGCGACGAGATCCCCCCCACCCTCTCTCACCTTCGCTGACACACGAAGCAGCCAAAAGTAGCAGCAGCAGCAGGCCGACCCAACTTCAGTAGCAGCAGCAACACCCGGCTATATGCACTAGTCCTTTTCAGGACTACACTCGGTTACATGATATGCACTAGTCGTTTCTCCGGACTACACCCGGTTACATGATTTGCGATAGTCCTTTTCTAATCTAGCCACGTTATTACGAATGTTCTTTTATTAGAACTACCAAGCTGCGATCTTGCACGACTGTCATACCAAGGACGAACAGACTACACCAACGCCGTCCGCGTCGATCCTCTCTCTCTTCTCAAGCGCTGACGCGCTCTTTACAAAAGGGCAGACATCCGGGGATCGACTGAACTTCGAACATCACTGTTCTATTCGGCCTACCTCCGAGCTATCGCCTTGAAACCTGACAACGCTCCTTCAATTAACACTCTTTAACTTCACGACCGAACTCCAGCAAACAATTATCTGTACATACTTTTGCCAGATTATTAAATAAAATTTGGCTTAAACTTTTACATCCTCGCCTTTGTTGTCCTTGCTACGATCGTATCACCCTACATTATTTTTCTGCTTGCGGGGTTAACTGGCACCTGCTTAACGCCGCAACAAGTGGTGACCCCGATATTTACGATCGATCAAGATGGCAACAGACGAGTGCGAACAGAACACTCCCATAAATGTAGCAATGCCACTCACGAACCTCCCTACGTATAATGAACAAAACACCAAAAACTGGTTTATGCATTTGGAAGCCATTTTCTCAGTACGGAGAATAACATCACAGCAATCAAAATTCGCCAACGTCGTACAAGTTTTGCCACCTTCAGTGGTCGACGAAGTAGCCGACATTTTAGAACATGTACCCGAGCAGGAGCCATATAATCGGCTTAAGGATGCAATATTAAAACGAACCGGCCGTTCGGACGAGGATCTGCTCTGGGAACTTTTCACCCACGTCACCAGGGGTGACAGAACACCCTCACAGCTCCTACGCTTCATGAGGAGCCGACTAGGAAAACATTCGATGGCCGAATCAATCTTTCACGAACTGTGGATGGACAAGTTACCCACCCCAAATAACGCAGATATTGGCGCCAATCGCTGACAATACTCCAGTAGACCAGTTAGCAGACTCCGCTGACCGCTTTGCAACAAAACTGGACCAAGGAGTGTGTGACGTGCAGTGCCCAGACGACACACCAGCCAAAGACACAGATCTGGAAAAGGCAGTAGCTGACCTGCAACATCAGCTGCAGGATATACGAATGCTCCTTTCCCGCAAATCAAGAGGCCCGAGGCTGGCGACCGGCGGTTGGCGACGGAGAGTACGGAGTACCAGCAGGGATCGACGAGTCGACCCGGAATTATGCTGGTACCATCACAGATTCGGCACCAGGGCAAGACATTGCTCGGCACCCTGCAAATACAGCTCCAAAACTAAGTCGGAAAACTAAACAGCCGGCGGGTAGGAGCGGCAGAAACCCCCCCCCCCGGTAAAAACATACGAAGCCGCCTTTTCTACGTATGGGACCGACGGAACCACATAAAGTTTTTAGTGGACACGGGAGCAGTAATCAGCGTGATATCCCCCAGAGAACAGCAAGACCGAAAGGCGGCCCTGTATAAGCTCCAGGCAGCAAACGGCTCGACGATCGAGACATATGGAACCAAGACACTGACTCTTAACATCGGCATGGGACGTGATTTTACCTGGACTTTCACCCAAGCAGACGTAAAAACGCCAATACTCGGAGCAGATTTCCTGGCCCACTATGACCTAGCCGTGCATACGAACACGAGGACTTTATCAGACAACACAACGAACATTTCTGTTAAAGGCACCATCTCTCGACACAACACCATTGGAATCAGTGTAACAACTTGCCACGGACGAGAATACGTCGAGATCCTAAATAGATACCAGACATCATTCAACCACTCGCGGGTACCGGTCCGGCAAAACACCAAACGCAGCATCACATAAAGACCAATGGACAGCCAACATTTTCCTACCCACGACGACTTCCTCCTCATAAGCTTGAATACGCCCAAAAATGAATTCAACAATATGCTGAAGGACAGATTCATACGACCCTCCGATAGCCCATATACGCCTCACCCCTACATCTCGTGCCTAAACCGGGAAGCACGAACTTTAGGGTATGCGTCAATTACAGAAGATTGAACGCCACAACCATACCCGATCGCTACCCAGTCCCGCATATACACGATTTCGCCTCAGGGTTGCAGGGCACTCGCGTCTTTTCGAAAATAGATCTAACTAAGGCTTACCATCAGATCCCCATAGCTCCGGAGGACATTCCAAAGACTGTTGTAACCACTCCCTTTGGTCTCTTCGAATACCTCAAGATGACCTTTGGCCTGAGGAACGCAGCACAAACTTTTCAACGCTTCATAGATGAGGTACTGCGCGGCCTAACGTACGCATACGCCTACATCGATGACATACTAGTAGCCAGCACAGATGAAAACACACACAAGCAACACCTAAACGAAGTGTTCCAAAGGATAGCACATTATGGACTCCGGCTGAACATCGACAAATGCACTTTCGGGGCATCTGAGGTGAATTTCTTAGGTCATCATATCGACGAAGATGGGATCACACCGTTACCCGAGAAAATCGACGCAATTAGAAATTTCACTACGCCTAAATCCACAAAACAAATCAGACGATTTGTCGGTATGATAAATTTTTACCGCAGGTTCATCCCCGACTGCTCAACAATTCTCTCCCCGTTGACAAACCTCATAGAGCGAAAGAATAAACAAATTACGCTAGAGGGAGATACCTTACGGGCTTTCGAAACGACAAAGACAGCGCTGATAAAATTCACAAAACTTTCATTCATCGAAAACAACCCGAAAATAAGAATCTTCCTTACAACAGACGCTTCCGACGTTGGAATAGGAGCAGTAGTGGAGCAGCAAGTGAACATGACGAGACAGCCGATAGCCTTCTTCTCAGCTAAACTCTCTGCAGCCCAGAGAAGATACAGCACCTTCTCACGAGAACTCCTGGCGATCTACCTGTCCATCCGTCATTTCCGACATCTCCTGGATGGCAGACATTTCACTATCTTCACGGATCACAAACCACTGATCAACGCGATGAATGTCAGCGCAGACAAGTATACATCCCGTGAAACACGTCACCTCGACTACATCTCACAGTTTACGACGGACATCAGACACGCCCAAGGAAAGAACAACACCGTCGCAGACACATTGTTCAGAACAGACGTCAATACCATGGATAACGACGTTTGGAGCCAGGAGCTGATAGCCGACAAACAAAAAGACGATACGACGATAGCTGACATCATTAAGGAGACTTCTTTGAAACTGCAGGAATTCCTGTGTCCGTTCAGCGATAAAACTCTTTTCTGTGACACCGCACTGGATACTCCGAGACCGTACATTCCTCCATCTCTTAGAAAAAAAGTATTTCTCCATCTCCACAATCTATCCCATCCGAGCAAGCGAGCAACCGTCAAGCTTATCGCCGATCGATTTGTGTGACCCAACATGAATTCAGACATCAGGAATTGGGTCTCAACCTGCATACAATGTCAAAAATGCAAAATTCAGAGGCACACAAAATCACCATTTCAGTCACATCCACGTTGACCTCGTCGGGCCTCTACCAATGTGCCAGGGGTACCAATACCTTCTAACAATCATAGACCGTTTTTCGAGATGGCCAGTCGCTGTGCCGATTAAGGACATTTCCGCTACCACAGTTTCTAAAGCCATTCTCACCAATTGGATTACGAACTTTGGCGTACCCCAAATTCTCACTACAGATCGGGGACCACAATTTCAGTCCTCGCTTTTCCAAGAATTCTCTCAACTTTTGGGTGTCAGGCACATTAAAACGACGGCTTACCACCCGTGCGCAAACGGCCTCGTGGAAAGATTTCACCGATCCTTAAAGACGTCTCTGTCAACCAAACTCGACATACACAACTGGGTCGACAACCTCCCCATGACCATGCTCTCTTTGCGGAATACCCTCAAAACTGATTTAGGGTGTTCGACAGCGGAGCTCGTGTTTGGCACGCCTCTCTCCTTACCAGGACAATATTTTCACCTTCCGCAGTACTCTTGCACAACCTCACCAAGTTCTTTCGTGCAAGATCTGCGCCACAAAATGGCCAAACTTACATACACTCCCCCACGACAACAAACCACAAGTTCTTACTTACCACAGAAATTGGATACCTACAATTTTGTTTTTGTTAGGAACGACACCGTAAAAACCTGTACACCTAGCTACCAAGGCCCTTTTAAAGTTCTAAAGCGTTCTAAGAAATTTGTCACGATCATGCGCGGCAAAGACAAAGATACAGTCTCCATCGACCGACTTAAACCAGCTTGGTTAGAGGAAACTTCTCCTTATCCAGACTTACCAACAACGACGGAAGATGAAACAAACACACCAGTCGTACGAACAACATCAGGCAGAAGAGTTCATTTTCCTGCCAAATTAAAGACATACATCTTTTTTTCGAATTGATCACGATCAATCCTCTAGGAAGGGGGCCTTATCGCACCCGACCGGAAGTTACTGCCGGCTACTCAAACGTATGAAAGCGTCACCGCGGAAAACAGAACGAATGCCATTAACTTCCGGTGACTCAGCGTTTTTTAGGGAACGACTCACAAAAACTCAAAACAAACGAAACATTAACATAAACGAGCCTTCGTAACTAAAAATAATTACTAGAAACTACTTTATATACACATGGTGACCGAATGAAACCCATGTGTACAGTCAAAAGGCAGAAGGTAATTTTCAGTCATCACCCCAAAGATATCGCTAACCGGCTACGATGCCGATCTCAGCCTATATAAAACACAGACGATTTCTTCCACCAGAAATATCTCACTTGGCGGATTTTGGCCTCGGGGTAGAGCGACGAGATCCCCCCCCCTCTCTCACCTTCGCTGACCACACGAAGCAGCCAAAAGGAGTAGCAGCAGGCCGACCCAACTTTAGTAGCAGCAGCAACACCCGGCTACATGATATGCACTAGTCCTTTTCAGGACTACACTCGGCTACATGATATGCACTAGTCCTTTTCAGGACTACACTCGGTTACATGATATGCACTAGTCGTTTTTCCGGACTACACCCGGTTACATGATTTGCGATAGTCCTTTTCAGGACTAATCTAGCCACGTTATTACGAATGTCCTTTTATTAGAACTACCAAGCTGCGATCTTGCACGACTGTCATACCAAGGACGAACAGACTACACCAGCGCCGTCCGCGTCGATCCTCTCTCTTCTCAAGCGCCGACGCGCTCTTTACAAAAGGGCTCGACTGGACCTCAAACATTGCTGTTCCATTCGGCCTACCTCCGAGCTGTCGCCTTGAAACCTGACAACGCTCCTTCAATTAACACTCTCTAACTTCACGACCGAACTCCAGCAAACAATTATCTGTACATACTTTTGCCAGATTATTAAATAAAATTTGGCTTAAACTTTTACATCCTCGCCTTTGTTGTCCTTGCTTCGATCGTATTACCCTACATTATTTTTTTGTTTGTGGGGTTAACAGGTACCTGCTTAACGCCGCAACAAAACCTAATTTTACCTAAAAAGCCGAAGGAAATCTCGTTCGAGGAGACAAAGATTTTGTCAGGAATTTTCGACAAAAGAGACAGTTTGTTCCATGCTCAATACTAGTGTGTAAACATTGTAAAACAAAAGACTGAAGACTTTTTTACTTATGCAGACAATGTAAATTCACTATGTGAATTGTTTAAATTAGGCGACCTTTCAGTCAATATGTTTAAATGTTTAATCTTCGTCCAGGGACTTACAGCAGTGAAGGACAAAGATACCAGATCAAGGATTCTGACAATTATGGAACAAGACCCTGAAATTACGCTACAGAAGGTTACTGAGGAATACCAGAGGCTGATAAATGTAAAAAGAGAGACAATACGCGGATCGAAGACCATTTCGCGAGTCCAAGCGATAAAACAGTCGAAATTTACAAAATATAAGGTGAAAACATTCCAGTGTGATGCCTGTTTGGGGTTCATTTAAAAAAGGACTGTTTTTTTAAGATAAGGTTTGCTTTGAGTGGGGCTATGTCTGTCACAAAAGCTCCCACTGTTGGTATAAACAGAAAGGAAAGAAGCAAGAATTTAAATCAAATGTAAATGTTGTTTTATCCAAGAACGAACTTGAAAATGGTGAAAAAAGGAAATACGTAAATATGAAAACAAATGGTCATACAGTAAAGTTATTGTTGGTACTGCAAGTGACATTTCTATTGTGAATGAACAAACATTGAAGAAAATAGGTTGTCCATCATTGAGGAGAACCAAAAATATAGTTAGAGGAGTGTCTGGTAAAAGGCTAAACTTCAAGGGCGATATTAGATACAACATATCATTTATGGAGTGGATTTTCAAATCAAAAGTCTATGTTCTTCCAAGTACGACGAATTTATTTGGTACAGATTGGATCGTGCTTTACGATTTATGGGAATTACCCATAAATCCATTTTGCAACAAAGTGGACTTGTCAGTAAAGGAGAAATCTAAAGAATCAGAGAAATTTATTTCTGATCTGAAAAATGAATTTCCACGCGTGTTTTCTGAAGGTCTTGGACAATGCACGAAAACTGTCAGGTTCGATCATAAAGACAACATAAGATCAGTATTCAAACCAAAAAGGAATGTACCATTTACAGCATTAGATTCAGTAAACCAAGAACTGGAACGTTTAGAGAAAATGGGTGTAATTTCTAAAGTTGACTACTAAGACTAGGCTGCGCCTACAGTGTATGTAAAGAAAAAGAATCAAAAGATCCGAGTATGTGCAGATTTTTCAACCAGATTAAATGACTGCCTTAAAGTCCACACATACCCTTTACCTTCATTGGAAGATATTTCTTCTAAGCAAAATGGTGGCAAAGTGTTTTCTAAAATAGATCTGTCTGGCGCATATCTACAAGTGAAAGTAGACGAAGAGTGTTCGAAGTTATTAGCAATTAATACACACAAGGAACTCTACAAGCTAAATCATCTCCCGTTTGTATTAAAGGTGGCTCCCAGTTTGTTCCAGCAAATAATGGACACCATGTTAGCTGGACTAGAATTTGCCATAGCGTACCTAGACGACATCCTGCTAAAGAGTGAAAACAACGGACAGCACAAAAAACATATCAAGGCAGTGTTCCAGAAGATTGACGAATATGGCTTCAAGCTAAGTTCAGCTAAATGCGAGTTCTTCATAAAGCAGATCAAATATTTGGGGCAAATAATCGACGAGAACGGAAGAAGACCGGACCCGGAAAGGGCCGAAGCTATTAAAAATATGCCACCACCAAACAACATCACTAATCTTCAGGCGTGTTTAGGCTTGGCCAACTATTACAGTATCTACATTCCCAAAATGTATGATCTTCGAGCCCCACTGAATGACTTATTGAAAAAGGGTACAAAATGCATTTGGTCTAAAGAATGCGAAGATGCTTTCCAGAAAATAAAAGTACCAGATACCAGAATTATCGTTAGCACATTTTAACCCTAAAAAAGAAATAATTGTAGCATCTGATGCTAGCAACTATGGGATCGGAGCGGTAATTTTCTACAAGTTTGAAGATGGGACTACACAACACATAGCCTATGCTTCCTGCAGAAAGAAGTTATAGCCAGATCGAGAAGGAAAGCCTGGCTATAATTTACTCGGTTAAAAAATTTTACAGGTTGATCCATGGATGAAATTTACATTGCAGACGGATCATAGACCGTTGTTAACAATTTTTGGATCAAGAAAGGGTTTACCCACCCACGCACACTGCTAACAGGTTACAGCACTGGGCAATAATACCTACCCCCGAAAAAACTTGGACAAGCCGACGGTTTGTCTAGATTGAGTCCAAAATTTGCAGAACTGTTAGAAAATACTGTAATAGCTGCTTTAAGGGATGAAAAAAGAATTATTACTAGGCAATATAATTCGGGAGTTACCTGTGACTCTAGAAGATATGAAAAAGCAGCTGAGAAGGATGAATTTGTTAAAAAAAAATGAAGAAACAGGTATGGCTGAAAGAAAAACTTAAAAAAGTATCTATAATATCACGTTTCTCAATCTGCGAGCAAGTGTTCTTATATGCTGATAGAGGGTAATGCTATATACACTGCAAAAGAAAATCCTGAAGGAATTTCCTATAGGTCATCCAGGCATGTCAAGAATGAAATCATTAATATGTAGCTATACGTATTGGCCTAGGATGGACAAGGATATTGAAAAAATGGTAAAAGAGTGTAAAAGTTGTCAATTTGCGGCAAAAGCACCACCAATAAAAATTCAGCAATGGACTAAAACGGACTACGCTGGACTTATAAATGGTTACTACTACCTTATAATCGTGGACAGTTTCTCCAAGTGGTCGGAAATATTGTGTAGACACCCGACATACTAAATACGCAAATACTTAATGTATAGCAGAATTTGTATTGGTTATAAATAGAAATAAAACTGACCCTCTACAATTTTTACAATATCAAATGTAACAAAGACAACAACAAGAGAAATAATCAAGTAGAAGAAAATGTGAATTTTGTTCAACAATAAATATTTTTTATAAACACAACAAATACATAATATATAGTGCAAAAGTTGATAAACACAATAGAGTTCTTTGGTGTGTGTGTTACTGAAAGAATTTGAGTTACTGTACTGTATGTGTGAAAATGACAAGGTCTAGTTAGCTATATTTGTTTTTATAGGAAAATTAAACAGATGTTTTTTGTGTAATAAATAGAAAAAAGTATTGTCTTGACTCACTGATTGTTATAGAGTTATCTCTCATTAACCAGAGATTCTTGTGGAATGGAATATTTTGTGGGAGTGAGCGTTAAGCCTGGAGATGGTTGACAAAGTTTGTTGTTGTGTTGAAGATAAAGTTCGTCTCCTTTGCTGTGTTGATTTCCAATGAAGTCAAGTGAATTGGTTCAATATTTTAAGTGCCCACTGACCAAGTCGCGTCGAAGTTTCGTTTTTATTAGTTCTCTTGGTCACGTGGAGAAGCTCGTAAACATGTTTACATTTTATGGCGTCAACTAGAGGTCAAAACTTCGGACGTAGTTGACGAAACCTAATTAATATTTTACAACCAATCAAAATACATCAGTTGTTATATTTGGCTGGGAGCCTCTATGTGTTTAACTTGCACAAAATTTAAGATTTTAAAAAATGTAGGAATCTGATTCTACAAATGTACTAAACGAGCTTTTTAGTCATTTCGGTGTACCAAAAACTTTAGTTAGTGACAACAGGACACAATTTACTAGCAGAGAATTTAAGGATTTCTGCACAGCTTTGTCCATAGACCACATTACGACCTCTGTTTACCATCCTAGATCAAATGGGCAAGCAGAAAAATTTGTGGACACTTTTAAAAGAGCTCTAAGAAAGAATCAAGGCATGAGGCACTGATGAGAGGAGTATACAAAAGTTTTTTAGTGGTGTACAGAATTACACCCAATCCGAACATATTCAGGCGTATCAACAGCCGAACTGATTTTCGCGAGAAAAATTCGGTCAGCGTTTGCCTAGTCCAACGAAAGGAGTGGTAAAAAAAAGAAAACTTTGTGACCAAATTTTACAAACCAGGAGACAGAATTAAAGAGGTGGAAAAAGCTTCTGGGAAGACGGAATTATCACCAAAAGACTTAGCAGAGTGATATTCATGCACAAAGGAAGAATATTTGAATGTAAGAGGCATTTAAATCAGTTAAGGCCAAGGTATGCGAAAGATGCCATGCGTGTTGAAGAATTATCAATGAAATTAATATATGACGCATTTGAAATACCAGTTCCCATATCTCGACCAGTAAAGATGGAAGTATCTCCAACCCCGCAAATGCCGGAAGTATCCGCTCCCTGAAAAACGTTAATACCTCAAATCTCACCAGCACAAGAACTGATGAAAAGGAAAAGTACTAGGAAGATGAAAAAAGTCAAATAATTATGCCCTGACCCCAAAAAGAAGAGGTACTGAGCAACATTTCATGGGAAAATTAGCTCAGGGGGAGGTGTTGTAATGGAATGTCCTACACTTCCTATCGCCTATGTGGACTGACTATATCAGTATATATATATATAAGTGAGCACAGGATATACCCGGGGGTTTTGCTTCGGGAATTACTAGCCTGCTACCCGATTCCCTGTCTTTCAATAGTGTATTCTCTTTTACAATAAACCTCTCTTCTTTCATCTACGCGCGTGTTGTTGTTTCACTCGAATACCACTTTTGTCTGTTTGTACCCTCTTTAAGGATACAACATTTCCCTTTCCAAGTCAGAGTGGAATTTGGCACTTTACATGGTACCAAAATTGGATGGCCTGTACATGCCAGTGGGTGACTACAGAGCTAAATAGCATTACAAAGCAACAAAATTACATGGAAAAAATATTTTCAAAAATTAACCTGTCAACATATCACTATTTCATCCTGATGATGTATGTAAAACTGCTAGCTTGACAGAACAGGGTATATTTGAATATAACTACACAGATTTGGGGCTGAGGAACACCACATGATGGATGACATTTTCCAGGACATTGAGTGTACACTTGTTTACATTGTTAATATTCTAATATGCTCCAATGACAAAGATTCTCATTCTAAACATCTGAACCAATTATTTCAGAAACTAAGTGAATACAATCTTAAAATTTCAATTTCAAAATGTATTTTTGTTCTACAGAACTTGACTTCTTGGGATTTAATGTTTCAAAGGAAGGAATTAAACCCAGCGCTAATAAAGCTTCAGGACCTGAACAATTTTCCCCCCTGCAATGATCCAAACCATTGTGGCGATTTATTGAAATTTTTACAGAAAATTAATACCAAAGTTTAGTGACTTTACATTGAATGATAAACATCCTGTTCCTATCGATTTGTTCTTTAAAAGTTATCACAGACCCAACAGAAATATTCCACCTTATCTTTGTTGCACTTTAAATACCTCATACGAGGTAAGGATACAGTTTTGTTAATAGATCATAAACCTGTGTAGTGCATTTACTAGCTATTTGCTGTTGACAAACAACAGTTATTTGAGTTTTATAAGTGAATACATTACAAAAATTCCTCACATAAGAGGACATGAAAATATCATTGTAGACTGTTTACCAAGGCCAGCTAATGCTGTAACAATAATTTTTTGTGATTTACAGGAAATTAGCAATCATCAGCATTCCAGTGAAGAACTTAAGCAATTTAAAGACAATTTGAAACCTTACTATACAATACTTGCAATATAAAACTTTTCATACTGATTTTTATTCAAAGTTATAGGGTTTCTAGGCTGTCACCTTGCTTCTGAAAGAAAGCAAGGTGGAAAAAATATATAATACCACACTGAACACTCACTTTCTCCTCTTTCACTAGGGCCTTTCTCTTCCTCTCCCTTGCCTAATTCTTGATGTACACTGATTAGTGAAAATGAACTTTTCATGTAATATTTATTTTGTTAAACGGAATACTAGTCACATTCATTGACCCAATTAAACAATTTCCTCCCATGAAATTCATATTTACAAATCATATTTGTAGTTCCTGAGGGGAGTGAAATAAAAGCACAATTACATTCTTTAAAAAATAACCATGATTTGAAAAGAAATAAATATGAAAATTATTTACAGTAAATATATAAAGAAAAATGTGTTAGTATGACAGCCTTTTGACAATCTAATTTTTGGCAAAAAAAACAAGTTAACTGGATGAAAAAAGAGGCGATGACAAAAATAAAAATGAAATAAAGTAAAATAGTAAATTTGATTGGTTTGACAAGGTCAAATTGGTAACAGATTTTAAAAAATGACCTACTACTTTCTGTTGTTAACTGTGGCAAGGAATAGCTGTCTATTAATCATCTTTCTACCTTCCACCAGCATGGCTAATGCTAACCTCCACGAGAGTGACTCATTGGGCTAACGTTTTCCACTGACATGAAGTGGAAAGATTATACTGAATCAATTTCCAGGTCAGCTAGGAAAGATGTTTCTCTGTGTCATGTTAAACAATTTTTCTCACATGAATCTATCTTACATATTTACAAGTCAACCATTTGTCCTTGCTTAGAATGCTGTTGGCACATATGGTTTGGTACTTTTGGTATATATTTAGAGATCCTTGATAAAATCCAAAAGAAGAATCTGCAAATTCATAAGTCCTGACTTGACATCTTACCTTCAGTCACTTTCCCACATAATAGCTTTCTTGTAGGCCTTTTCTATAAATACTTTAGTGGTAATTGTTCAGATGAACTTTCTTCTATGGTACCTAGACTCAATGAATTTAAATGCAGTACTAGATTGGTGGCAAACATTTTACTGTTGAAAGGGCTGCTAGATAGAACTGTAACTTCTGTGCTAACAGTTTCTTTTCTCATACTTCTGGCCTGTAGAATTCTCTTTCATCTTCTTGTTTTCCAATCAAGTTTGATCTCCAAAAATTCAAATGCAGTCTATCTTCTTAATTTCTGTTCTTTCATTGTTCTTGCTCCTTAATAGATATTGTTTCTTTATGTTCAATGATGAGCTCACATTGCTACAAACTGAACTAGCTTTCATGACAAAGAATTTTCTACACAGTATGTGTACCATATAGAATTCAGTAAGTTAACACAACAGAGGTATGTAAACACAGTGGAAGAAGGCATGCTCAATTTATTCCACCATTTCACTGGAATAAATGCATTCTGGCAAAATAACCAGTCTCACTGCAAAGGACTTTTTTCTGATCCAGAGCCCATTCTAAAATGGTGAAAGATGCCTTGTCATAAGTCAGGTATTTTAACCCAGACACCCAAGGTCAAAAAGAGTGAATCTCTCTCTTTGTCAGGCCAAACACTTCAATCAACTTACACAACATCTCTAATGCATAATGCCTTTCTTGACAATGTCTGGATGCCAGAGACCAGTCTGCATCTGTCGTGGATCGTTCTATCCTTCAAAGCATAAGTCAGTTCAGGGAATTTTTTTTACAATAAGGTTCACTCTGTACAAGGACTAGGGGCCACTTGAGGTAGAGGGTTACAATAAGGAGTAGTTTATATGAGGGGACATCCATTCATCAAGGCTGGCAGTAGTTCAGGGTTAGTTTGGTTTTAGAAACATTGAATGTAACCAGCCAGTTTTTTTCCCACTGGGAAATTAGTGATAGATTAGAAGAGAGGTCAGCTAGTATTCTCTGATTGTCAAGATTTTTAGAGGTGCACCAAATATATCATCATATCTTCTGCATAGATGTTTACAAAAGATCAGAGTATATTCTTAGGTAGATCATTTATGCAAATCAGAAAGAGGGTTGGTCCAAGATGTGACCCCTGAGATATGCCTGCATTGAATGCCAGAGCCTCAGAGGACTGGCGGTTAATAAATACTTTCAGGGATCTACCTGTTAGGAAGGATTTTTAGTGATTCCATAGCTGGAGAGTTTGTGTAGCAAACTTTTGTACCACACCTTTTCAAAGGCCCTTGAGATACCTAATGCTATGATCCTTACATTATATGTGTCATCAGGGGTCTCACTAATTCTGTATATAATGGTAGTTAGTATGTCAGCAATGGATCAGGCTGATCAAAAACTATACTGCTCATCACACAAGAGGTTGTTCCTATCTAGGCGGTTAATGTTTTCTTGTTGATTAAGGCCTCAAAAAGCTTACTGATGATACTGTGGAGATGAATAGGTCTATACTGGGATGGGGAGGATCAGTTGTTCATGTACTTGAAGACCAGGCATATGCTTGCCTCCTTCCACGTGTTTGGGAAATATTTATCCTTCAAGAAATAGTTAAATATTGCACAATTAAGCAAAATTTGCAATCAGTTTGCATAGCTAAGGAATGAACATTACTAATCCAATTCCTACCATGTAGTAGCTTCATTACACTCCTTGTGAAACATTTAGAAATACCCACCTTCACATAGTAAATATCTCATTTTTCATGGTAATTATTCAGATGGACTTTGCTCTGTGGTACCTAGACCCTCTGAATTTAAGCCTAGTATTAGATTGGCAACAAGATCTCATCATTTTACAGTTGAAATGGCTAGATGTAACAGTAAGTTCTATTCTAACAGTTTCTTCTCTCGCACTTCTCACTTGTGGAAATATTTTCTGGCTTCTTGCTTTCCTGTTGTCATTCCTTAATGATGTTTTTCCACATATTCTCTAACACTCACTAACCCCTTGCATCTTAGTGGCTTTATTTCCTTGCTTGGGGGTGAAATGATTATAAAAAAAATTTTTTTCAACAGGAGGACTTCTATTATGTCAGACCTTTCTATTTACCAGTTGGGTTCTGTCTAATATTTGATATTTGATTGACATGTAAGTACCATTTTGAGGTTGGCTATAATGTCTGTTTGTTGCTCTCAGATCTATTGGGCATATCTTCTCTTGGCTATTATGTTGATACTAAACCTATTTTCTTCACAAGTGCTATTATGATGCATAAATGTTTCATAGTGTTATACTGGCTTACAAAGAAATTTAGGCAAGCATAAAACTAGGTTTTCTAAGCTAATTGTGGGGTGCTAATTTCAGATATGAAATCCGTTTTCTATAATATGTGTGTGTGTGTGTGTGTGTGTGTGTGTGTGTGTGTGTGTGTGTGTGTGTGTGTGTGTGTGTGTGTGTGTGCTAGCTTAAAAGCTGCCCTATTGAGTGGAATTTAAGCTAACTCCTGTTGAGGGCTCTTCATCACAATAGGTAGGGAGGAATAGATGCGATATGGAACAATAAACTACAGAAGCAGTCAATATTGATCACTGCATTTAAGCATTATGTTAACATTTAAGCTTACCTTTTAAAAGTTCAATGATAATTCTTCTGCCACCACTTAAAGACAATTTGATGTATGTAGGTCCTTAATTTCCATACAAACAATTATTCTTATTTCATGGGTTACTTTTGCTGGATTTCATAATTAATTTTAATCATTCCTGAATTTATTTCCAAATTATAAAAATTGTTATTATACAAAAAAATTTGTCGCAAAACATCATGTAAAAAAATTGCCAAAACAATCACAGGAAATCAAAAACTTCAGGATTGTGGATCTGGCCTAGAATGTTTTTAATTTACTCAGGAAGATCTGAATGACTTTACCAGTGATTTGTACCTATCTAAGCACCAGTTAGAACTCCTGGAATCTCAGCTCATGCAGTGGAACCTGGTCATGGCATATATAAGGATCACCAGTTTCAGGACACAAAACAAGAACTTTGCCTCATTCTTTGACATGGAAAACAGGTTGTGCTACTGAAGAGCTTCTTATGTTAAATGAACTGTGAACATAGGAATCATTTAAATCAGTCTGCCATGGTTTCCTTGGTACCAGATTACCAAGAGTGAATTAAAAAGTTATTACAGGCACTACCACTTTAACTTCTTCCCTTTGAATCACAGAGCAGTGAGTGATAAGCATGGAGAAAGGTTTGAAGATATTACTAAGATGAAAAGAAACTACCAAGTGGAAAACCAGTATGATGGGAGACTTTTACCAGATACAAAATATACAAGATCATTCAAAAAACTCACTTCTGACTGTCTGCTGTACTATGATGTGTATGAATGGTATTATTCAAGTAATTTAGTTCTGTCATTGCCCTGTGTTCTTTTGCAATATGCCTTTGTGATACATAAAATAAATGCATTATATTTTGAATTTATATGCAGTATAATGAAAATGTAATATGTGACAGCAAAAAAAACTAGAGGCAATAGAGCAAAACTATTCAGAAATTTGAATTCACCACATGAAAATTAGTAAAAAAAAAAAAAACACCTGTCGATATGCTTGCCTCAGGGAAAATTTTTTTTTTCTAAACCATTCTATGTTTTATTTCTTTTATTAATGATTTTTTTAATGAACACAGTACTCTAAAGTTTGTTCTGACAAGTAGATAAGTCTAATCAATACACTGAAATTTGCTTTATCAATGGTTTCACTTTATTACCACAAATTTTCATCATTTATAAATTAACCTATATTTTCAGGAACAAAAAGAACGTAAACATATGGCTGAAGCTGAACAAGTGGCAATTTTCAATGAACAGGAATCAATTATGACAAAAATGCTTGAAAACAATGCAAACATAGATGAAGAGTAAGTAACAATCTGTTGTAAAAAAATTAAAAATTAATCTGTATATATATTCAATACTCTTGTTATTCAATTATAAATTTGAGAAAAGGAAATGAAAAAATAATTTCATAATGGAAATTTCCATTTACTTTTCTAGCCAATTAAAAACAAATATAGTTGTCTGTAAAACTACTTTCACTGTGCATATTTAAATAAATATGGGGTGTTTTAATAAACTATTTTGTAAATGGTTTGAATCCTGAGGTCTGCAATAAAACAACAGTTCAGAAGCCAGTATTGCAAAACTGGGTTGATGCCTGACTTGATTACTACTTGTGCTAGAAAAATTACACTGAATAAACATTATATTTGCAGTTAGAATTAACTTCATGCAGACTATAATCTACCCTTAATTGGAAAAATTAGCCCTAGTATCTCTAATGCTTTGTAACAAGATATTGTGTAATATTTATAAGTATTTTATAATCTTTAGTTTTCTAAAAGTTTTCTGATTTAGGTTCTATTTCAAAGTTTTTGATATTAACCTAAATTCACATTGCTCTTTACAAACTTAAATATGGAAAATAAAATCAAAGGAAAATAACTTTATTCAAGTAATCCAAAGTTTTCAAGGTAAAAGTGGGAATTGGGAGATATCACACTGAATTTTCTTTGTATTTCAGAAAGAAAGAAGAATTTCTGAAAATCCATAAACAGAAAATGCAAGAACTTAGCAATCACCTGGAAACAACTCGCATTAAACAAGAACAAAAGTTAGTAGCCATTTGAATTCTTTATATTTCACTCGCAGTTTTCATTGCAACTAGTTAAAAAAGATTTATCTTATTTTCAATGCTTAAACTGGGCTACAACCAAAGCCTTGAATAATTTGTGCAATGCAGTCTTCTTAAAATTTGTTTGAAACAAGCAAAACTCAACATATCAGTTCATAATTTATACATGACAGTCACTAGTGTACAAAACTTTTCAAAATATTATAAAACAGTATGAATTAGCAAGGAACTTCAGTGGAGATGGAAATAAAAATTGTCCAAGAAATGTAAGAATGGTGCCATACACCATCTCAGCAGATGAACATTGGACATCCTCCTTCACTGCAGTATGAAGTCCTTAACAGGACTAGGGATAAGTTTTCTAGCCAAAAACAATTGATTCAGCACAGCCCTCAAAGTGGATTTTAAACTGCAATGGAATTGTTCTACCAGGCCATTCAATTGCAGATGGTATGCAGTTGTGTAAATTCATTTACTTCCCAAAAGTTTCATGAATGCACCAAATAAATAAATAAATTCAAACTACCACCCTCTGTCTAAGAAAATGACAACTGGGATGCCAACCTGGGACACCTATCCTGAGATAAATGATTTTGCCATGGTATGGGCATTAATATATGCCATTGGAAGGACTTTGCAACAATGCGAAAAACAATTAACACACCTCAAAAGATATGTATATCCCCTGTGTGGGAATATACATATCTGTTGAGGTGTGTTGAGAGCTGTACTGTCAATGTGCATATATTCAAATCATTCATCTGGAAATGGGAAGGGATCAACAGGTCTTCACATGTGTCTCTCAACTTTTATTTTTTGACACTGTATGCAAGACCTTGACCACAGCCAGATACGTGACTTCATATCAGGCCACACATATCTGTCTGTGACTAGTTTGATGGATGCATTAGCACCAAGGTGAGATAGGTTATGTAGATTGAAGAAAAAGGTGCATCACAATGACCCAGGTATAAAAGGACATATTTTTCCAGTACTGGTGTCATATACAACATCTAGTTTGCTTTTGGGGGACACATCTTCATTAAATTGAGTGAAGAAGTATTATCTGTGAGAAGTTGCTGATCTTTCAGATACTACTGTCACTGTACACAAATCTAACAAAATACCATTGATAGCTCTGGACATTGTATCTGTTGGTATGTGTTATCAACTCCATTCAAGTGTCTTATGCAAGAGGTAAACTGTAGCAAATAGTTCAAGTGTCATAGTTCTCTTGGCAAATATTTTTCAGAGCCTGAATGGAATGCACCAAGTGGTTTGTGGTACATCAAAATATATAAATGTCTCCCTTCCAGAAAATGCTTTATATGATGAACAGCTGTCTAAACAAAATAGAGTTCTCTTCTAAATGTGCTGCATCTATGCTGGGTACTGATTAAACTTTTGGAAAGGATAAAATAGGTTTCCAAAAACTGGAAACTGTCTGTTGCAACTCCTACAGTGTTGGTGTCAACTGCTAAACACAAATCTACATTGGGAAAGACATGTGTCAATTCAATAATTTTTGATGGAACTGCTTTAATATTACTAAAAGCAGTCAGTGCATCACCTGACACTTACAAGTTTTTACATTATTAAGAAGATTTGTGAGAAGTTGGATGATTCTTGCACAGTTAGGTATAAAATGGTGATAAAAATTTACCATACCTAGAAATTGTCACAAACTTTTCATATTAGTGGACATTGGAAATTGTGGTAGGGCTTTAGTCTTAGTGAGAGAAGGAAAAATGCCAGTTGCATTGCCAATTTCATATTTACTTAGATTTATTACAACCCCAAGTTAGCTTAATCTTTCAGAAATTATTTTTAGATGTTTCATGTGTTCATCCTTTGAATAACTTGGCACCAAGATGTTTTTGTGCCAAGCACATGAAAAATCCAAACCATGTAAAATATGGTGATAAATCTTTGGAAGGTTTGACCAGCATTATTGTTATGATCCAGTTCCTTGTACCACGGTGATAGTCCAATAAAGAACTCGAACACGTATATGGAATAACACAGATATATTACAAACAGGAATATATACAGAGAAGTAGAAATTGTTAGTACGAACAATCAGCTTTAGTAGGGAGAACAATGTAGTCTCGACCAGTATCAGTATTCCAATGTCCTGTAGTAATTGTCTGAACACGACTCTGTTTCAGACTGCCTCTGACTCGACTGTCTGACTTGCTTGCTCTGACTGACAGACTCCTGACGGACTTCACTCCAGACTTCTGACTGAACTCTCTGCTTCGTCTTGAGGCACAGTATTTATTACATATGGAATAGTCCATTATGTTATTATGGGTAAGGTCCCATAACAATTATGAAGACCAAAATGTAGATGCTGAAACTTATACAGACCAAACAGAGTATTTACAGCAGTTTTGGGCATATCTGCTGGTTCAATACACATTGGTTGTATGCCCTAATCAAATCTATTTTGGAAAAAATGGATTTACCTTGTATAATTGTGGTGACATTGTGGATATGCAGGGTAGGATACCTATTTGGTCTGGTGATATCATTAAGTGCTCAATAGTCACTACAAGCACGCCATATTTTCTTTCAGAACTAAATGCAAGGGTGAAGCCCAGTTATTACTTCAGGGGCTAATGATGCCTAGCTGCATCATTTGACTAAATTCCTCTTTAGCATATTTGAGTTTATCTGGTGTCAAACGTCTGGGTTTTGCATGAATAGGTGGACCATTAGTGACAATATGATGAGTTACACTGTGACCACAATGATGTTTGTGAAAATTTGGTTTCACAATATCAGGAAATTTCTTTAAAAGTTCTGTATAATGTACAAAGAAGATGAGGTAGAAAAAATATTATGGACCACTTCTTTAATATCTAGATTAGTTAGGGGTCACTAAGGCAACATTTTTTGATATCTATCAATAAACCATAATAGTTGAGAAAATCAGCCCCTAAAATTGGTTTGTCAATATCTATGAAAATGAAAAACCAACCAAAATCTCTCCTCAGGCCTAAATCAAGTTTAATATACTTCTGGCCATAAGTTTTAATAACAGATTATTTACTGCTTGTATGGTTTATTTATCAACTCCATTATGTCTATGTATATTAGCAGGCAATAATGATATTTTTACACTACTGTCTACTAAAAATTTGAAACTCATAGAGTTGTCATAAATATACAAGAGGTGAGTTTTGTTATACCACTGGAACCCATAGTCGCAGAAGGGTGCTAGCTTCAAGTTTTCTGAACTCTGAAAATTGCACAGAGAGTAACATGAACTTGCCTTATGCTCATGTCCCCAATGGAGATAGCATGTGGAGGGTTTATCATCATTTCTCTGTTTTGACTGGCTATAGATTTGGAATAACTCTGACCATTACTAGCTTTGGAAATATCATCCATGGGTGGTGAAAAGCAAGGTAAAACATTTTACCAGTTTAGTAGGGTGTCCAACTTCTCAGATATTTTCATATTTTGTTGAATTAGTTTTTCTAAGGAATCTGGTCCCAAGGCATGTACATGGTTAATTGCTCTATTTTGGCATTATTTCTGCCATTTTATCTGCAGCATCAGCTAATTTTTGGAGAGACTGGCCACTACCAACAGCAACTAGCACCAGTTGCCATGTCTCTGGTAATATGCTCAAAAATATGTACCAAATTATCTCCACTATAATTTCTTAGTAGTTCTTTTAACCTCCTCAGAAAGTGATAGGTCGATAGGGTTTTGCTAACCCAGTTTTTCTTCAGATAACAGTTGGGCAATCTTTTTTTGCTCAAAAACTGTAGCCCAACTTATTATCTCCTTTTTTTAATACCCCAAAGGAATTTCCAGTCAGTGATTTTATAATTATGTTCTGAACACCCTTTGCAATCTTGCCCAGGATCATAAAAACCATGTGTGTGAACTTCTCATTTTGGCAGGTAATTCCTTTTATTGCAAATCCGTTTTTATAAGTCAGGGTCAAAATAGAGAGAAATATTCACACGGTCCATATTATTTTATTATTTTTTTAAAGGAGAGGAGTTCAATAAAAAAAACTGTTTTTTAAAAAATATCATCACATACTAAAACTGTTGCAAGAAATCTGATGTGATGTGAAATAAAGGGACCAAGATGAAATACAATGCAGGGAGGTGTGACAGTGTGACATCAATCTAGGCATTAATTTTGAGGAAAGCAAAGAAGAAAACCCATGTGGCTATATCAAAATTTTAAATACCATGTGTGTGAAAAAAATGTATTTTCTAACATATATACAACTTTTTATGAAGATATGTTTTATGTGTGTAAAACACAATTCTTTTAAAATTTAACTAGTAAAAATAGAAATATATATACATTATATTATTTTCTTTTTTGTTATTAGTTCTAACTCAAGGAAATTTGGCATTGAATATTTCTTAAAATAGGGCATAACTACCAAGATTAGGAAATTGTTTTTACTAAGTTAGTAACTTGAAATAGTCAAATTTTCAAATATCATGTATGTCGGATTCCATTACTTAAAATGTTGAATATTTACATGTTGTATTTACCACTGTTAATATTTTATGTGTTTCAGCATTTTTTCTTTTATAAGTTGGCGGTCACCAGTGTTGGCATGTATAATTTAAGGAAAAGTTATAACAATAACAATATTTATTATTATTAGAAAAACTAATACAGACATTGTCGTCCCCTACATAGAGTTTGTAGCATGACTTACCAGAGAGGTCTGTTGCTCACACAGATAACAGGTATCCATTTCATCAGAACAGGTCTGTGATTCCCTTTATCTAGAGCTGGTCCTTTGGCCTAGGTACAGGTCCCATGTCTTGTGTGAGTGCCTGTCCCTTATTCCAGTCCATGAATCTTGATAACTGTCATAAAGTCACATGGTTTTCTACTTCTATATAGGGGGAGATAACCTTTTTCACTAACCCAACATATTGATTATTATGTTATATTGAATCATGATAAAAAGTTAACTGAAACAGTGGTATAATGTGAATTATTTTGAGAGGTACTTTATGACATAAAACCACCTTTTCTTACATCATAGTCTGCTTCAAGATATGTCTTGTTACCTAGCATTTCTTCTGAGGAAAGGCCTCTTCAGTATTGTAATTCACTGATAACCACTGTTGTAAATTAAATTATCACCCCCACTTAGTTTATTCCTACCCCTGTCTGATACTATGCTGTATCACAAAAAGACACCTAATTATCCCCCCTTCCAATTAGATGAAAGTCTCCTTAAAAGACCTCCATGTTTTTTTGTACATAACATGTGTATTTGCTCAGTATTAAAGTCTATACTAACAGTCTTCTAGCCTTATGTTAATTTTAACTCACAGCAGTAACTGCTTGTCATGCTGCTTATATTTGTAATTGTTAGGCTAATTGTACAGTTTAAGGTTAGTAAAAATATTTGTCCCAATATGTTTGTGGTTTTTCTGATTATGTAAATAAACATCAAAATATTTTAAAAATCCATTTTAATTTTTATATTTCATTATGAGTTTCTTTGTTCCAGTCTTCAAGTTCTTCTTGCTCAACGTCGATCCAATGTCAAAGAATTGAAAGAAGAGAAAGAAAAAGCAGCAAAAGAAAAAAAGACAGAAGAGAACAAAAAGCTGCAAGAGAAATTGGTAAGAGAGTTATTAGAAGAGAGGAAGAATAAATGAAAAAATCATTTGTTTGGGAAATTACATTTTATATAATCACTTTATTGAACACCATCTTTATTGCTTTGTGCAACTGTCTTTTGCTATCATCTAAGCATCTTCATTCAAAAAACTGTTATCCTTTCTCAGCAATCTTTTTTACTAATTCCATAGAATGTTCATATTTCGAAACTATTTTCATAAAAAGAATTCTGTAAAAGCTACAGTAAATGATAATTTAAAGTTGCAATATATGTATAAGTATAAGGCAAAACTTCTCATGAAAGCTATAAGAATTTTTGCCTTTTTACAAACAAAATCATTTGGTGATCTAGCATTATTATTCTCATAGAATACTATGCTCCTGACTAATTTCAAACACTTTTCATTGATTGATGCCTTCACATGATCTAATTGGAAGCAGTATATGTTTGAATTAATCATTTGTATCATCATCTTTGTATGGTATTGATACCTTTATTCCAGTGCAGAACATGTAATCCCTGGCTACTCACCTCTAATAGCTAAACATGACCATCAATATCTCCAGTCACAGATTTGGCACCTATATTAAGGTCAGGTTTACATATGGCAGAGACCAAAAGAAATGAATACCCTGATCTCCTGTATATGTGCATCTGCATGGAACTTATCTACAATACCAATTTCATTTTAACACTCTATAATCCTCAGGATAATGGAACTGTAATGTTTGATCGAATAACTAACATGATTGATAATATTTTCACTGAATATACCTCAGCTAGATTTCATATATCTGGTGACTTCAATATTCTTCACAAAGAGTGGTTAGTTCACTCAAATAAAACTGATGAAGAAAGCAGGTACTGCAGAGACTTCTTCATCACTTATGGACTAACACAAATCATTGAAGAACTCACCCATGCATTGGAACATCAGGAAAACCTAATTGACCTTTTCCTCACTTCCCTGAGAAATTCTTCACTCAAGTTTTATCATTTTTTGGTACACTAAAGCTGACTAGGATAGCTTCAAATCTTACATGGCAGAAGCTCCTCTCTTAACCTTCTTCAAAATTTCTGCTCACCCTCATATTGGAATGGATCCTTTCTGGAATTGAGAGTTTTATACTCCAGAAAAAATTCCAACAAAAACCAAACAGCCAGCCCTGGTTCACCTGAGAATCTGCTGCATGCATAGCTTACCCTAACCACTACTAGAGTATCTATCCCAGAGAACAGTGTAGTGGGATATTTGCTGCATTCAAAACTGCTTGCAATCAATGCAAGAGAGTTCTTGAAAATGCAAAATGTAGCTATGCCTACGCAGTCCAGGCCTACGTAAAATTCAAATAACTTGCATGCTGAGAGTTCTGAAAGATCTCCAACCAAATTCTGAATAGAAGGAAAGTATCAGTGCCTACTATTATGAATGACCCTGAGGTCATCTCATCCTCATTGGATAAGGCAAAACTCTTCACAACAATCTTTGCCGCTAACTCAACATTATATGATAAAGGCCATCTCCTTTCCAATTTCCCCTATCTCACTGTGCACTATTTCAGTAATTTTTTTTATTACAGCCCAAGAATTATAAAAAGGCTTGATCTTCAGAAGGCTACTAGTCCAGATGAAATCTCAGTAGTTATCCTTAAGAATATTAACCCAGAGTTATCCCTGATCTCAGGGAAATTATTTAACTGCTGCTTGAAGGAGAAATCCTTCCTAAGTCTGTGGAAGGGTGTCAAGTGGATTGTCCTATTTTCGAGAATGCACTCATTTCTATGTCAGTATAAAACCATCAAATGCCTCAGTGTCATTAGCAAACTTTTTGAAATTATAATCAACGAGAATATTGTTAATTGCTTCAATAGCGACAACCTTTTCAGTAACAAACAGTACAGATTCAGAACAGCTCAGTATATATATATATATATATATATATATATATATATATATATATATATATATATATATAAAAAAAGGCTTAAACACTAATATTCCATGGTCATAATTTATTCCATTGGAGTCGTAAATACGATTCAATTCATCAAACCTACAAATTCAAAAAAAAAAAACAGAAAAAAAACTATAATATGTATGTATATTTACCACTAATATTATATATATATATATATATATATATATATATATATATATATATATATATATAAATATATATATGTTATATTACATAATTATATAAATATATTATTAAATAAAATAAATTTCAACATTTTGGTATCTTCAGGCAATTTTGGTCAATTGATTTCCTAACACTTTATTTGTTAAAAATAAAAAAAATTATGAACACTATATTTAAAAAAAAAAATAAATAAAGAAGTAAATGAATAAGTGCACAACATGAGGTGTGGTAAAAGGTGATGGGGAGGAGAAGTAAGGAAAAAATCAAGTGTATTGGAAATTAAATGAAATATGCAAACTTTCTTTTCATTTAGTATTTAATTATATATGTATATATATATATATTATTAACTTATATATATTGTTTAATTATATATACATATATATTATTTGATTATATATATGTATATATATTTAACTATCTATCTATCTATATATATATATATATATATATATATTATTACATTAATTATCTGTATATATATATATATATATAATTAAATAATATAAAAATATATATGTAATTAAACAATATATATATTCTATATCTATCTATATATATATATATATAGATAGATAAATAGATAGATAGATAGGAACCGTCATTTACGCTGACGTGCCTTAACAGACTCGGTAGTCAAGTTTATAAGCAGTAAATTCGACCTTGCCTACTTAACGCTCCTTTGTGGCCGAGTCGGTTAAGGCACGTCAGCGTAAATGACGGTTCCGTATAGGATGCAAGTATGAATCCTGTCAAAGGACAAATATTTTCTATGAAAATTTCTCGGACATTCAGGCCGGTAAATGTTATTTAATACTGTTTATTATAAACAGAGCATTTACTTAAATACTTGTATCTATAAAAAAAGAACGTTAAAATATAAAATGTCTTTAATAAATATATATATATATATAATTAAATAATATATATATATATATATATATATATTTTAATATTTAAAAATTTAAAATAAAAATAAAAATATATAAAATTTAAAATAAAAAATAAATTAAATAAATAAAAATAAATAAAATTTTTAAAAAAAATAAAAATAAAAATAAATAAAATTTAAAATAAAAATAAATTTAAAGAGGTGCGATCAGGTAATATACATACTTATATTTAACATAGAAAAATAATTTTATATACTGTAAGTAATTCTATTACATTCACCTGTTTTTTCTTTATGGAAAAAAAAAAAAGAAAGTCTATTAAACTATCAGTGAAAATATTTTAAAGTTGTATTTAAAATTGTAGTTAAAACAAATTCTAACCTAAACATCTTTTGAAATTGTAGTTAAAGAAAATGTATTCTAACCTAAACACCTCTCAAAAAGTACTACCGGCACTTAAATGAATCCAATAAAACACCTACTGAAAAATGAAATTATAACGAAAAGCTAGATGATGTAGGCCATTGAATGACCCATGTCCTTTGTACATACATGTGAAACTATATATTACTAAGTTTATATATATAAAACAAAATAAATAAATAAATAAATAAAGAGATCAGAGAAATGAATTAGCTATTTTTGAAGTAAGTGCCATAAATATTACTTAAATAATATTTAAATATAAAAGTTTAAAAATCGTAATATACATATACTTGATATGGAAAAATAATTTTACTTACTATAAGTAATTCTAATACATTTCCTTCTATTATAAAGTAATATAGTCTATTAAAACTAACAATGAAAATATTTTAAAGTTGTAATTAAAATTGTAGTTAAATAAAATGAATTCTAACCTAAACTTCTTTTACTTAGTACTACACGCACTTAAAAGAATCCAATAAAACACCTACAGTAAAATAAAATTAATATGAAATGCCACAAGATGTAAGCTTTTGAATGACCCATGTCTTTTGTACTTACATGAGAAACAATATATTACTAGGTTTATATAAAAAATAAAAGTTTACTAAATCAGTGAAATTAAGTAACTATTTTTGCCGTCATTGTCATAAATTTTACTTAAATAATATTTAAATACAAAAAAAAAAAAATTTTGAAACCTAATATACATACTTATACTTGATGTAAAAATAATTCTACATACTATAAGGGATTCTAATACATTAAAAAATATAGTATAATAAAAATTAAAAATGAAAATATTTCAAATCGTAGTTAAATAAAACGTATTCTAACCTAAACACCCCCAAAAATCTTTAAATATACAAATAGAAAAAAATGCTGTAAGAATTTTTGCCGTTAACAATAAATTTTTTTTAAAAATCCAGACGACATGTATTCAACGGATGTTAGATTTCATTGAAAAATACATTCCTACCCCCTACCAAAACGTAACTAATAACGGATACAATAATACAGACATAATGAACACGCAGACACCCCTTGTCCAGTTGAAGTAGATTTATCTGTAACCTTGGAAATGTGAATTATGATTTTAGCTGTGTCTTTAAAACCCAGTAATTTTAAAAGGTTACTCCAAAATTCGCTTGTGGATGAAATGGAACTAATGTCTTTAATTTAATTACAAAATTAAATTTGTAGCTTTTAGCTTCCATTTTTGAAATATGGTTAGAACTGTGTAGCAAAAAAAAAACAATATTTTAAATAAATCAATTTATAATATTAATGCTCTGTAAATTTACATTGAGCACTATTTTGTAAAAATAAAAATATCTATAAGAACACCGGATTATATATCTTACTGTTCTTTCTTTTCATATATATATATATATATATATATATATGTGTGTATAAAGGAAAAAAACAATAGGAAAACTGTATGTAGTTTTAGCCAATGCCTATGCATACATTTATCCTGTTTTTTGATCTATCATATCTGCTCTGAAATTGTAGTCTAACATAAAAAATGACAATATATTATATGAAATGGACTAAATCCGAAAAATATTTTGACATATTTTCTGTTTATACATATTTTTATGGATACTCTTATTTGAGTAAATTCTAAGGAATTCTATTATATCCTGTATGTAAATTTCATATAATATAAATTGTTTACATTAGACTACAATTTCAGAGCAAATAGGATAGATAAAAAAAACAGTGATGGTGTATGTTTTAAAGCAGTAATTCAAGCTTTGCTAACCAGAAGATCTCTGAAGCTGAACAATCATTGCACATCAATCATAATAGCACTTCTCTATGGGATACATGTTCGATTCCTGTCAGCGAACACATATCTTCTATGAAATTTCTCAAACATTTAGGCCAGTATATGTAATTAATACTGTTTAATTAAAAAAAAAAGCTAAATACACTTTAACCTTTATTAATTGTATTTGATTTATGTGATTATCATATAGTTATTATCTTTACCAGTATTTTTTATTATTATTGTCATTATTTATAATTATTTATTTTTATTATTATTATATTTTATATATATTTTTGTTTCATTTTATATATATTTTATATAAATTTTTGTTTCATTTATTAATTTTTATATTTTACTAATATTAGTATTTTTATCATTTTTTATTATTATTATCATTTTTATTATTTTTTATTATTATTAGTTATTATTTTTTGTTATATATATGGATATATATGTGTGTATATATATATATTTGTTTTGTAACATATATATGTATGTATGTGTGTGTGTGTGTATGTGTATGTGTGTGTATGTGCAGGTGTATGTTCTTGTTTTTTTATATTAACTCTTTTTCCTATTCTCTTCTTCATAATGTAATCCGCCAAATTAACTTTTCTAGGTCAATTTACTTTTGCTATTGTTTTATTTTTTTATTTTTCTATTTTTAAATTTTTTATCTGTGTATACCTTGGATATTTTGATTCAATTTCATAAAATGTATTTGGTCTGATGAGATGAATATGATAATATTCATTGAAATATATTTATTACTGACTATGGATTTTTACGGTTTTTCCTAATTATTCTTAAAATTTGCTCTATATCTGTATCATACATTGAGCTCTCATATAGACAGAAAAGTCCACTTTGGAATAATCCTGACTGTTACTATTCATATATATATATATATATATATATATATATATATATATATATATATATATATATATATATATATATATATATATATTATAGGATATTCCAATCAAAGCTATGTATTTGATACATCAATGCATCCACCATGTTTCCATGCCCATCAAAGCATATCAGGCAGTTGTAAGTGAAAGTTATTACAATTTTTGATATGAACTTGCTAACAATGTCTTTTCCCAGAAAAAAGAAAAAGAAAAGCAAGAAAGACATAAGATATAGTTACCTCTAAAAGAAAAAGAAAGAAAGACACAAGATATATTCTAAAAAAGATAAAAAGGAAAGAAAGAAAGATAAGAAATAGTCTCTTAAAAAAATAAGAAGAGCAAGAAGGAAAGAAAGACAAGATATTATCCCTTCTCAAAAGAAAAGGGGGAAGAGAGAAAGATAAAATAAAGATGATCTAGAAAAGTAAGGAAGCAAAATAAAAAATGTTGATAATGGGACAATCAGTCATAATCATCGATGTAAGGTATAATGTTGATACAAATTCAAATCCAACATACACAAATGGTCTGCTATAGACAGAATTAGATATGATTTAATGTCACAATTGACACTTTGGCCAGAGTGGCAATATAATTTAGCAATAATTATAGAACAGAATGTAAATAAAAAAACCTTTAAGAAATAAAAGGAAAAAACTGAAAATTTAACAAAATTATAAAATAGAAAAATGGAAACTAAATCAAAAATAATAAACAAACTAACTAAATAATGTTCATGTGTGTTTTCCAAAAGAAACGCATAGCACCCCCTATATACATACACACACACAGAGGAAAACATAAATCTTTACAAGAGATTTACATTGTGTCATATCAACTGAAAAGAGGACAAAACAAGGTCTCACCAAGTATGTATAGTCAATTGAGTGCATTCTCAAGTGGTGCTTTCAAAATTTAGGAGGAGGTAACACCAACATATGTATAAAAATAAATACATATATATATATATAAATATATAATATATATATATACATATATATAATTAAATGATATATATATATATATTTAATTAATTAATTATATAATTAAATAATATATAAATATAATATATCATACATATTTTGCTGGTGTTAATGAAAGTGCTTGATGTAATATAACTACTATTAAGTATATATTAATAAATATACATATTATCCACTAGTACAACTCTGAGTTTCATGCACATCACAATCTTCAGGTGCTGATTATAAACTGACCATTACACAATTTGTATTATAATATATCTGGTTATCACGATGTTGGCGTAGTTATTTATTATACTGGGATTATAGAATTTAATTTTAAAATTATATTTGGCAAGTAAAATAAGCAGGATTTATATATGCATGTCAAAAAAGAAAATTAAAATTATTATATATTTAAGTGGTGAATATATTTTAATACTTTATATTTGAATATATTTTAATACTTTAAAAATTATATAATTAATGGGATTTTACTTGTTTTTAATTAAACAAAAAGCAAGAATATATATTTAACAGTAATATATTAAAAATAGACAGTAATTAGCATTAAAATTAAAAAATTAAAAATTAAAATTAAAAAATTAAAAATTAATCTGGATTAATGTATTTAAGCAGATATTTATTTTTATGCCTGCATGTAATCATCAGTTCATTTCTCTTGTTAGGGTTATTTAAGTGTTTTTCAGGTAACCACCTTTTCAACAAGGCATGAATTACATTCATTTCCTTTACCATTATAAACCTTAGCACTAGATATAATTTCCCAGTTGATTGATGATGACACGCCATTATTCTTTAATTGCCAGAAATATTTGGAGAGAGCAGTGCTGTTTTTGTATTTTAAATTACTTAAGGTCATTCAATGATGATAAAAACAAAATTTCTAAGGATTTTCCGTGGAACCAAAATAAAATCCTCACCAGAATGTATGTTCACTTGATATACAGTATTATTGGTCATACATTGACCGTTTAATGGACAGATCATATTTTTTTCAGCAGTTGCATTTATTTTTTAGAAGAATTTATGTAGTTTTTGTTGGAAATATCTTAGTTTAATATAATATTGTTATGATGGGAGATGGATGGATCTAATTTATTAATGCAGCTGATCTTAACATTGTTTTTGTTAAAAGTCTTTTTTATTTTTGGTGAAGGGTTATAGTGTTTATGAATTAGATTTATAAAAGTTCTTCCGATATTAGTTTAGACATTATGGTTAAAAGGTGGATTAAACCATATAATGTTGCATTTACGGTGTTTCTGCTTATTTTTACCATCTTTGTTTATTTCTAAATACTCTAAATTTATTATGTCTTAGTTCTAAAGCTTTTATATATTTAATTTTAGACTCATCAAATATTTCCTTATTGCTGGTGTTTGTGGATAATCTAGCTTGGACTGATTTGTGTAAATTATCTAGAATTTTATTGTGGTGTTTTGACTGTTTACTTATGTGTCTATGGTTATATAGATCCTTTGTATATGGTTTATAACTACTATTCAAGTCTAAGGTTATATTGAGAAAGTTGATCACTTTTGCATTGGTGGTGGTAATATTTAGTTTGTGATCTTTAAAAAAAATTTTCAGTTCCTTTCTCAATCAGACTACCTTTCATAGACTAGTTTTACAAAGGAGAATTACACCATCATTATTTATTTTTGCTGGATGTCAAAAATAAATCTAAGTCGAATTCCAACTAAACTGCATGATTCCACTGAGTCATATGCTTGCATAGCAACATTAAAATGTGGGTTACTTTTCTTGGTGTACAAATAACCATCATGGAAAAGTATATTTTTTTTGTGCCTGTTTTTTATAATAATTTCGGGATCGCTGATATGACAGTAGTTTATTGCTAGATTGATAGTCAAGATTATCAGTTTCTCGGTGATGGACAGGTAATTAAATTATATATATATATATATATATATATATATATATATATAGTACAGGTAATCTATCCTTTGGTATATAATACAGGTGGATCCTAGTAATATTAATTATTAAAACTGATCTACAGAGAACTCAATATATTTATTATAACAGAGCATATGTATTTTTTTACAGCAAAAAAAACAAAAATTACCTCAACATAGGGATAGTCTATTTCAAGCCAGTCTGTACGCAGATATCATCAGCCCACAATTGTCTGTCTCAAAGCATTGTTTTAAATTTATTTTCAATGTCAGTCCTCCTCTGGTAGATGCCTTGTTAATGAGAAGAGGCTTGTGTTAGCAACTGGTGAGGAAAGCTGTCTAGGGTTGGAGTTTATTTATGGTTAGAGACTTTCGTTGTTTGTAGATAAATATCAGTTCCTACTATGTGGTGTTTCTTATATGAGCCCCTGGGATTCACAGTAAATAGTTTTTGTACTACAAGGGTTTAATATTATTAATAAACAATGGGGGGTTTAAACATGTTAATTTAATGTAAATTAGTTGAATGAGAGATTTATAGATTGTGGGTAACACCGCAGCACCCAATGGAATAAATCATGCTGTCCAACAGACTTATATGCGCACATATCTTCATACATATATGTACATTTACAATTCCATACATATATGCCACTATAAACACACATACACCCCCACGTATATAGACATGTATTCTTATGTAATTTTAAATCTGTTTCTATGTCTACATTTTGTTATTAATTCTCTCCATTGATTTAATAGTTTGCATTGATCTTTATATTTTTTTATTCTGATTTTTTTTCTAAACATAGCTTGCACCTATCCCTAAAACTATTGGGGGTGTTTACGAAACCTAAAATTTTCCAATTTATTTAAGAATTCAGAAACTTTTTCTTCAATTCCCAAATTTTTTTTTGAAAGGGCTCTTGGTGTTTTAATTTTTGATTGGTGAATGAGTGTTCATGTGTATTGATTTTTTTTTTAAATTCTCCTGCAGAAATGACGATGTAAATATTATGGTTGTCATATTTTTTAGGGGTAATGGTTGCCTGGTATACTAACTTAGTGAATCTGCATTTGCTCTCTACTGGACAGTTTTCCTTAATTTTACAATTACAGGGAGTTTCCATGTTAGATTTAGTTTTTTTCATGGAATTTACTTAAAATGTAATTGTTATGAGAATTAATAATTAAGACTTCATGCAATCAAAAGACCGACATGAAGGAACTCAAAAGAGATTTGCATTTAGATAAACATTCAAATTCTCTCATCTTACACCACAAGGACATAGGGCATAACTTTAATTTCACCAATACCAGCCTTATCAAAAAAGAATATAACCCTTTAAAGAGAAAATATTATGAAAATATATTTATAGCAATATTACCAACTATTAACACATGTTTAAAAAACTATATTACATCACCATTTTTATACAGATCCATTATTCATGAATCTTACTCATCTCTTCCAAAAACATAAAAATCAATATATATATACAAAACATGCACTTATATACTTTAATGAGAAATCAAACCAAAGAAAATTTTTCAAAACATCTCATTAACTTTTATACACTTCAGCACTAGAATGTTTTCTTACATTTATTTGAATATTATATGTTACTTCATTACACATGACATGCATCTAACCAAAAAGAAATAGCACAAAACAACATATACCATTAATCTGCATCTCTTTGCTTTTTATTTTTTCTATCTAGGTCTCTGAAACAAAATAAAGGGAAACATGTTAGATTAAGATCTGTTTCTTACATGTTTTTTATCCTATCATTTTGTCACATTCCTATCTATATTCAATCTATACATATATATATAATTAAATAATATATTGTCATCCACAGACTGATAAAATAACATATATATATATATATTCATACACATATATATAATTAAATAATATGTATATAATTAAATAATATATATATATATATAATATATATATATGTATATATATATACAATTAAATAATATATATATACATATATATATATAATTAAATAATATATGTATATATACAATTAAATAATATATATATATATATATAAACTATTAAATAATATATGTATATATATATATATATACAATTACATATATATATATATATATATATATATATACAATTAAGTAATATATATAATTATATTGATATATGTGTGCATGTGTGTGTTTGTGTTAAAGTTCTCAGAATATATCTGTAGAGAAGACAAATTTAATAAAATAGACAATCGGAAAATATACTGATAAAGTCAAATGACAAAATGCATCAACAAAGACGAGGTAGTATTTCCTGCCAGGTATCACAGTTCTCATCTAGGGTGGACCATTGGCAATAGCCTATATGACAGGCACCAAAGGAGTTTTTCAGGCAGTCTTTGAATCAATTCTTTGGTGACCCTGTGTTGCAATAGCCAGTGAAGAGCTCGCCATAGAGTTAAATTTTAGGCAGGCGATAATTCTCCATTCTGGAAACGTGTCCATCCTAGCATAGCTGGAACTTCAATATCATGGCCTTGATGCTGGTGATCTTCACCATTTCAAGGACTTCATTGGCAAAGCAGGTCTCAGATAAATTGCTCCAGGGTCTTTGTGTGGGCTTTTAACAATTGTAGATTAAGCAGGCCACCATCAAGATGGTATTTGCTGTAGACTCTGTCCCCATCATCAAGATCTTTTGTGGCTTGTTTGAGTATCATGCTGAAGAAGATAGTAAAGAGAGTCCGTACCAGGACACAATACTAATTTATACTATTGGTGATTGAGAAGGGCTCTGAGAGATCACTGTTGCATGTAAGCCACGTTGATCTTCATACAGCTGGATGATCATGTTTAGGAACTTTGGAGGACAGCCGAGTTGCTCCATGATCTGCCATATTCCTCTTCTTCTCACTGTGTTGAATGCTTTTGTCAGATCAACAAATGCCACATACAGCCCCACTGATTTGCTTCTCCAGTAGCTACCAGTGAACAAACACCATGTCAGTTGTGCTCCTGTTGGTTCTGAAGCCACACTGACTCTCTGAAAGGAGTTCTTCAGTGATGGCAGGTACCAGTCTGTTCAGCAGAATACATGCAAGGATTTTTTTTGTGATGGAAAGCAGAGTAATCCCTTGGTAATTGGAGCAGTCATATTTTTCCCATGCATTCTTGTACATGGCAATGGTGACTGCATCATGGAGATCTCGTAGTAGTTTTCTCTGCTCCCAGCAAAAGAACTCGTGGAATTTCATATGTAACACTGGACCCTCATATTTCCAAATTTCAGGTTGGACTCCATCAACTCCTGCTGCTTTATGGCTTTGATAATCTCTTCAATGGTGGGCAACTAATCTAGTTCCATTTTTTGTTGGGGAATGTAGAGAATTGCTGATTCTTGAACTGAGTGATTAGCACTGAAGTGGGCCTAGAAATGCTCCAACCAACGGTTTAGGATTGGCACCCTGTTTGTGTAGGACTCTTGATACATAGGGCCATACACCACCTTTAAAGCTTCACAAAAGCCACTGATGTCTCTAGTGTCTGCATACAACTGAGATTTTTCAGTGATCCACCACTGATCCACCACTCGTTCTTAATCTCTCAAAACCTGTACTGGAGGTCATGGCATACAAAACAGAACACAGCTTTCTTTACATGACAAGCTGACTGAGCTAAGTGGGCCTGATGAGTTGATATCTTCCTCACCAGCAGTTCTTGGATTTCCATGTTGCTATTATCAAACCATTATTCACCCTTGAGGGCAACCAAAGAACTACAGATGTCTGCACAATGCCAGTTTTGATTTTTTCCCAAAGTGTTTCAGGAGAGGAATCTGTGGGGATGCTCACATCTTCAAGTCTTGACTCAAGTGCTGCTTGTAAGTTAATTTTCACTTCATCTGATTGAAAACTGCCAACCTTGAACTTTTTACAGAGGGCCCCTCCTTTTCTTGGTTTGAGTTTAAAATGGAGCTTGAGTTTGCAGCAAACAAGGTGATGATCAGTTTGACATTCTACACTAGGCATCATTTGGTAAGCATGAGGCTTTTCAGGTCATGCTGATACACTATGTCATAGTCAATGACGTGCTAATGTTTAGACTGAGAATGTATCCAGGTTGTTTTCAATCTGTTTTTGTTGGAAGATGGTGTTTGTGATGACGAGCTGATGCACTGTGTAGAACACTTATAACAAGCACCTGTTTTTGTTACAGTTATCAACACCATGTCTTCCAAGCACTTGGCCCACTCTGGCATTGAAATCGCCAACGATTATAACCTTATCATCTGCAGGGGTGTCTCATAATAGGTTGCACAGATCTGAGTAACATTTATCTTTTTCCACAGGATCTGCTTGTAAAGTTGGGGAGTACACAATAATTAGTGTGATATATTGAAGATTGCTCAGTGGAGACACATAGAGATGATGCAGCCAGAATAACTTGTTGGTGGGTTTTCAAGCTTGGAGGCAATGGAATCCCTGATCATGAAAGCTATGCCTGAAAAACATCTCTCCACTACTGAATTGTCTGACCAGTAGAAGATATATCTGACATTATACTCTTGTAGACCTCCTTCCTCTGGGAAGTAGAATTCACTGAGAGCAGTGATGTCAACATTTAGTCTTGACAGTTCATTTGCAATTACAGTGGAGTTACATTCTGGTTGACCATTGTCAGGCATGCCTAGCATGTTACATGTAGTCCTTTGATACTCGTACAGGTGGGTATGAACCTTTTCTTTACTGATCTTCAACTGCATTAGAAGAAGCCTGTTGACCATGGCTAGCCAACTAATGTAGAAGACAAGCTTTGTTTAGACCACCATTTCCAGGCCTCTCTCCATGTGTAGCAAGCAGTGTTGTCCCTAGAGAAGACTGCTTGGTCAATCAGGGTGCTGCTGAATGATGTTGTTGTCCCCAGGTCAACATCAGATGACCAATATCCTGGCCTGCCTGCATGCAGGATTGGGACTGCAATTTTCAGTGTGTCATCTTCCACCTGCTGTTTTTGCCCCTTTCTACAGGATTTGGAAGTAATTGGTGGACACAAAAATAACAAAAGACCATTCAAAAATAACCAATAAGTCACTATCACCACAATCACCACTACCATCACTACTATTATTGCATACTTCTTTGTTTCCCTTTCTTCTTTCTATTATCAGTAATAAGAGTTTAATACCAGTTCAATACCCTGCCCAAATCAGGTAAAAAAAATATTATTTGTTTCTAAAATTAATAAAACTAATAGTTACCAATTATATATCAGTTATAACAACACATAATATAACTTAGTAACATGTCTTTAAAATTAAAATATTATTAATCTAAAATTTTATTTACAGTTTCATACTAATCAATGTATGTACACACACACACACATATATATATTGAGGAAATATAATTTTAAGGTATGCTATATTTATAGGATAAAGTGCTCAATATCAGAGACTTATCATATGTAAATATAAAAGAGAACATTGAAGTCAACACTCAGAGGCAAGAGTATTTCATGCTAAATGCAATCATCAGTGTGTGTGTGTGTGTATATATATATATATATATATATATACACACACACACACACACACAACGCAAGTACACACCTATATACATACGCATTTATACAAAATAATTAATGTTATTATCATTATTATTACTACAATTATTATTATTATTGCATTCTGCTTTATTTCTTCTTCCCATCAGAAGTATCTCTTGTAACTTTCAGCAATTTCCTTAAATGACAGCTACTAGAAGATGCTTTTGTAATTAAATAATATATATATATATATATATATATATATATAAATATTTTTTTATAAGCATTTCACCCCAAGCATGGCTGGAAGCCACTAGCATGCAAGGGGTTACATAGGATTTGAAGCGAGAGCAGATAGGAGTGATAGAGGAAAAGATGAAGAGAAGGATAGTGGATAGTGGATAGATCAAGGCAACTGGAGATGTCGATTGACATTACATTTGAAAAGTTGGAGATTATAGTTATCAGGGAAACAGGAAAAGGGAAGGGAGTTCTACAGGCGAGAGGTGCGAGATATGAAGCTATTGGAGTAGAAGAGACGGCTAAATTTAACGGTTTCAACAGTGAAAGGGTGAGAGTGGACGCTTGAATTCATGAAGCCTGGTAACCAGCGAAAGCAGCTTATCGAAGCAATTATCATGAAAGTATTTGTAAAAAAAAAGTCAGAGAGAGGAGACGGCACGTCTGTGAGAGAGCGTCTGCAGACGAGATGCCAGATCAGGGCCAATTGCATTGCATATCCGCCTCTGGATCTTATCAAGAACCCCGAAGCAAACAGAAGGGGCTCCAGACTATATATGGCAGCAATACTCCATGCAAGGGCGAATGGTTGATTTGTAGATTTGAAGGATCGATTCCGGGTAGAAAAATTTCCTGGTGCGGCACAGGGAGCCAACTTTCCTTGCGGTGGACGAAGCAATTGACTCAATGTATTTGTTCCATCTCAGGTCAGTAGACAATGTGAGACCAAGCAGCCGCAGAGAGGTGCTCTCAAGAAGTTGAACGTCAGACATTCTAATGGATGACATGGAAGGATCTCTGTGGTGATTAATAGAGAGCAGTTTTGTTTTTGAGGCGTTAAAGTTAACCAGCCAATTCCTGTCCCATTCCACAACCGATTGGAGGTTCTTTTCGAGACGAACGGCCAGGTTAGTTTTGTCAACGACACTAGATTTGTTTTTGAGGCAGGAGTAAATTGTAGTGTCGTCCGCTTAGATGCCTACTTGGGAATCTATGACGTCAGGAAGATCGTTGATGAAGATAAGAAACAGAGTAGGGCCTAGGATGGAGCCTTGGGGAACACCTGCGTTCGTGGGATAGGAGCTGGAGGGGAATCCGTTGAGAACTACCTTCAGTACACGGTTTGACAGGAATGATTGTATTAAGCCAAACAATCGACTTGTAATACCATAGCCCTGGAGCTTGCGAAGAAGGCTGGCATGCCAAACTCTATCAAACGCTTTGGAGATGTCTAGAGCCACGGCACAAGTTTCTCCATTATTTCGTAGAGCTTGGTAGACAATTTCAGTGATGGTCGTAAGCTCATCAGCTGTAGATCGGGCAAAGCAGAAACCATATTGCTTGTCTGAGAGCAGATCGTGGGATGTAAGGTGGTTAACCACTTCGGCGTTGATTAAAGCTTCAAAGACTTTGCCGAAGAGGGGTAGGAGACTGATAGGACGGTAATTAGAAGGGTCAGAGGGGTCACCAGAGTTCTTAAAGACAGGAACAATCGATGAGGACTTCCAGCAGTCTGAAAAACAAGATTCCAATTTGGAGAGGGCAGGGACCAGTTCAGGCGCACATTTCTTCTGGACAATGGCTGGTATCCCGTCTCCACCACTAGCTTTGTGGAGGTCTAATTTAGAGATAATGCCCAATACTGATGACAGGGTTATGTGCAACTTACTCAATAGAGTCTCAGTTCTAAGGGGAAAATCGGGTATGGGTACACCGGAAGATTCGAGCGTTGAATTGAATGAAAATTTCTGAGCAAAGCATTCAGCCTTGTTGGCAGAGGAGGTCAGGACTTCGAACTTGTTGAACAAAGGAGGTATAGAGGGTTTGCTATTGTTGAGTACATACATACATAAAAACACCTACATACCCATGCATAAACATCTAAACAATACACACACACACACACACACACATATATATATATATATATATACATACACACCCCATTTTAAACATATGTACACACATACACAATAAACAAATAAACATCCATAAATAATACACTTGCACATATTTATACACATATACACACATACATGCGCACATATACACATATATAGACATACACACATATATACATAAATATTATATATACATATATATACACAGACATACACCTGCACACATACACATACATAAATACACAAAAACATATACAGATACATAAATCAAAGCAGATGACTTTCAAACTTTGAAAGTCATATGCTTTGATTTATGTATATGTTTTTTTGTATTTATGTATTTAAATTTAAACCATTTTGTAATTCTGGTCTGATGAGGCAGGTATTAAAAACTTACCTGTTGAAATAAATTTATTATCAAATCCATAATATATGTATATATATGTAATTAAATAATATTAACAAATAGGAGTATTTACAGGTTACTTGACCCAGTTTTCTTCAGGAGCTATTGGCAAATTATGTTTTTTTTTTAACACTCCATTTCATTGTTTATAAACCTAACATCATAACAGGAAGATCCACTGGAGGGTATGGGTATGGCAAGAGTAATACAAACTGGAAGGAAAAAAATTATTTATTGTTGGATTCACTCTCATCTGGGTTGGTATAGGCCCAAAATATATTTATTGACATGTCTACATTTAAACATTACCTCTGACCTTTCATATAATAAGTTTTCTTGCACCATATATATCACTATGGCTAACTTTTCCTCTTGACATAATTTACAAACACTTTACTAATGCATTAAGACTTGACCTTTTTTCAAAATACACGATTTCAGGTTAGGGCTTCTATTGTATTTTTTTTTACTTTTTAACTTTCACATGTGGCTGGAAGTTTGATATGGTACCTGTGTATTTTCAATTTAAATGAAGAGTTATGGTTGTACCATCTTTGCTTAAATGTGTCTTCTGTACATCACAAGTAGAACTTCTCTGCCTGCTATTATCTTCCACTTCTACCTTATAGATCACTCCTTCCATATTACAGAGACAACCCAATGAACATTTGCCTTTATCCCTGCAATTACAAGCATTACTATTGGTACTACTGCTTTGTGTGTTCATCTTGAAATTCCTTGTATTGTTCTTTTTTATGATGTCTTCCAGATTTTTAGGACAGCTATAGCTCAGTTTTGCCATACCTCTATTAAATATTCTGTTTAATTCAGAAGACTTTTGGAAATGCTTTTCAATCAGCTTAAAAATATCTTCCCTATATTAGTTTTTACTTTCAAATTAAAAGTGGAGTTAAATCAGATTTTGTTTCTTTTTCCGTTTCTGTTCCTCAATTGTTGATTTATTTTAGCTTTGAAGATTAATATGGTTTTTATTTTAGCTTTGAAGATTAATATGGTTTTGTGCCCTACTCAATGATGTTTTATATTCTTTTTCCATTTCTTCAAAAATTTCTTTAGACAAGGAATTTCTCAACAGTCTACACTCAATTCCTTTCAGAAGATGATTGATTACCTTTGCTGGGTGGTTTGATTTGGAGTTTAGATACTTCAACACTGTGTTCAGCTTTATATATGGGAAGTATGTGTTGGCTGAAATGTTGAACTCTACATCCAAATATTGAAGGACTTTTTTATTCATGTCAACCATGATATCAAAATCCTGGAAGTGTTTGAAAACATTTTTCTAATTATATCATTTGTTCTTCTGTTGTCAGGTACAATAATTAACCCATCATCTCTATAAAAGCCGTGGCTGTCAATATGAACAATTTTGTAAATTTTATTCAATATAAACAGGCCCATTAGCTCCGAAACCACAGGTCCATCAAACAACCCTGTAGGACATAATTAAATGATAAATATATATAATATATATATATATATATATATATATATATATATATATATATATATATATATGTATGTATGTATGTATGTATGTATGCATGTATGTATGTATATGTATCCTTGCTAAATTCTCTGAAACAGCAAAAGCATTTGGACTCACTATCAACATAAAGATGACTGAGCTAATGTACCAGCCAGTACCAGGCAATCCATCTCTCTCAAATACTTCTGTATTCATTGATGTTACAGCATTAAAAACTGGTAAGGTGTTCACATATCTTGGAACAACAGTCTCTTCTGATGGAAAAATGGACAGAGAAATCCAATCCAGAATAGCCAAAGTCAGCACAGCATTTGGCAAAGATGTGTCTCTCAGAATACAGATTGACATATATAGATCAGTCATTCTCTCAACCCTTCTCTATGGTGCTGAAACTTGGACCTTGTGCCACAATCACATAAATCAACTTTCACATGCCATATGTGATATAAAATGAGATGACAGTGTCAAGAATAGTGCAATACTGGAGAAATGTAACAACATCACAGGCATTGAAACCATTCTAGCAAAGATACAACTTAAATGGGCTGGTCATGTTGTGAGGCTGGATGAGCATAGGCTTCCAAAAAAGGTGCTGAATGGACAACTACCAAACTACAAGCGTTCAGTTGGACATCAACTCTTACGCTACAAAGACAACTTGAAACATCTCAATTTTGATCTGAAAACCTGGGAATCCCAAGCATCAAACCAAAAGGAGTGTCATAAGACATGTTTCATTAAGTTAAAGGTTTTTGAAGACAGTAGACTGAAGCACTGTGATTAGCTTCATCAAGTTCTGAATCAGAGATGCCATCAAAATCCTGCTTTAACAAATTTCATCTGTCACTGTGGCTTTGTCACCTGCAGCAAGGCTGGGCTAGTATCACACTCAAGGAAGCACAAATGAAATATGTCTTTCCCTTACCTGATTTTCTCCACAATAGCCGCTGATATCATGCATAAGTGTAAAACAAAAGGCACCATCCAATGCTGACAGAAGAGTCCACTATATATATATATATATATATATATATATATATATATATATATATATATGTGTGTGTGTGTGTGTGTGTGTGTGTGTGTGTGTGTGTAAAAATGGATTGTCTGACAATTATTGAATTTATTTTCTATTTATACTTTTTAATTAAATAGTATTAATTACATTTACTGGCCTAAATGTTCGATAAATTTCATAGAAAATATATGCTCTCCAACAGGAAGCAAACCTATATTCCTATACAGAAACCATCATTTGATCTGACATGCTATACCAGTTACCTACTATATATATATATATATATATATATATATATTGCAAAGAACCTCCTACCACTAGAACATTGTTCTGCTATCAATGAGCAGACTGGGACTTGTTCCAGGATTTCTATCCCCTGGGATGTTGTCTTTACGCTCCCCATTCAAGAATGTTCTTCCACGGTCTTCTCCTGGGTTAAAGCTGGAATCAAGGCTTTCATCCCCTCAAGGTCAAATCGCACTCCTCTCCTTGGTTCTCTGCTGCTTGCTCAGCTGCCATTGCCCATAGGAATCACTTCTTCCACCTATATCGTAGTGACATGTCTGATTGCAACAGACATCTCTTTGTCTCTGCCCGTAATGAGTGTAAGCATGCCCTCAATGAAGCTAAGTCACTATTTGCTTCTCGAATGAAAGAACGTATTGCACCTCGCAAATTCGGCTCCAAGGATTATTGGCGTTGCTGCAAGAGTGTACTTAACAATAGCAAACCCTCTATACCTCCTTTGTTCAACCAGTTTGAGGTTCTGACCTCTTCTGCTGACAAGTGATTCTTCCGGTGTATCCACACCTGATTTTCCCCTTAGAACTGAGACTCTATTGAGTAAGTTGCACATAACCCTGTCATCAGTATTGGGCATTATCTCTAAATTAGACCTCCACAAAGCTAGTGGTGGAGACGGGATACCAGCCATTGTCCAGAAGAAATGTGCGCCTGAACTGGTCCCTGCCCTCTCCAAATTGTATAACTACTGCCTCAAGGAATCTTGTTTTCCAGCCTGTTGGAAGTCCGCATCCATTGTTCCTGTCTTTAAGAACTCTGGAGACCCTTCTAATTACTATCCTATCAGTCTCCTACCACTCTTCAGCAAAGTCTTTGAAGCAAAAATACTGACGTGGTTAACCACAGCTGATGTGCTTACAGCCATAACTGAAATTGCTTACCAAGCACTTCATAATAACGGAGAAGCTTGTGCCATGGCTCTAGATATCTCCAAAGCATTTGATAGGGTTTGGTATGCCAGACTTCTTCACAAGCTTCAGAGTTATGGAATTTCAGGTCGATTGTTCGAAAATACAATCATTTCTGTCAAACCGTACACTGAAGGTCATTCTCCGCCAGAGAACGCAGGTGTTCCCCAAGGCCCTATCCTAGGCCCTACTCTGTTCCTTATCTTCATTAATGATCTTCCTGACATCATAGATTCCCAAGTTGGCATCTATGCAGACGACACTACTATTTACTCCTGCTAAAAAAACAAATCTAGTGTTGCCGACAAAACTAACCTGACCGATAAATGATACTACAAAGATGGAATTTATATATCGGAGAGCACTCTTCTATGACTGGTGAGAAAAGAAACTTACAATACATGGAAGGACATGTAATATTAAAATCTGAGATAATGTCAGCACTGGCTGAAATGAACAGAAAAAAGTAGCATGTGAGACTGTGATTTCAAGATCAATAAGATTACCAGAGTGATAAATGACAGTAGTAAAATAGTGGAAGATTATCTTCATGGTGATGCCAGAGAAGCAAACTCCAGATAATAAGCTTGATAAACTAGATAACCAAACTTATCATTAAGATTCTAATAAACAGACTTGTAACAGAATTAGGTATCTTTGTTCAAATCATGAGAACCAGAAATAGTGATCTTTATGATCAAAATATTATCAGAGCAAGCAATACAAATACAAACAGAACTATACCTATGTCTTATAAATTACGCAAGAGCATTTTGCAAGGTACAGCACAAAAACCTGCTTGAAATGCTAGGAAAGCTTGGTTTATACAGGAAAGATGTTAAAGTAATCTGTAACATTTGCTGGGAAAACAGCTTGCATGCAGACTGAGAACAATGTCATTGAATAAATAAAAATACAGGATTCATTTTCTCTGTGGGTTTATTTAACCAATGCAGCAAGACAATCCTAAGACAGCTTGAAGACATTCCAGGATTTATTATTAGCAAATATAATCTTGAGATATGCAGATGTCACTGTGATGATGGCTGACACAGAAGGAAAATTGAAAGAAATCTTAAATAATGTAGTAATGGAAAGAGATAAGAACAGACTAACCTTTAACTATAAAAAAGCAGAATACAAAGATGTTAACAAAAGAGAGAGAGCCCAAAGTGTCAGCTATGTCTTGAGGACATCAAAATCAGGCATGTGCAGAAATCTAATATCTCGTTAGTGTAACTAGAGGTAACAGAAAATGTGACACAGAAATCTAAAGGTGCACAAAAAGATGTCTTCTAGAAACTAAATGAAATATTAAAGGATGTGAAAATTTTGTTTACATTAATCACACTCAAAGCACATAGATACAGGCATACATCTACATGCATTTTATGCATATACATTCATTCATAGTTTGTTCACATTATAAGTGATATTATATTAGGAAATTCTATCATCCTATGAGTTTCATTAATATTGATGTAAAATTTGCTGGAAATACAAACACACAGGGTTGTACAAGTTGATATCCTATTTTGTATAAGTATCCTGTCAAGGATTTTTTAAGCATACATTATTTTAACTTATAGATCATCCACACATAATTTTAAATCCAACCTCTGTTTCTTTACAGAATGCTGAGATAGAAGCTGCTGAATTGCAACTTGAAAAAGAAAAAAGTAAAGCAGAGGAGGAAGGGCGTCAACAACTTATGGAAGAAACCAAAGTTATCCTGGAGCAACATCATAATGAACTGGCTGCTGAAATTGGAAAGATGGAGGTAAAAAAATATTTGCTTTAGCAGTGAAACAAAAATATCATTTTAACTAAATGAAATCTACTAGTAACATTTTCATAATTTTTTCACTCTGAAAATAGTTTTTAAATTAATATTCAATTGCTATTCTTTACTCTGAACATTTTTTTTTAAATTCAAATTAAGTTACATCAATTTTTTTCTCATTTTACTTTATAAAATAAAAATAAAATTCATTATCCTAAAATATTTTTACTTTAAAAATTATTTTTAAAGTAAAAATATTTTAGGATAATGAATTTTATTTTTATTTTATAACTCCTACATAAAAAGATTCTTACTAAAAGAAACATTTTGTGTTCTCACATGCACATAGTTGAACATTTTGTAAGAAAATGATAATCACAAAAGGCTAAAAATATTAGTCTTGAGCAGTCAATGATGAATTGTAAGTATTGATTGTGTAAGAACAAAACCATTGGTTTTCTCTGAATGAAAATATTGTTTCGTACACTATTTCCTTTTAAAACAATCTGAATTATGAAAAGAAAATTTTGTTTAATGTTTGTGTATATATCTAACACTTTCGCCCCAGCTCCTCAACCTCCGACATCTTCCTCTCTGGGTTGAGGTGTCTACTTGGTCTTAATCGAACTTAAGGGAATGGCTGTAGGTCCCCTGAGCATCCATAGATCATTCGACTGGTCCACTGGTTTAATCCTGCTTCCTGCCCACATTGTGACTGGTTTGATCCAGAAAGCAGAAGTGATGTTCATCCATTCACAGTTGACTGAAGATGTAGACATGACTGGAGAGTCTGTGCTAAAAAATTTAGAATGCAGTAAAAAAAAATTAACATCCGCAGAAAGCCGGACAAACAACTATGCAATGATTGAATTGCTAATGTTTTTTATATAGCAGAAAAGAATAGTAGAGAAAAGAAACAGGTTACAGAAAAGAAAAGTAATTGATGTAAAAACTCATACACTTGTGACGGTTACACACCTGGCCCAGGGTCGGATCCTTTGGTTACGGCGCCAACGGTGACGTCGCTCCTCCTGGTCGCTCCTCCTGGGTCCAAGCGTGCCGCTCCAACCCCTTGGTCAGATGATCACCAGCCTCGCCTTTCCCGACTCGCTTCCAATACCTGGTCACTAAAGCAACTGTACCGATCTCCGGTCTGTCTACCCACGCTGTGTTTAGATCTTAGACAGACGGGACCAGCAGGGATTGGGGCCGATACAAGTTGAGTCCGACGGGGGTGGCAAAACACAAATAAAAGAGAAAATAAACTCACGAGACAAAAAGATTGCTGATGAAAAAAAAGGTAACAACCCTTTATATCTTAATGTCCGCTACATAAAAACAAAATTGTTCTCAATTCCCGACCCGCTCTGTGGACTATGGCACCAAGCTTCTATCACACAACCTAAAGATTTCGAATTGCCTACTCTTTAGAATTGTGTATGTCGGAGTGTGGTTTGGTTCGACACTGGGGCTAATTTCTATCGATCATTCGCAGTTGATTCTTCTCTTCGACTTGAGTTGTATTTCTTCTCCTTCGTCTACTTAGGCTGGAAGTTCTCTTGTCTTCGACTTGGGCTGGAAGGATCTCTTGCCGCAACTCAGCCGCAACTCTCTGTCATCCGAGGTGATCTCTTCTCGCTGCCGTCCGGGGCTGAACTCTTCTGTCTTCGACTTGGGCTGGAAGGATTTCTTGTCTGAGGATTCTTTTGCCCGCAAAGGGGCGAGTGAATCGGGCCTGATGCCCGCGTTCAGGCTCTATCCCTGCCCGCGGTCCAGCTGCAACTCTCAACTCAACTGATTTCTGTCGACTGGGGTCCTGCTTTTATTGACGCCGCAACAAACTGGGGTGGGTCTGTCGGCGTCTGGGGTTTTCTCGATAATTCCAAAAGTCGCATTATTTTTGATTTCTCATTATCGCTATTGTTTTCACCCCTACTTCCTCACAGTGCCTTTTGTGGGGAGGTGCACACCCATCTCTCTTAGTCTCTCGTATGTCAGGTGACCGTTTTTCGACCAATGGTTCCTGATCGGGCATTTCTTTCTCTTCTTTTCTGCAGACCACGTGACCGTTTCCGACCAATTGTTATTGATCGAGCATCCTTTCTCCTCCGTTCGGGCGTGGTTACATCGTTCTTGTTTTTAAAAAAAACAAAATCCAATTTTGCCTTTTCTGCACGTACGAAAAATGACAATCTTGGCTTTCTCTCACCTGGGCTCTGTCAACCAGCCCGCCGCTAATTAGTTGTGACTTCAGGAAAGAATATTGTCGCCATCTGTGATCTGAGACAATCGTTTTTTTTTTTTTTCTTGTTTTGTGTCAGACCCGGCAGTCAGAAAATCTTAATTTATCTGAATTGAAAACATCTTTCACTCGTCAATGTGGGGGTTCTAATTTTTAACAGGTCAGAATCTGTATACCGTTCCACCGGTCACTCCCCTCAACCCAAAAGACACTTTTTCTTTGATTAAGATTTCGTTTTCATTGTTCCCAAAATTTCTCTTTATCCAAATTGATAAGATGTCTTTCTACGCAAAAGTAGGCTAGATGCTTTGACCGATATCTGGTTTTCATCAAGCGGCCCGTTTTGATATCATGTCTTTTCCCTTTCTTTCTTTTTATTATTTCTAATTCTATTCTTCCAATTGTCTTTAAAAAATTCGGTCAACATGCTAGCTAAGATATCTTTCTGACTCGTGTTTTTGTTAATGACCGCTTTTTTTTTTTTGTATTTCTCGACCTCTCTCTTTCCCCTTCCTTCTTCTTCCCTTAGGATCGTCCAAGTACAATCTTAGTGAATTATTTTCAACTCAATTATTTTCCGTTTTAAAAAAAAATCAACAACCTGTTTAGTAAACCGAGTAAGAAAAAATTAAATCATATTTCTATGAATATTTCTAATAATGCAAGGTGCCACACACTGGATTCTAGACACAGAGAGAATGGGTTGTGATTAACTTATCTCAGAATGATATATGACTCTTGCGATAAAGATTTCTGTGCGTGGCTTAAAGTTTATAGTTGTGTTCCTACTCGGCAGTAGTAACAGTAGTAGTAATCTTCATGGCAGAAGAAGCAGCGGTACTTATATTAACAGTACATGTTATCAGGGGTTTTGTTCCAATCCCTGACATCACTTTCAATCTCCAATATCTCTCCACCCAGCTCGACTGCACTTGACGACAGACAAGCACCAAAACAACCTTTTGATTATTGTAGCTTGTTCGACGTTTCCGTTTCCAGTGGTAGTAATAACAGTAGCAGTAGCAGTCTTAGATGTTGGAGGAGTAATTCACTTCTTCGTACTTAGATCAACAAAATATGTTAGCGGGCGTTTGGTTCCAATCTCTGACATCACTTTCAATCTCCGATCTCTCCCCACCCAGCTCGACTGTACTCGATGGCAGACAAACCAACAACTCTCTTGAAAGGATTTCTGTAGCACCGCGACCCGTAACGGCCGCCTGTGGGTGCCCATGCATGTGACGGCACACACCGGCGACAACATGTCAACTGATCACAGCCTCTCCCGTCTGGCACTTTTTCAGCATAGCTATGCGTTTATATAGATAAATCTGGCTGGTCATAATCGACCCTTGGCCCGCATGCGATTATCACGATGCTGCTATCAGCCCAAAATCATGTGAATTTCAAAGTTCCTCATAGCTTACTAAAGCTCTATTTCAAATTTTAACCGATGAAAATTATTTCAATCATTTTCCATTGTCTTTCTAATGACCCAATTCCAAATGGACTAGATCAGATTTCCCCTCAGTAAACAAAATTGCTCTGATCTAATTTCGCTACTAAGATTCGCTCCAATTTAAAAAAAAAAAAAATATTCATGCGTGTGTGTATGTCTGTGTGTTTCCCAAATTCTCTCTGTTACAATATTTGCTATTAATTTTTGTCTTATATATTACTTTTGCATATATCATGTGATTTCAGGATATGGTTGATCATGGCTATCCACAATGTTCTGTCTTTTGATACTCTAAGTAAATTTAAATCTCTCTTTGTCTTTGTTCTGCTACTTATTCTTTCAAGTTTGTTAAAAAGGTTAATCGCTGTTTCCCCTGCTTCTCTTGATTCAATATGTCCTCATTATGTGTCTCAGAAACATCAACAGTCTCTTGCTGATTGTAAGTTTCTTTGTAGTTTCTTTTTTCCTTAAAACTTCCTAGTTACACACATGTCCATGTTATGCTAAGCATCTTTCTGTAGAACCACATCACTGCTGCATTGTTTCTTCTTCATCTGTGAGTAGTGATATTACATGACAGTTCAGTACACTTTTCTTTGTTTCTAATGGCATTTTCCTATCTTTTAATATTTTCTTTAGTTTCCGTTTACTATTCCTAGATATCTTTGAATTTCTTTGTCACAATTTCTGTCATTTGTTATTATGCTACTCAGGTATGGAAGGAAAAGTGAGCTCATCAACCACTGTGGAATGAAGTAAAATACTAGATACTGAAGAAATCAGTACATATGCACATCTATGATGGCCTCCTCAGCAAGCTTAGCATATATTTATTACAGTATGGATCCATTAAGAAACATGAACATCATGTACTAGAAACACCAGCAGATAATAACACTGGGTATGGAAAAAAGACTACTGTGACAAAAAGGAAGGTAAAACAAAAAGAGAAAAGTACCAATGAAGGCAGCCAAGATTAACAGTAAGGCTGGAACAGTAGCAGAAGTGGCAAGAAGAGTATTAGGCTTAAGGCTATCCAATTATAGCTTCAGGATTTTTCCTAGTTTAGTGAATTTGGTGGCATATAAATTGTGAATTCAATTCTTGGAGCAGGTCATACACAAACTCAGTGGAAATAGGACTAATAGTAACTAAACAATTAACCAAGACAAGATATACATAGATATGGACAATGGAATGAGAACAATCTACCTCTATGTATGGAATAAAGGTTTCACTTCAAAATTCCATGAAGATTAGCCAGATTATCAGACACCTGAAGAAGTGTGGAGGGTAAAACAGCTGTGATATTGTGATCATAACAACACAGAGTGAGTCAGTTGTTCACTTTTGAACCAACTGCTCGGTTTGAACTCTCTTCCTACGGGCAGGAGGAACCCGAAGGAGGCTACGCCAAAGGGCGGAGTCTCCTTCGGGGAGGTAAAACCGGCCCTGAACCCATTTATACGGGTTCAATGGGCTATTTTTGGGCCGAGCCAAATAGCTTGGAATGCCCACGTTAAAAAGGCCTTGTGCCACATGACACCCTCGTGGGGGGGGGGACTCAATATCGTAAATAATGTTAATTGCTCATCTTGGAAATTCAGAGAGAATACCAGTTTTGACTACCACAATAATAATGATGATTTAATAAATTTTAATAATGATGAGGATTTAAATCACTAGCATTAGATTCTGTTTCCAAAATATCCTCATGTAAGAATAAACAATTCACAAGAAAGGCTTCCCCATAAAATTCTGGTATGTTATTCTGAACTATTGTGTTTTTTCTATTAATCTGCCTTTGACTATCTATTGATAATCCCCCTTAGTTGTCACTCTCCTGATGTAAAATGTAGCCATTAGAGCCTTCTAAAGGTCTCAAGCTTTTCTGTTGTCACTTAAAATAGTTGGACTAACAAAGTGTGAGCTGGGCATAAACAAATTATGGCTAAATTCCTTAAACCAGAACATTTGAATGTATCACCAAACTCTTCCTAGCTGACAAGGAATTTGCACACTGGTACTTTATTTTCTCTGCTTTTCTACATTCTATCAACATCCTCAACTACTCGGTAAAGACTGCAATTTCAAACCTGTAAGCACCTCACAGAATTGAAATGGGTGTATTAGAGATGCTATTATTAGTGGCCTACACTCATGTACTATTAGCCAGTGCTTGCTAGAAAATAAGACAGTGTTAGATCAATCTAGGATACTTGATGTTGCACAAAAGTGCTCTGAATCATATACATATCCTTTTATACCAGCTGTAAATGCTATTTCTAAAGTGGAATTGGATTGTTATTGTTCTGTAGCTCAAATTTGTGCCATTACAGCTCCAAAAAGTAGGTGCTATTTTTCGTAATTGTTGCCCAGCAAAGGAGGCTACATGTCACAAGTGTAGTAAAAAGGGATACTTCTTAAAGGTTTGTCAGTCAACTAAGTCAGTTGTGTCCTCATGCCAAGAGGCATAGGCTGAAGATGGATTCTGCAACTAGAAATTTATCCATGGCTTCTTCGTCATTGAACTCTCCAGTAAAAGGACTCTGTACAGTCAAAATAAACTTAGTTGTCAGTTTTAGCTGATCTCTGCTGTGATGTGATTCTAAGTCAAGATTTTATAGGCCAACACTCATAAACAAGGATAAATGTTCTTGTCTATGATATTTATCAGTTGAAACATTACAGTTCATTAGACATAAAGAGTGCTTACCACCAAATACCCATCTGAAGTGAGGACAAACCATACATTGTCTTTGAAGCTAATGACAAGATTTATCAGTTCTGCAGAATTCCATTTGGGGTCATGAATAATGTAGCCTGTTTTCAAAGGACTATAGATAATATAATAAAACAATACCATCTGCATGGTACCTATGCCTATGTAGATAATATTATTGTAATGGGGTATGTAATGTTGAGGTTGACTGTAATGTGGTTGATAATAATGACAGAAATTATAATGCATGAACAATAAAAAGACACATGTTGACATAAATGACAAGAATTTGTATTTTTATTTTTGTGATGTGAATTACAGAATATTCCTATGGTGTGTGTAAAAATGTCCTCAGTGTTTCTTTTGTTTAAAAGTCAGTGCTTACTTGGTTTGGTTCCAAAGATTTTGTTTGTGAGGATGCATTTGAAATTGTCTGTTTTCAATCTTTCCAGAGCACTGGCAGACATGTTTTTCTGTATTGCTATTTCTCTACTGGTCACTCCATGTGGTGGAAAGGTCGTTTTTATAATCACAAGGATTAGGATGTTGACATATCCTTCTTTTCTATCATCATTGATGATAAGGTTATTTTTAGAATGATGAAATATCATCATTATTCTGAACTATAGCATTATCATTACTGACAGAACACAATACAAATTTAGAGAGGTTCCATGAGACTGCCCAGCTTCACAATCTCACCTTTAATGAAAAGAAGTCAGTCGAATTGATTGACTTTTTTGTATATACCATAACTGCAGAGAGATTGTGACCCCTTAAAGAGCTACCCATCTCTAAGGATAAGATCACTTTATGCCATGTCATTGGCCTTTTTTCCTATTATTCCCAGTGGATTTTAAAGTTTTCTAGACTAGATTAGACCATTGGATGTTGCTGAAACATTTTCTCTCAGTCACTGTAAAGAAGAAATTAGAAAAGCATTGTTGTATTCCATTGATGAGATAATGCCACTCATAGTAGAAACTGATGCCTTCTGACAATGTCATTAAAGCTACTTGCAACCAAGTAGGTCAACCGGTTGCCTTCTCTTCCCTATACATGCACCCCCATGGAACACAAGCATTGCATCTATTTACATTTTTCGGACTATTGTCCTCATCTTTGTTGCCATATTTATTACAACGTTTCAGCTCTTGTACACTCCAGCCTTTTTCAGGTGGTTGGAATGTTGAACTGAACCCTTTATTTCACTCACTGTTCTAGTTCTACGTGCCATGTCTAATGGATGTCAGTTATCAGTTATCTCCTGTTAAATTAACCAGGTATTGAACTCACACTCTTTTGTGTCCTGTCACTGGATCTAACTAATGCCTTTTCTGAACAGTGTATAAAAGGTGTTAGTTAGATCCAGTGGTTAAGGTGGTGGAGAACTTGGATAGGTGAATTAACAGGTGATAACTGATAACTGACATCCATTAGACATGGCACGTGGAACTAGAACAGTCTACGCCAGTGAGTGAAATAAAGGGTTTAGATTGATATTCCAACCACCTGAAAAAGGGCAGAGTGTACAATGGCCGAAATGTTGTAATAAATATGGTGACAATAGTCCGAATAATGTAAATAGTGCACATAATACCTCATCTCAGAAATATAGAGAGATACTGAAGCATGCATCTGTTGAAAAGGAGGCCTGTGCTATAGTAGACGCTGTGAAAAAGTGGTCTCACTACTTGTCAAGACAAAAGTTCACAGTAGTCACAGATCAGCAGGCTATAAATTTTATGTTCCACATGAAAATACTGGGAAAGTTAAAAATAACAAAATTCAATAATGGAGGATAGAATTGGGATGCTATGCGTACAATATAATGTATCAAACCAGCAAAGATAATATCCAAGTAGACACACTCTCAAGAGCACCCTGTGGGGCTGCCATCAACAAAAAACATTATCAAACTTCCACATTTTTTATTGTCATCCCAGAATAACTAGACTAGTTCAATTTGTTAAGGTAAGAAACCTTCCATTCTGTATTTAGGAATTAAAAAGGTTATGTACTAAGTGTCCTGTATGTGTTCAGTTAAAACCACAATTTTATATTTCAAGAACATAAATCTTGTCAAGGCCACATAAATCATGGAACAATCAATATGGATTTCAAAGGGCCCATACCTTCTGCCTCTAAGAATTGCTATTTACAGTAACAGATGCATGTTCACATTTTCCATTCACATTCCTATGTCTGAACATGACAATGGAAACCATTACCCACTGTCTGAATCAGATATTTTCTGTGTTTGAAATGTCTGCATACATTCATTCTGATCAGAGACTTTTATTTCTATCAAAGGAGCTGTGACAAAATTTGGAATTGCAACCAACAGAACAATGCCTTGTAATCCACAAGGGAATGGACAATATGCACATTACAATGGTATTACCTGAAGACATGTTACACTAACACTAGCATCTAAGAAACGTTGCTGGCTCTCTGTATCAGGTCTTCTCTTAGTACATCACTATCTCCATGTGAGTAAATATGATCCTCTGGTTGATGAAGTTGATTTGATCGAAATGAATCCACAATATGCCCAAATATGATATGCAGATTGATGTGAATTGACAGACTCAATACATGACTTAGCCCCAACTGGTGATATGTCACAAGGCAAGAAGCCATCTAACATGCATGCAGATACTGGTTCAGTGGAATCTATTGTTCTACTTACTGACTTCGTGCATGAATTCCATCCATATTTTTTTGCAGTTCAAATATGGATGGAATTCATGCACAAAGAGTCAACGGTTCTCCTCCTAAGGAATCTAATAATCACTCTGAATTCCAATCATCAACTGAACCCTTCACTCCTGTTTTTGTTACCTTAGGACCACAAAGACATTCTGTAAGTGAGTTTGTTCATTATCAGGGACTCTAATTCTAAGAAAGGGGAGAATGTGATGTTCTGAACACTTTCCCATCTCTGTAACATGTTTTCTACTAATCTCCCTTTGAATTTCTACTGATAATTCCCATTGGTTGTCACTCTTCAACAGTAAAATGTAAACATCTTGTTAGTCCATTAAAGTCTTCTAAAGGTATCACATTTTCCTGTCATCACTTTGTAAGAAATTCTTCTCCCCAAGATTTTGTATTAAAAATCCAAATTTCAAACAATAATAAAATAAAAATAAAGAAAACATGGATATGTCTGTTAAATAAATCCTTTTTCTTTACAAACATACACATACATGAATCCAAAAGACTGTAATCATGCAGCACCCTCCCTTCCAACACTGCAGCGCTGGTCGCAGAAGTGACCTCTTCAATTGAGAGCTAACCTTATCCCATGTTGTAATTCAAGTTTGATTATAAGGCAGCCAAGATCGAATTGACACAGGTATCTTTCTGTTGGGCTGGTCCAAGCAGGGTGATGGGGTACAGAGAAAAAAAACATTTGAATAAATTCAACAAAAGTAAATATTGTTTTTATATCAGTCCTCCATACCATAATTGGTTCAGATCAGAGTTTGTATGCAATTAATTATCAGCCCAACCTGCATCTAAATCAGAAGTGATATTATCATTGTTGACTTGGCAAAGCTTAGTTTGTTGTTTTGGTAAAATCTGGCACAAGGCTGAAGTCAGAGGCTTTCATTGGCAGATAATCATGTGGGCCTCTCTCCTGTCTCTAGTCTCATCTCCATCTCTTCTGCCTCTCTTTTGCTTAATTTGCTTTGGGCATTCATATTTATAGACATTCGCCCAAACTAGCATGGGGGTGGGATATGGTGAGGTAGGAGCATTTACGTGAATCCCATCCAGCTTACATCATAAATTTGGGGAATTCCCTCTCTCCACTCTCTCTTTTATTATCCTCTCTCACCAACCTCTTCAGTGAGTGTGATTGGTTCCTCCATCCTACTTGATGTCTTATCTGTGCCTGATACCTTGACCACTTTCTGTCCAGGAAAACTCAGTTGTTTACCAAAATCTACTTTTTCGCTTTCCAACCCACATTTGCAGCTGTGTGTCAATCAACATTGCCCCCTGAGTCTGGGTCACTTTTCAATTGTTCAAACTGCTCAACATACATTTCAAGTTGTTTATGTGTGAATTAAATCCTCAATTCTTCCCACAGGTTTTTGGTATTAACCCTTCTTGTTTCAATGTTTCTCAGTAGATAACACTTTCTTATGCTTTAACAAAACTTTCTTCTGTTTACTGTGGCAATGACAAATAGTATCACAAAATGTATTAAAAATAGTCATCAGTTGAGTTAAAGTCCTTGGGTACACAGAAAAGGTTCTTCTTTGTTGTTTTTATTTGTTTCAAAATCACTGACGAGCCATCTATGCTGTTGTTAGAGATGATTCATTTGAAGTCACAATACATGTTTCTTTCAGCACATGCTGGCGGTGACAGTTGCATCACTCTCCTTGAAAGTCAAAATTTGTGGGGTTTTATAAGAAATTTTTCCCAAAAGTGGACTAAAGAAAAGCAGGATTTTAGTTTTCTCTTATTGGACAAATATTTCACATGGTGATGTTAATTCATAACCTATAGACACTTTGATTTAAATGATGTCTGTTGTATTGTGGAATTTTTTGGCATGTTTGTAATATTGTCTGTTATTGGTTAGAAAATGAAGTATGGGCATGTTAAATATTATATTTAATATGTGGGTGTTTACCAGATGAAGTTATAGGAAATAAAGCCTATTTCTAACACAATTATATACTTAAAGGTCAGATTTTGAAAAGTGTCTCAGACTGAATACTTTTTGTAAACTATATGTTAGATATTCAGGCCTTGAGACAAATTCCTTTTCAAAAATCATTTTATTCCTGTATTTGTTGAAAAAAAATGCTTTTATTCTCAGATTGCAAAGGCACGAAGAAAAGTCTTTATGGACAGACAAGACAGTACTCTGCAATGCCTTCACGTAAGTATGAATACTATATATATACAGAGTGAGATGGGTAAATTGTTGCAATTTTATATTTTTAATTTCACACATGCACATTGTTTGTTTTTGATTTTTTTGACTGCACAGTATAGTAGGGTCAATTGGGCAGCGTCTGTGAGAAAAAGAGCACCATGATGCAATTAATTCTGCCAGAAATGGAAATTGCATGCTGTACTGTTTGGCATTTGTGTCAGAAGCTTCAATACGAACATTTCAGAGTGTTTGAGTGTCAATCTGAGGACAGTGCAGAGGATTCAGGAAAAGTTAGATTAGTCTAATGATAATTGCAAAAGTAAAGCAGGTTGGAAAACTCACTCTAATCATTCTAATAAGAAAAGAACTCCATCCAAGAGTGATGAAAACCAACTTTGTGTAATTTTGGTAAATATATCTGTTAAAATGAGATGTCAGTGTTATATTCATTTTTGCATAACAATGTATCCATCGCACACTCTGTGTGTGTGTATATATATATATATATATATATATATATATATAAGCAGTGATAGCCAGAATGTGTGAGCCAAATCCATTTGTCTTGTCCATTATTTATTTAATTGTTTAAAACTTGAATTTGCAGTCATTCAGTGACTATAATGCTATCAAGTAGCATGATATCTAACTGGCAAAATGTTTAACTCCTTTAATTCTGAAAGCTTCACTAATTTCATTTTATAATATATATGATACTCAAAACAAAAGAAACACAAACCATCTGCTAAACAACAAATCATGTAACTTAATATTTTTATGAATAAAACTTAATATTTCAAAAATTAAAATTTAGATTTGTTGGATTTTTTAAAATGAAAAATGTGCACACTGCTTACTTTCCTTTACTCCTGAACTGTAGATTTAATGCTGATAATGGCTTTTCAAAGTTACAACATTTTGCACAAATTCAGCAATTTTCATCAAATAAAATACACAAACATTCCAGACTTGTAAGAATATTTTATATCCTTTAATTATTTTGAATAATTTTATTTACATATTATCTGGAAAATATGAATATTTTCTTTCATATTTTATAAAGTTCTCTTTCCAATGGTAGACTTTTCTTTTAATTCCATGTATGAAATATAAAAACCTGAGGTAATTAAGTTCAGTTTATTTCTGAAATGTTGGAAAATTTGTCTTTATGTGATTCTTGATTTATTCACTTTGTTTCCAACTTTGCTTATTGATATCTTGATAAATAAAACTACATACATTTGTATATGTCCCTTCTTTCAATTTGACTAGCATTGTCTAATATCTAACTATTTTCATAAGCTAAACAAGGAGCAGAGAAAAACAAAGAGCAAATAAACTTCCAAATTTCTTTAAACTAAAAATACAAGCAGATGTTAGACATGCATAACATTAGAAATAGATAATCTTTATTCTTCTAAGCATTCTGCCTTGTCAATCTTTTCAAATGGAAAATTATTAAGTTAATTATTGACTAACCACTCACTAGAAGGGGCATATTTTTTGAAGTGCTAATGTTAAAAAATGTGTCATGTTCAACATCATGTGAGGATAAGTACCAGCAAATTTCAGTTTCAAAACAGCTGTAATTATTTGTAAATAAATAATTTATTAGAACAACGATCAAAACATTTTTAGTGATGAATTGTTGCAAATAAATGCATAATGAATAAATTTTATATTAAAGTTACTTAATATAAGTTGTACTAGTTTGTTATATATCATCAACTTGGGCACAAAATCAGATTAAGGAATTAGCCAGTTAGGATCCAACTCATGGGTTTTAAAATTAGATAAATACCAATTATTTCTTGGAAGGTAATCTTGAATAGATATACAAATGTAGCATATCCTATCCCAAGTTAAAATTTCAGATGTCCATTTTCAAAACAGGCACTCTCTTGCCACTGATGCAATACATTTGACTGTTAAACCTAATCAATAATAGAAATGTTACATGCTCAATTATAATTAAAACAATTTTGAAAAACATATGAGATATTCTGAATGCTTTTTCTTTCTGTCCAATAGATAATTTGTCCTTAATTAACTTGTTTTCTGGTCATTGTTGCAATTTGCTTTGCCTTTGGTTCGCAGGAAAAGCTGGAGGGGCTAGTTGGCTCAGAACGCACTCCTCAAGGTTTGTCAAATCAAATTGTTCAGCGTCACCAAAATGTGATGCATCATCTGGAACAACAACAAAAAGCAGAGAGAGAAAAACAACAAAGAATTCTACAAGCCAAGATTGAAGAAAAGCATCTACAGAAACAACGGTAAAAAGCAAGTCATTTTTTGTTTTTGGTTGTTTTTTTTTAATTTTACATTTTAACTGGCACACTACTGACACTTCAGCTATAAAATGCTATTAGAAAAAAGATGAAGATATTAGTCAAAATAGTCAAATATCATATACTCAAATAATTTGAAAAATTATAAAATAAAATGATGCAATGAAAAAGGAACAAATGCACTGATGAATAGGAATATGGACATATGAATTCCAACAAACTTTAAGTGTTATGCAAGTGCTTGTCAATATGTTTAGCCTTATAAAACATAGTCCCTTCACTCCTTACTGGATAATCAATATCTGTTTTTTTTCAGATTGTGAAGTATATAATGTGCATTATTAATCAATATGTACAGTAAACTTGTTTTTTTTAATTAGGAAATAATTTTCAGCATTGTTCTAATTTTAAGACATCTCATTTGAATTACTCACAACATTTGTTCTACTAGAGAAGAAATCCGGAATTCTGTGTGATAGAAGAAATTGTTACAGTAGAACTTATGGTTACATCTCACTATTTAAACTGTAAAATGATCACACACATATATATATATAAACAAGCCCATGAAAGATAGACCAATTGAGAAAAGAACTGATAAAATATTTAATGATCATGAAGTAAATATTACCACCACCACCAATTCTAAAGTGATCAGCTTCCTCGATGTAACATTAGACCTGAATAATGGTTATTATAAACCATATACAAAGGATCTTATATAACCATAGATATGTTAGTAAAGAATCAAACCAACCACCACAAAATTCTAGATAATTTACATAAATTAGTCCAAGCTAGATTATCCACCAACTCCAGCAATAAGAAAATATTTGGTAAGTCTAAAATTAAATATATAGAAACTTTAGAACTAAGCCATCATAAAATTAATTTAGAGTATTTCAAAATAAACAAAGAAGCAACATTATATTAAACAAACATATTTTCAACAAAGACAACATATTTTCTCTTAAAATTAAATGCACCTGCTGAAAAAATACCTTGAATGGTCAATGTATTACCAATAATATTGTATACTGAGTGAACATATATTCTGGTGAAGTTCAATATTATTTTGGTTCTACGGAAAATCCTTTGAAATTTTGTTCTTACCATCATTGAATGACCTTAAGTAATTTAAAATACAAAAACAGTACTGCTCTCTCCAAATATTTCTGGCAATTAAAGAATGATGGCATATCACCATCAATCACCTGGTAAATTATATCTAGATGTAAGGCTTATAACAGTAAAGTAAATAAATGCAATTTATGCCTTGTTGAAAAACTGGTTGTCTTAAAAAAACCTAAATAACCTTAGCTTATTAAACAAAAGAAATGAATTGATGGTGACATATAGGCATAAAAATAAATATCTACTTAAATGTGTTGATCGAGATTAATTTTTAATTTTAATTATTTTTCAGTAGCTTAAAGGCACCCTATCAGGCAGCATTTAAGCTAGCTCATGCAGAGGACACTCAATTGGGCCTTCAGCTTGTTCAGGAGTTTGAGGGTGCCTAAGTCTTTGCATATTCTCAGCATTGGAAGCTGCTGAGGAATCTGGGTTTTCATTTGCATAGGACTTTCTTTTCCTCACTGACGCCTTGGCTCTTTTGATTGCAATCTGGTCTTCTGTTGACAGATTTCTTTTTGCAAGGCATATTGCTGCCCTATGTGATAGGCAGCAATAAACTACAAGAGAAGTCAAAATTGATCACTGCATTTAAGTATTGCATTATTACTTAGGCTTACCTGTTTAAAGTTCAATGGTAATTCTTCTGCCACCACTTAATTTAGAGACAATTTGATATACGCAGGTCCTTACTTTCTGTACAAACAATTTTTCATGGGTAACTTTCACTGGATTTTGCAATAAATTTCGATTATTCCAAAATTTATTTCCAAGTTCTAAAAATTGTTATCATACAAAAAATTTGAAACAAAAAATTACATAAAAAATAACAGAAAACAGTTGAAGTAATGAAAACTTGGGAATCCAAAATTTCTGTAAGATGAGCTATTGAAATTTAGACAGCTGTGTCCCATTAATTGAAAAAGTGTTACACAGAGACAATCGTATTTATTATATAAAAGTAAATTAGAATTTATTTATTTTGAATATAAATTTGTTTTTTGCTTAAATAAGAACAGGTAATTGCTGTTTAATTAAAAAATAAGAAAAAATTAAAATAAGAATATTCACCACTCAAAAATATAATTTTTAATTTTCTCTTTTTTTACATACATATGTAAATCCTACTTATTTAAATTACCCAACATAATTTTACAATTAAAAAAACTGTAATCATAGCATAATATATAACTATAACAACATTGTGATAACCAGATCTATTATAATTCAAATTGCATAATGATTGATACATATTCAGCAGCTAAGATTGCATCATGCATAAACTCAGATTCATGCTATTTATTAATATATACTTAATAGCTTAGTTATATATATATATATATATATATATATATATATTACAAACATATGTAACAGTGAGAATTACTTTTATTTTCCAAGTACTTTCCATCTCTTTCTGAGATCATCATCATCAGGGGTGCAACTGGTAAGGCAAAAACTATGTGTAGCTCTCTCCATTACTGAATTTTTTCATTAACGTTTAAATGCTATGTCCAGACGTTATCCATTACTGAATTTTTTTCACGGATAAAATTACATTTATTGGAAAAATTTTGAATAAATTTTTTATATATTGAAATGTCATGGTTGAGCGTGCATTAAAGTGTGATTGTCACTGTTATAGTTCATTTCTTGTTTTATTTAATTGTAATATACAGAAAAATATTAATGAATATGAAAGGATTATGATGAAATGAGCAGACTTAATGTTCGTAATTTATTCACTCAGAGATTTATCTGGCTAAATACACAAATATATATATATATATATATATATGTGTGTGTGTGTGTGTGTGTGTGTGTGTGTGTGTGTGTGTGTTTATATATATATATATATATATATATATGTGTGTGTGTGTAAGTATGTCAGGTCAGTCCAGATACCAGGTGTGACTGCTACTAGCAAAGCTGTAAACCAGTACAACTTGTTTTAGCCAAAAGAGAGGTTAAACTCTGTGATAAAAAACATGCAACTCCATTAGCTGTCCAGTCATCTCGCATATGCTTGTCACTGGGCAAATGTTTAAAGGGGTCGCGGTGTCACGTAAGTATGTTGTATCACCATCTTGATGTGCAGATATCTCTACAAATTCCTATGGTGTATGGAGAAGTGGCGACATGTGCATCCTTCGTTGGATTCCTTAGCATCTAAGCAGCCCTTGTCAAAGAAAAACTGCTCACCCATGAATTTGGGAGGGGTCTAGTAAAGGTGACTTAAACAAAAACTCTATTCTTTTTTCAAGCTGGCCGGCTTCCTGTAGTCAGTGGCTGTTTATTTTTGCAGGTAAATTACAAAAATCAAAAGTTAAAAACTACATCAAATTTTCATCATCAGAGACACTTCATGAAAGTTGGTTCTTGAAATGTGAGAACCCTTTTAGATAGTGATCAAAGTAAAAAACCTGAATGCAGAACTACCATTGTAGCAAAGGAATTATCAAGGTAAAATATTGACATTGCGGCTCTCTCTGAGACTTGCTTTAGTAATGAGGATCAACTGATGGACAAAAAGTGCAGGCTACACTCTCTACTGGAAGGGTAAGTAATCTTGTTGCACATCTTGAGAAGAATCATGACTATTCGTATGCCACTGCCAGGAAACAGATTCATGACATTAATCTCTGTCTATGGTCCGACCATGTCCAATAATGAGGAAATGATACTTGCTTTCTAGGAACACCTCCATTCAATGCTTTCAAAAATTCCTCAGGCTCATAAAATTCTCCTTTTGCGGGATTTTAATGCGAGGGTGGGAACAAATCATGAAACGTGGGATCCTGTAGGTCGTTTTGGACTTGGTAAGGTAAACAAAAATTGTTTGCATATTATCCAGCTCTGCACAAACTTCAGTCTTTCTATATGCAATACTTTCTTTCAAAAAAAGAGATCCATAAGGTAATCTGGATTCACCCAAGGTCTCGCCAAGGTCACATCATTGATTACATAATGTGTTGTCAACGTGACCTTCAAGATGTTTGCAGTGTACGAGTAATGGGGGTGCAGAATGTGGTACTGATCACAATCTTGTAAGAGGAAAACTGAAATTGTGTATAAGATGGAAAGTTCGTTCTGGAGGGACAAACATCCCCAAACGGGTTTATGTGAATAAGTTGAAGGATCCGGTGGTACGGAAAGAGCTTCAAAAAGCTTTGGAAGACTCTCAGTTTGGCTCCCGGAAAGATTTTAAAAAGACTATATACAACATCCTTATGTCTTGAAATTAAGAAAAAGAAATATCAAGATTGGTTCGATTAGAATAATCTCGAAATCAACGAGCTTCTTAAAACCAAAATCGATCATTATCAGATGTTGAGTGCATCTGACAGTTGATCGTCAATCATTTTGCCAGTCCTTTAAGGCCTGTGGGTCCCTTGTCGGAGTTACCTCCTCCTTCTATCCTTGAACCTGCAGAGGAACAAGTCATTTCGACCTTGACCTCTCATTCATGCTCCTTACACACTGTTAACACGTCAGAGGGACTAGCAAATCCCCTTTTTAGTTAGGCTATATTACAAACCTAGTTGTAATATACTACTAGTCATTTTTAGACCATAGTTCTCTCTAACTAACCTTGTAGTATTTGATTATAGAGACTTTTCGGTTAGCTTAGCCAATTTCTCTTGCTGGTCTCTCTCGTCACAAGACAGTGATTTCTCCCTAGATTCCGGGGAGGCTGTCGGCGGCCGCAACGGTCGTCTACGCAGGCCCCTTGGCCTTCATTGACCAAGGACGCCGATCTACGGGCTGTGTATTAAGTTACGCTCCCACTTTTTTTTGTCTGCCAACTTGACGATAGTTGGGAACTTTCTCTCTCTCTCTCTCTCTCCTCTCTCCCCCAACACGTCAAGTTGGCATCCCGGCAATGACAAACAACGAGTTGGCAACACGAACTGCAGCAACAAGTTGGCACCCCGGCAACGACAAACACGTCAAGTTGGCACCCCGGCAACGACTCAGCTTCAACAACCAACAACGATCATCCTGGCATCAACCAACATCAGCTTCAACCCCCCAACAACGATGATCCTAGCAACTACCGACGCCAACCTCGACCATCAATGCCTGCAACATCCAGCTCACTCCTGCAGCATCCAGCTCACTCCTGCAGCATCCAGCTCACTCCAGCACTCCTGCAGCTTCCAGCTCACTCCTGCAGCATCCGGCTCACTCCTGCAGCATCCAGCTCACTCCCGCAGTTTCCGGCTCACTCCTGTAGCTTCCAGTACTCCTGCAGCTTCCAGCACCTCCACCGTTTCCGACCATCTTCATTTCCTTTTAGAATAAACCTCTGTATATCATACATATCCTCGTTCTGTCGTCCATATTGTTTCACGGTCAGATTTAACGTCTCAAAAAATGTTAGCGGGCCTCTTGTGACCTCGTTCACCCCTTTCTGTGAAACGGGGCCACTGGACCACCCTCTCTTCAATGTAGATTAGGCCAATTAAAGAATCAATGGTAGCATGATATTTCCAAGCAAATTCAGGATGCCTACAATCGTAAAGACTCCAACGTATAAGAAAGGCCTTCGGGCCTCAGTCAGCATCTAACTCCACTGAAAACTATGGACGGAGTCAATCTCCATAAGGATTCCAAAAACATATTACAGCATTGGACTGAACATTTCTCAGTTTTGTTTGATAATCCTTCAGTTGTTGATTTGAACATAATCAACAATCTGCCTCAGTCTGATGTAGTGCATGAAATGGCAATTCCACCAACATATGAGGAGAATAGGAAGTCAAATCAAGAGGTCAATACTGGGAAGGCACCAGGAATGGATGGAATTCCTGTTGAGGTGCATTTACATGGATAGGGTACTTGGTGCACTTGGATAACTCTAGGTTGCCTAAACGTGTCTTTTATGGGGAACTATCTGTAGGCAAGCGTCCCAGGTACAAACCTAGAAAGTGCTTTAAAGATTGCATCAAAACCAATCTCAAAGCTCTTGTGATATCAGTTGGCATCTGGAAACTGGAGGCTGAATGTCGACCTTCCTGAAGAACAGTTCATCAAGGTTGTAACCAGTTTGAAGAGGACAAGGTGGAACATGCTAAGGTTAAGCGCAATCTTCATCAAAGTAATCTTGAAGCGTCACTTTCCACCCCTAACCTTACAGCATGTATGTAGTTTATGTGGTAATTTTGCACTTCCAAAGGCAGATCTTCAAAGTCATCTTAGGTCTCATCAGGCTACATCCATTGAAAGAAGCCGGCAATCAGTCCTTGTGCCTTCTTGTACACTCTGCAATAAAGCATATTTATCTCCCTTTCGAGTGCCACATTTGTACAAAAGCTTGTAAAAATAAGGCTGGCTTAAAAAGTCATCTGCGCTCACATGATCGGTGAGTCTGAAAGTTATAAAAAAAAATAATATACGGAAAAAACAAACATATATGGAAAAAACAAACATATATGGATATATATTTATATATATATATGTATGTATATATGGATATATATATATGTATATATGGATGTATATGCATATATATGGAAATATATATGGATATATATATATATATATGCATGTATATATATATATGGATATATATGTGTATATATATATATATATATACATATATATGGATATATATATATATATGTATGTATATATATATATGTATATATATATATATACATATATACATATATATATACACAAACACATACGTGTGTGTCTATATGCACATATATGTATAAAAATTTTCAGAATTAACCTGTAGGAAAAGACGGTATGGAAAAAGACAATATGTATAATTGAAAAGGACAATAGGAAAACTGTAGTTTTAGCCGACGCGTTTCGTCCAATGTGAACTTTTTCAAGGCAAAAGAACCAAATGAATTTATTGAAACAAAGTATCTATAAACAATAAACAAATGTTGTTAGCAACTGGAAGAATTTAGAAATATTATTGTATGTTCATATGGTCAACTGAAAAATTATGTCACGGAAATATTTTCACGTGTGGTTTGTATTATGTTGACGGATTCAACCGTTTTCTTTTGATTTCTTGATATATTTGTTGTGTGCGTTGGCTCATATTAGTTAGTATCTTTTAAAAAACAGCTATAATTTACAGGCTATTTAGTGCTAGGAAGAATAACGCGTTGCTGTACACCAAGTACTAGTATTAGCACTAGTGTAGACATTGATAGACATGTTAAAAAGATTTACACATGTCCCAAAACAAATGATTATTCACGCAGTACAAAGAACGAGAATGTTTGACAGAAAAACGAACAAAGAAATAAGCATACCAACATTGTGACCTTTGACCAACCATAGCAAGGTGAATCAAAATGACTTTTCATTCTACGTTAGGCTGTGAACGTGTTGTCCATTTTCCACGGGTGTGGACGCTTTAGTGGTTAAGAAGGTATTCATCTTCATTTAAGAAGAATTCTCCTCTCTAAAAGGACTGAACACACATTCGTTCAACCCAAGGGAAAACAACTCTTGTCTCCCCCCATATATATATATATATATATATATTTGGCGGGGGCAGAGGGCAATATCACCTCGAAATAATAATAATGAAAAGAAAAGGGGATGCTGTGAAACAGAAAACACCAAGTGAAGAGAGGTGTTTTCGAATAACTAAGATATTGATATGCCGTAAAAATTTTGAAATATATTAATATTTTATATATTAATGTTACAGATTTTATTTAGAAAACGAAATACAACCTTTTTTTAAGCGTAAAAAAGATATCAGATTATTAATAGAAGGTAGAATTAAGAATGTCTTGATCTAAAGGTTAATTCTATCGATAACAAGACAACCCAATTCTCACCAAACAAGCTTACAGGAAGACCAACGAAAGCTTTTGGAATTCTACGACCCGATAACTACTCGCCAGGATCAAAAATCACAACGTGGCTGGTGAGTGGAATCGAATCGACATTTGAAAACGGAGACTTAGGTCTTATCTGTAATACTGGACCATACAGGACCAACGTCCGGTCTTGTGGCTGATGTCAGCCCAGTGGGGTTAGGATACAGTGTCCCATCAAGGAAATATAGGGTCAAGTCGCGCTCCTCCCCCTGGTTCTCGGCTGCTTGCTCAGCCGCCATCGCCCATAGGAACCACTACTTCCACCTATACCGTAGCGACATGTCTGACTGCAATAGACGTCTTGAAGAAATGCGCGCCTGAATTGGCGCCTGCCCTTTCTAAACTATACAACTACTGCCTCAAGGAATCTTGTTTTCCTGACTGCTGGAAGTCCTCTTCGATCGTTCTTGTCTTCAAGAACTCCGGCGACCCCTCTGACCCTTCCAACTACCGTCCTATCAGTCTCCTTCCCCTCTTCGGCAAAGTCTTCGAACCTTTAATCAATACAGGGGTGGTTAACCACCTCACATCCCATAATCTGCTCTCAGACAAGCAATATGGTTTCCGCTTTGCCCGATCTACAGCCGATGTGCTTACGGCCATCACTGAAACAGTCTACCTAGCTCTCCAAAATAACGGGGAAGCCGTCGCACTAGACATCTCCAAAGCATTTGATATGGTTTGGCATGCTGGCCTTCTTCGCAAGCTCCAGGGTTATGGCAAAAACAAATCTAGTCTCGTTGACAAAACTCGCTTGGCCGTGCATCTCGAAAAGGACCTCCAATCGATTGTGAACTGGGGCATGAATTGGCTGGTCACTTCAACGCTTCTAAGACAAAACTGCTCTCTATTAATCATCACGGAGATCCTTCCCTTCCCTCCAAATAATAATACATATAATATAATAAATAAAACAATTACTAAATAAAATTATTAAATAAAAATAAAATAAAATTTAAAAAATTAAATATAAATCAATAACTATTAAGTTTAAATTAATGAATAAATATTAAATTTAAAATAATATTATTTAAAATTAAATTAAATTAATATTAAATAAAAATAAATCTAAAATATAAATAAATAATTAATAAATATAAATAAACTATTTAATATAAAATATATGTGTGTGTTCTAAGATTAATCTGTAACCATCTTAGCTGACAAGAAAATACTACACTATATAGAAATATAGAAATATTAATCAAATGCAAACTATTTCTGCACACCAAGGAATGGTTTATCTCCTTTAAACCATGTAAATTTGTTGAATTGAACTAACATTTTGAAATATTATTTGATTTTGAAAAGTTATGCATTCAAAATAAATTTTTAAAAAGCATTCAAATTGTTTGAAAATATTTTAAATAAATTATATTAATTTATTTTAACTATCCCCCCTATCATAAATATAAAAAAACATATTTTATAGTCTACTGAAATGATATTGACAATCATGAATATGCACCTCTATCATGTGTTACAATGCATGCAGAGGAACTTACTTAATTACTAAACAGTAATACTCTGTAATATGTCATTTCTATAAGAATCACTAAAGATGTTCTGGTTTCATTTTACATGATAATTGAATGCAGTTTTTTTCTTGCACTATTTGTCTCATTTTTCATTATCCAGGGAACTTACAAAAGAATTCCATGAACTCAAAGAATTTCAAGTGCAAAAGCAGAAAGGTACCAGGTAGGAATGGTAATATTAAGACAGAACTTGTGGCTTCTCAGGATAAAATTTCTGAAATTATTTATTTATATTTGTAACTTGGTTACTTTTGTGTACAAGACAGTGCCTTTCATGAAACATTTATTTGATTAACATATTTCTGTATTTTCTGCTACTAAACTATATTCTTATTGAAATCGATATACAACTCTGAGAATGATTACTTGTAACAGAGCAAAATCAACATCTAATAGCATTATAGCAGTAAGAATTCAATACCCTTAAAGGGAATAGAAATAGGATTAAATTTTGTTAAAAATGAGTTAGAGCTATACTAACTTACTGCATTTATTATGTTCTCTGTTACAAGAAATTCCAAACTTGATTGCTATTATTATTCACTTATGATGACATTATTTTAAATGTTAAAGAATTTCTTTGATCTCTATAAAGAAAAAGTTAAGTGATGCAAAATTACATTTTATCACATACAAGAATATGTACATGACGTCTGAATAAGCAAAATTAAGCACTGTTGTCAGCGATATTGAAATAAGATACTCTTAATAATAGAATAAAAAAGTAAATTATATACAGCTGAATGGTAATATTGTGGGATCTTCATTTGTGCTCAACCAAAGAGAGAATGGTTTTTCAAAAGATTAGAAACAGTGAATTGTAGTCATATTTGCAGTTTAACCCTTCAGCCTTCAACATGCCCAAACTTGCCTTGTAAATATCAGCTCTCAGTGTTCAATCTACTGTAACCCTCCAACCCATGTATACTCTGCTATAATATATGATAACAGCAATAATGCAGGAAGTCACTGTGAAACTTTGATCCCAAACACTGAAACTTTGAGGGCTGATATTTAATGGGGTTGGGTGTCAGTCTGTTGAATGCTAAAGTGTTAATCATAATATTTTTAAACTTCGTGCCTCTCGTGAACGCTTTCAAGGAACCAAACAGGTGAAAGTCTGAAGGGGCAAGGTCTGGGCTGTAAGGGGGATGAGGGAGAAGTTCCCAGCCCAGCTCGTTGATGGTCTGCACCGTTTGGGCTGCTGTGTGAGGCCTTGCGTTGTCATGATGCAAGATGACTCGTTCTGACTGATGACCCCTGCGTTTGTTCTTTATGTCTTTCTTGACCTGCCTCAGCAGTTCACAGTAGTTCTTCTGTCAGACTGAATGAGGTCATTGACTGATTCGATCACCTCAGGAGAGCTCACTTCTGTAGGCCTCCCAATTTCTTAATTTTCCTTCCTTTATTCAGTCCCTAGCAAGCTGATTGGCTCAGACAGGTGCATGACGCTTTCGCCTCAAAGGTCGTGTCTCATCAATAGCGCCGCCGTAGCACCACTAAGTGAATTCTTTCAGTCTTAGTGACGCGCTATTCACAGTTCTACTTTCTACAACCAATCCTACTGTTTATTGCTGAATAAGGTTTCGAACGTGCCCTGCATCCTTATGTGCCGGCACCGAACCCATCCTTTATTCACAGCCATGTTTTCTTATTGTGATTTGGGTTTTCCCGCCCCTTCTAATCTCTTTTTAAGGGGTAATTCCAGCTTGATCTGCAACCTGATCTTTCTTGGGTTTGGGGAAGAGGTATCTCTTCTTCTTTCCCTTTCTTTAACTCTTCTTCCTGCTCAGGAAGTTGCAAGCCCGACACTTGGACTTCTCCATTATTCTCTGCACCAACTTCTGATCCTTTTTCATTTCTTAGCCTTTTTCTGAGCTAGGAAGGGGGTATCTAATCAACAAAGGTTACCTTCCTCGTTCTCGCCCTTTATGCCTTTGGCCCACTTACTTCCAAACTGGCTATTTCAGCTTTCTTCAGATCATTGGCATGAGCTCTCTTTGTTCGCCCAACTACCTTGTGCCATATTATATATGACACTAAACCCGTCTGCTCCACTATTCTATAGTAGGGTTCCCATCTCTGGTCCAGCATTCCCTCTCTCTGGTGAATTTTGTAGTATACGGGGTCCCCAATCCCTAGTTCTGCTACCTCTTTTCCCATATTCAGCTTTTCATTTCTCCTTTTCTGTGCCCTTTTTATTTTTCTTCTAGCCTGTACGAACAGCTTATGCTGCTTCTCTATAATTAATTGATGTTGGTCCTCCCCCATATACTTTCTGTGGGGTTTTATTAGATTGTCTACCGACAGGACCACATCTCTGCCAAACAGCATATAATAAGGCGAAAACCTGGAGGTTTCATTGATCGTAAACCAATACAGGTTCGAGATTTTCGTATCACTTCTCGCCATCTCCCAAGGTCTTGTAGAACCTCTCCACTTTAGCATTACCCTGGGGTGGTAGGGAATTGTCGTGATATGCACTACGTTCAAGCTCACTAGGACTTCTCTCATTATACTATTTATATTCTCAGGTTCATTATCTGTTACTAATTGGACAGGGGCACCATGCCTGGGAAAAATTTCACTGATTAACAATCTGTGTACTGTCTTAGCCTTTTTATCCGGTACGCCAATCGCCTCATGTCAGTTCGTTAACCAATCTGCGAAACTAAGTATATTGTTGTTGCCTCTAGAGGTCTTTCTATAGGTTCCCGACACATCGATTCTCACCTTCTCAAGAAGTGCCATTTCTCTTTTTCTGCTTCGTGTTTGGCATACCACACAACTATTGATATACTTAGTGACCTCACGATACAATTTGGGCCAATAGAAGTTTCGTCCTATTAGATCATACGTCTTATCAATCCCCATGTGTCCCAATTTCTAATATCAAGCCTCTTGGCACATATAACTTGGATCTGATCTGATCATCTCTACCCGAGAGATAATACAATTTTCCCTCCTGTATTACATACTTAGAGGTCTCTCCCAACTTTACTTTCTTCCTAAGGGCAGCTATCTCAGTGTCCACCTGTTCCTCTTTGGTTTCTTCAAAACAGTCGGGGTCACCTATCACCTGCGTATTTTCTTCATCATCTGTTTCTAACATAAGGCGCTTCCCAAATCCACTGGCGTTAATGACCCCAATTTGGTAAACTCTGTCGTCTTCACCCTGACTCTATTCTCACAAATTCTCTCTCTAACTATTTAGGTATCCTTGAGAGCAGATCTGCACAAGTGTTGTCTCTACCCGCTAGGTACTCAATTTTGCAACTGTACCAGCTTATCTTTAGGGCCCACTGTTGAATCTTTTCTTTTTTTTTTTTTTGGTCCACTCCGCTTCCAATAAGTACTGGAGTGGCTTATGGTCAGTTTTGGTGAACATGGCTCCGCTCAGATAGTAATCTAGCTTCTGGAAGGCATATGATAGCATATACCTCCCTTTTTATTACTGACCATCTCTGCTGCGTATGAGAGCATATACGAGAGGAAGTATATCTCTCAGGAAATAGCTGAGTAAGGACTGCTCCTACACACCTCTCACTGACACCTGTATATAGGACCATGGGCTTGCTGAGATCTGGATATGCCAATAAAGGAACAGCAGCCAGCTTAGGGTGTCAAATGCCTTCTGACAATCCCTAGTCCACTTACATCGGGCGTATTTCTTCGTTAGTGCTATTAGAGGGGTTGCTATTTCAGAAAATGCCGGGATAAACCGTCGGTAATATCCTATCATCCCCTATGAAACCTCGCACATGTCTCATCGTTTTGGGCTCTGGCATCTCTCTGATCACCTCTACTTTATCCAAATCAGGCTTGATTCCCTTTTCCATCTATCACAAAGCCTATATTAAATATTTAGTTTCACCCTTCAGAAATTGGTATTTTGTCAGCTTTAGCTTCAACCCATGCCTCCTCAACCGTCCAAACACTTGCCTTAGGTGATTAAAATGTTGTTCTGGATACTCTGAGAACACCAGAATATTGTCCAAATAAACCATCGCAAAACTCTCGATTCCTTCCAACACTATTGGCATAAGTTGCTGGAAAATACCCGGAGAGTTGGTCAGACTGAATATCATGACCCTGAATTGAAACAGTTCCAGGTGACACGCAAATGCGGCCTTCTCTCTATCAGCCTCATCAAGGGCTACTTGCCAATACTCAGACCTTAAATCCAACATGGAGAAGTACTTCACCTTCCCCAACAAGGCCAATATATCATCGTTCAATGACAGGAGCACCGCCAACGGTTTGGAAATCGCATTCAGCTTTCTGATATCCACGCAGAACCGATGCCCGCCATCTTTTTTCTCCACCACTACAATAGAACGCTGATCTCTCTACTATCCTTGCTTCCAACATGTCTCTGACCGCTTCTTCTACTAGGGGCTTCTTATGAATGGGAGTCCTATAAGGCTCCAACTTAATTCTCTTTCTTCATTTTCTTCTTTGTTAATGGTCTACCCCTGCCTGACACTGCCGTTCTAGTGGGTATTCTTATGTCCTCTCCTGCCACTATTGTTACAAACTCCTCCAGTGGGTTTCCCATTGGCGTCCTTATTTCCATGTACAGTGGGGTTGAATTCTAGGCTGGACTCATGGTAACGAAGCCAATCTTCTCATATAATTGCTTCCGTGCATAGATCAGGGTTATATAAATTTTCTGGACACTCTTCGTCCTTCCTATCTTTACTAGGAGTTTCACCATTGCCCTTATTTTCATGGGGGTGCCGTCTACCTGGGTAATTTCTATATCTGATTTATGCATCCCTCCTCTATTCTTCAACCCTTTGTATTCTTTTTCTCGTAGTAAGGAGACTGACACCCCTGTGTCCACTACTATACCTCCTATCACTTCCTCACAAGAGAGTTCCTTCTCCTGTGTTAACATGGAGAATACCCCCCGCCTTTCTTCTTCTAGGACATCGGTTCTCCGCCCATCCAGTTATGGGTGCTGGCAGTTATAATCCCTTACTATCATTGTTACGAGGTGTCCCCTTTTGTTTCTTTCATCTGGGTGCTCGTGTTTGGGCCTTTTCTAGTTCGTCCCTCCTACGGGTGCTTCTTCTCAGGTTGCCCGGTTCTCCACAGAATCAACATCTCCCTGTTGGGCAGTTTGCCACGAAGTGGCCCACCTGATCACATGCCCAACACTTCATTCCCCTTCTTCTCATATGGGCCACTCTCCCTCTTACGGGGCGGCCTGTTTCTCTGTTTATGCTTTTCAGTGCCAGTCTTCACAGCCTTTATTGGTGGGACACCCTTCTTGAGCACACGCCACTGAGTTTTGTGTCCCTTTTTACCACATCTATCACATTGTTCATCTTAATCCCCATTTTGTTGGGCAGTCAACCACCCTGTAGCCCTCGTGAAGACAGGTCCAACAAACCTATCAGACATGGACTCATAGAACCCATGTCTGAGCGACCAATCCCTTCTTCCGAGAACCCCTTCCCACTCTTCGGGCTCTACCTCCTCCCGCTTGACTGCTCTATTCCATGTGGGGGTCCTCTTATCTCCACCCTGCCTGCCTACTTCCTTGTACTCTCTTTTTTGTTTTCTCCCAGATATCTTGGTTCTCTCTGGCCAGTGTCACTGCTGCCTGTAATTTTACGGATACTTCGTTAAGAACATCGTGATGAATGCGTTCGTCACCAAGTGCCTCTACGTACAAATCGGCCAACTGGGCCTGCATTGCTGAGTTGTTTCTTACAACATTTAATATGAGTTTACTTCTTGTAACCTGGGAAGTGTTTTGATGCAATTAGTAAGCGATACAAGCAATATGCAGCCAAATTCAAATTTGATCCAATAATTCTGTTTTAGCAAGAAAATAATCCTTGTTACTTCTTAATAATTTGTTGCTTTTATATTTGTCACAGTGCTGCTGCTTCGATTCTTTGTAATATTCTTCTTGAGAAAAGACAAGAAGAAAATAAGGCAGCATTAGAAAAAGAGATGAAAGCAGAACTGGAAAAGAAATGCCGAGATTTAGATATTGTCCTTGAAAAGAAGTTAAACAAAGAACTAAAGGTGAGTTACAGCATACTGACTGATAGATAATAATAATAAACCTGTTTTTTTTTCTATATTCACACAATATATGATAGTTTTTCCAAAAGAATGAAACACTTTATTTATTAGTAACTTGTAACAGTGTTATATTTGCTTCTCATGTATTTCTTTGGGCTATATATTTGATATTATGAAGTCACATTGTATTGCTGGGATTATTTACACTTCAGTCCTTGACAACAGTTGTGAAGAAGACAAAGATTTTTTTTGTACATAAGGGGACTATTTAGGACTTTCATTGAGACGAAGAGGTATTTTGGTGGACGTAGTATGAAAGGTATGGATACTTGTGTTGTTTTGGTGTTAGGAGTATTGTTGGTATGTTTGGGTCCGTGTCTGTGACTAGCTAAGTTTAGAATTAAGACAGAGGAAGACCATCCTTCCCCAACCCCCTTTTAGGCCTTGTGCCACATTTTGTACAAAGTGCAAATAAATATTAGAATGGCTGGACGGGAGAGTAATGCCATTTTCGCGAAGCAAACTTGCTTTTGTCACGTGCCGCACGTTAAGTAAGACCCTTATTTTCCTATACACCAGATGCAAGCCACTCTGGCTCGCTTGATTCTACGGGGCTGTTCACCACAAAGAGTCAAGAGCCTTAGTCAGAATTTCAGCCACTTTGTGTGTGGTCGTTTTTCTCATTTGGTTTAACTTGAGTTTTCATTGCGCCTAAAAAGATAAGCTTTTATTTTTGTAACCTTTTCGAATTTTCAGTTTTCCTGGTTCAGTTTTTTGCATTTGTGTACATTTTACTTTATTGCCTTGTTTGTTTTCCGTTTGAATTTTTCAGTCTTTCTGTTTTGTGAATTTTTTCTTGTTTTTTGTTGTCTATTTTTCTTTTAATTGTTTGTTGCCTTTTGAGTTTGCACGTATATTTTTGTTTGTTTTTGACTAATTTATTTTACGTTTGTGAAAAAATAATTTAAAGAAAAGAAAAATCAAAACGATTTATTTGTTCGGCGTGGTGGGCCGGAAAAAACCATCATGGCCGACAATAACAATGACGAAGTCAATACACCGCTTTCACAACCGGTGTCACCAGTAAAAACGGCCTGGGCGAAAAATAGGTCGCATAAAAAGATGCTGCTTTTTATATTGACCAACGAAAGAAGTTTGAAGAATCGTTCAAAGGAAACGAATTTTTAACAATTCCAGAGGTATTGGATGCTGTAAGCAGTCGAACAATTTCCTTGCTGACTCCCGATGTTAAAACTCGAAAGCTAATTGGGGTCGGCAGGGATATCATGCCCCAAAATACTTGCTAGGAGAACCAATGCTCTCAACAGAGCAACAAGCTAAAGAACCAGCAGGAAGCTTACTAACCAAGAACTTACGTCTGCAGACAGAGTGTATGGGCACCCGCAGGACGAAGGTGACCATACACGGAGTCCTAGTAGATATCCCTGAGGATAGAATGGGGGCCTTTTTCGCCAAATATGGGGAAGTCCATGAGGTAAAGGCCCTCATAAGCAAAAGTGGAATAGCGACAGGTGATATGGAGGTGCAAGTCACGGTAAATCGGAAAAACTTTGGAGATATACCGAATACTCTGGTTTGCCATGACAAACGGATGTTAGTTGTTGTTGAGGGCAGGAAACCATGGTGCTGGTCGTGTGGCGCTTCAGGGCACATGTCCAAGAAGTGCCCTGGTAAAAACCTAAAACATCCGCCCCGTCCAGCAGCAACAGCAGCAGTAGTGGTCGCGACGCCAGCAGTGGAGGGGTCAATCACGAAATCACCTGAGGGAGCCTGGAAGGAGGTAGAAAGGGGGCGGAAAGCCATTAATGTTCCGTCTCCGCAGGACATACCTCAACCAAAGAGGCAACAAGCAGCAGACAAGCAACAACAAAAGGAGGTGCAGCCTCCAAAGAAGGTGCAGGAGAAGGTGCATCAAAAACAAACACCAACAGTAGCAACAACAACACCAGCAGCAGCAACTACACCAACAACAGCAACTACACCAACAGCAGCAACAACAACACAAACAGCAAAATCAGCAGCATCACGAACAGATAAAGCAACAGCAGAAACAACAGGGAAACGCCAATGGAGGTGGAAAAAATGCATCCACCTAAGGCAGCATCCCTTAAAAGGAGCAGAGAGGACGAGGAGGAAGAGGAACCTAAGCAAAGGCACTCTGGCCGCAGTAGGGCGAAGAGTGTCATGGATAAAACCAGGTCACTCTCCGTCCCTGCTTCGCCTAAAGGAAGCATGGTCCAAACAAGAGCAAGGAGTCTCCCTACTTCCCCATCTCGTGCTCCATCCCTCACTCCCGCCATCTCTTCACTCAGTTCACTATTCCCCCCTCACACATCCACTTCTTCTCCTCCCCACCCTTCTAGGGAGAAAAAGAAAAAAGTTTTATCCCGGCCCAAAGGCCATATGCAAAGTAGATAGAGAGGAGTTCAAAAAGGGACTATCAAAACAGAAAAAGTCCCTTTTAAGACCTCTGTTAAAACTGGAGAAAGTAGAAGGAAAATCGGTTGAGGACCCCCGAAACTTCCCAGGTGCCTCAAGAATAATCACATGCGTGAGGGACACAGGCCGATATTTAAAGGTCTGAGGCCACCTGTTCGAAGCAAAGGAAGCTTATCTCAACATCAGGATGATAGAATTAGAAAATGAAAATTCGAGAAAGCTTAAACAATTTTGTGCAGGGAGGGTCCCAGTTTTTCTCTATCCCTCCTTATATAGGGCTGTTAAACTAACTTACCCTACGGACGTTGGCGGTATTGTCCTAGATGGTCGGATGACGACAGAGTTGGGCACAGGGAGCCTAGGACAATCTGTCGGGGTCCTTTCCACCACAGATTTCCGCCCGGTGTGTGAGTAGGTTTTTTGCACTTTTCTTCATTTTTTCTTTTTTTTTTTTTTTTTGCAGGCCTAATCGATGTCTGTCAAGATAACCAGTTTGAATGCGAATGGCTTGAGGGATCAGAGTAAGGCTTCCCGTCTGCTCCGTGATCTCTTGTCGTTCGGTGTGGATGTCGCCGCGATCCAAGAGACCCACTTTGTTAGGAACGTCGATGCTTGTGTGCTGGAGGACGGCTTTATCGTCTATTCAGCGTATGGGAACCGACAGGCCAGAGGAGTCTCTTTGTTGGTGAAGCGTACTTTTGATGCGAAGGTGGACCTTGTGCATACCGATGCCGAGGGACGGTTGATCGTGGCCGATATTGCCGTGAAAAGTGGTTTGTTCCGAGTCGTTGCGGTTTATGCGCCCAACGACCAGGAGGAACGGGTCTCGTTTTTTTCGGCGGTTGGGGCCGTTCCTGGTGGATTCAACGCGATTAGTTCTAATGGGGGACTGGAATGCCATCCTGAACCCCAAGTTAGATCGGGGGCGGGGTGCTACCGGGAGAAGGTGCGGTCGTAGCCTGGTTGATCTGATCAACGATTTTGGTCTCGTTGATAGATACCGGGTCGATCACCCCGGGGGAAAATGTGGACGTGGGCTCTTAGCTACCTTGACAATGTTAGTTAGAAGAGCCGACATAGATCTGTTAGATTGTCCCACGTTCCACTGGGTAGGCTATACGAACCACAAACTCGTTTGTGCCCGCATAGCGTTAGAGCATAGGCCTAGAATGGCTGGTTACTGGAAGTTCACTCTGTCTTTACTGGACAGGCGGGACTTCCAGGAGCAGCTAACTAGCTTAGTACAGCGGGAGCTAGTGGGGGCGATTATCGGGAATAAGTGGTGGGATCGACTTAAGATGAAAACGCTTAGAGCTAGTCTTTCCCGGGCGGTGGCTGGGGGGATTCCCTAGAGATAGCCTTAGCTAGGGAGGCCGTGGAGCGTTCGAATAGCGAGCGCTACATGGGCCAGGTAATTAGACATAGGTTAAGCAAGATGTCTCCCGAATCCGTGAACAGGGGCGCAGAATTGCGCAAGGAAGAGGTCCGTCGAGGTGGCGATCGTTACATTCGTGAAGTCAGATCCCCGGAGGGGCATACTCTTCGGGCCACTGACAACATGTGCGAGGCGTTTCGGCGGCATTTCGAGAGCCGGTTTACCAAGGAGCCTGGTCTTCGCGAGGACGAATTTAGCAGCTATTTGGCTGACTTTCCACGGCTTTCGCCGACTAAAGCGGCTAGCTGCGAAGGAGAGATCACGGAAGGCGAGGTCTACCCAGCATTGAAGAAGGTCGGCAGAGGCAACTCGCCCGGCCCTATGAATTGTACTTGAGGCTGTCGCACATCTTTGTCCCTTTGTGTTCGACCGGTTTTCCAGGGGTGTGATCACGCTGTTGAAAAAGGGCAAGGGTGTTGAGGGGAACCTAGATGACTACAGGCCCATAACTCTGCTAAATACAGAGTTAAAGATTTTGGCCAAGATCCTTCAGGAGCGTTTGCAGTTAGTTGCCTAGTCTCTGCTGGGTCCTGAGCAGACTTGTTCTGTGAGGGGCCGATCAATTCAGAGCAACCTGCATCTGATCCGCACGATTATAGAGGATGTAAAAGACGACGAGTGTGCCGCGCTGATCAATTTGGATCAGTCCAAGACATTTGATAGGTTTGACCATCGCTACCTTGCTACTGTCCTGCAGGCCGCCGGATTCGCACCAGACTTCTGCCGCTGGATTAACCTCCTGTACCGCTCCCCCAGTGCTGTTGTACAGGTGAACGGGAAGCTGTCGGGCGCTTTTGCACTGTCTAGGTCGGTCCGTCAGGGTTGTCCACTGTCGCCCCTACTTTATGCTTTGGCGTTGGAGCCTCCCCTTCGCCAACTGAGGGACAGGTTATGCAGTCCGGCCCTACGCGGAATCGCCGTCCTAGAGGAGCCCGAGCCAGGGTTTCTGCGTACGCCAATGACGTATCTGTTTTCGTGTCGTCTCGCAGCGACATTGAGGCGGTACTGAAGGCGCTTGATCGGTACGAAAAGGTAACAGGGGCCAAGATTAACCGCGACAAGTCGTCCGGCTTGTGGTTAGGTGCCTGGAAGGGGGTCGATCTTTCGGGGCCCTTCGGTTGGACGGACGGTCTTGTCCGCATTCTTGGAGTGTGGTTTGGACCCGACCTCCAGCTGGAGAAAAATTGGTCTGAAGTACGAGCAAAGGTCGATTGGCTCGACGGTCAGTCCGTGAAGGCATCTTGTCCTTTATTTTCGATTGTCCTTTATCGATTGTCCGTACTTCCTCTCTGTAAAGGCTATCGGAAGGCGCTCGAGCGCTCGCTAGCTTCCACTTTGTGGAGGGGACGCGGGAATCGGGTCGACAGACGAGTCTGTGCACAACGTCCGTGTCATGGGGGCGCTGGGAATGCCACACATGGTGAGTCACCGGCGCGCCTCGAGGTTGGCTTTCCTACGCCGCGCGTTGACACGTGGAGATCCGATTATGGAGGGGATTGTGAGGTACGCTTTCCCTCGCCTTACTATCAATCCCCCCCATCTCGTAGGTTGAGCGCCGTCGTAAACCCCGAGATCAATCGGTTTTCCTTCGCGAGTGTCGGTCGGCCTTGTTGGCCGTTCCTCGATCCAGTGACCTTTCTCGGCCTAGAAAGATCTTCTATCGTCTTTTAGTGGAGGGGGTCGCAAAGGATTCCCTACGTGAGGAGCTCGGCTTGTCGGAGGAGGAGTTTCGCTCTTACTGGTCTTAGGCGCCAGCGGCGGATTACCTCAGTAACCCTGAGTTTTCGCCTACGGCGATTGGCTCGGAATCGGCTGCCTCTCAATGACAAGGGCTTCATATGGGGCTTGGCGGATTTGCCAGATTGTGAACGGTGTGGCCTTGATTTAGAAGAAACGGCTTCGCACGCCTTCTAGCATTGCACCCAGGTCCGCGAGCTGTCGGCGAGGGCTCGTCTCGCTCCCGAAAAGCTTGTGCCCATTGATCGCGCATACACGTGTGACAATGTGTCGCCCCCGTATTCTGGGTGAAACGGATGGTGTTTCTGATGCTCCTGGCCACGGCCCGAATGGTGATATGGACGACGCGACAGGAGGAAGTATTTCGGGGCACTCGTCTTTCTCATCAGGATCTAATCCGATTCTATGAACATCAGCTCAAGATGAAGATTAGAACTGATAGAAAACGATTGCATTCGACAGTCTTCAGCGAAAGGTGGGTGAGAGTGGCGAGTTTGGTTCGTTTGAATGGGGCTAGCCTTGATTTTCTCTTTTAGGTCAAACCTATGTCACATCGGGGTGGTTTCCTGAGGAGCCTACCCCTTGGTTAGGTTAGACAAGCTTTTGTGTACCTAGTTAATGTAAGTAAGTGTTGTTCCTGGCCACTTCTTTGGTTATGATCCAGCCTGAGATTCCCAACCTCCCCAGTTTGGTTTTGGCCCCCTGTTATCTCGACTGGGTCAGCTTTATATTTTCCCATGCACGTATGATTTTTTATCCTTTGGAAAAAGGATAAAAAATCCCTTAGCGAGAGAGCTTCTTGATTTTGTCCCATGGGCAGAATACAGCGGCCTCTCTGTTTTGAGGGTTAGACGGGCCCTACTAACATCAGTTATGTTTGATTTGATTTGCGTTGATATTTAGTTTATTATTTGGTTCATCTCCCTCCCCTCTCATTCTTCATTGCTAGAATTATATATATATTTTAGTATCATTAAATTTTTATGGCATGGGGCGCGTTTTGTAGGTCCCCCTAGAGAGGATGTGGTATCATGGTGCATGGAGGATTGATTGGTGACGGACGAGTTCTTATGGTGAATGGGTAAATTGTAATGAATGAATGGGTCGTGAATCGGGTTAGCTAGGTATAAGATAATTAGTGTGGACCAGCCTCAACCCCTCCCCATTTTCGGCCGTGTGCCATAATTATGTATCAAACACGATAATAAATATTGAGTCAGACGCCCAGTCTGAGAGCTAAGTCTATAACGATCCTATTGGACTACGCCTATTGATCTACACTTATTGACTGCGACTACGACGCGTACCAGTCGATTACTGCTACCGTATTCTACTTGGTTATAGTAGACAAAACTACTTAGCTACTTCGTTCAAATATATCCCTTTCCGGAAGATATCAGTTGGCGACGAGTTAAAACAAAAGAAAAAAAATACAGTCGAAAACGGGTACTAACGAAGAACGTTAGAAAAACTTGTGAATCGCTTGGAATAAGAAATTTATCGTTTATTGGAGCGGAATTGTTTTCTGGTGAATACGTTGGCAAAATGGAACAAATGGCGGAATTAGCTAATTTTATGTCTACAAGACAATGTTTTCTTGTTTAATGGAGCAACAATTCCAACAACAACAACAGTTCCAACAACAACAACAATTCCAACAACAACTACAAAAACAACAATTACAGCAACAAGAAAGGTTTGAAAAGTTATTCGAACACGTATTATCTAGGACAACAAATGAACCGGGCTCTAGATTGTTTTCGGCTGAAGGAATTTCAAATTCACTCTCGGAATTTAAATACAACCCTGACAGTGGTTCAACGTTTCCGGCTTATTTTCGTAGGTTTAAAACAATAGAGGGTGCGAACAATGATCCGACGAGGAAAAAATCACGCTGTTGTTGCAAAAGTTGGGAACAGAAGAAAATACAAAATACGCGAATTTAATCCTCCCAAAGAAGCCAGATGAAATTACATTCAGCGAAACAGTAGAAATTTTATCGAAATTTTTCGATAAAAGAGATAGCATGTTTCATACTCGATACAAGTGTCTGAATATCGTTAAACAAGATGATGATGATGATGATGATGATGATTTTGTTACATACGCAGGTATGGTTAACGCACAGTGTGAGGCATTTAAGTTGAAAGAGTTGTCAAGCGACATGTTCAAGTGTCTAATTTTTGTGCAAAGTCTAACGACACCAAGTGACAAAGAAATTAGAGCAAGAATCCTCTCGATCATGGAAAGAGATCCAGAGATTACGTTACAAAAAGTAACTGAAGAATGTCAGCGAATGATAAACGTAAAAAAAGACACTACTCGGATTGAGGAGAAGAACATTTCGCGAGTACAAAATGTACGACAAAAGGAAGTGGATGCAAAAAGAAAGAAAAATAATATGCAGTGCCTGTGGAGGAGAGCATTGCAAGAAGGATTGCTACTTTAAGAATAAAAAAAACGTTATAATTGTGGGCGTGTAGGCCATAAAACTTCCCATTGTCGGACAAAACAAAAATCAAAAAGCAAAGTCTCAGGCAAAAGCGAACGTAGTTTTGTCTAAACACGAAATTGAGGAGGGTCAAGGAAGAAAATATCTCAATGTAAAAATAAATTGGCAGACTGTAAAATTATTACTCGATTCAGGAAGTGATATCTCTGTGATAAACGAGCTAACATGGGAAAAAATCGGTTACCCACCGTTGACGAAGACAGATAAAATTGCCAGAGGAGTGTCTGGAAAAAGAGTCAAATTTCGAGGTGAATTAAAATGTAACATTTCGTTCATGGGAAAAATTCACAAATCGAAAGTATATGTGCTCCCTGGTTCAGTAAACCTCTTTGGTACAGACTGGATAATATTATTCAATTTGTGGGAATTACCAGTAAATTCTTTCTGTAAGCAAGTGAACGTCAGAGAAAATTATAAGACAAAGCAAACAGAAAAATTTATTACAGAGTTGAAAAATGAGTTCCCTCGTGTTTTTGCAGAGGGACTAGGTCTGTGCACAAAAACAGAAGTCAAATTTGAGTTGAAAGAAAATGTGAAACTAATTTTAAACCGAAAAGAAAAATTCCATTTTCGGCACTAAACTCAATAAATGAGGAGTTAGAAAGTTTGGAAAAAAATTGGCGTAATTTCAAAAGTGGATTACTCGGATTGGGCGTCTCCAACCGTTTATATAAAAAAGAAAAACCGAAAAATCAGAGTGTGTGCTGATTTCTCGACAGGCTTGAACGACCATGCATACCCTCTACCGTCTCCGGAGGATATATTTACTAAATTGAACGGAGGTAGAGTGTTTTCAAAGTTGGACTTGTCGGAGGCTTACCTTCAGGTTAAAGTCAGTGAAGAATGTTCAAAGTACCTGACAATAAATACTCATAAAGCGATTTTTAAATTAAATCGTCTCCCTTTTGGATTGAAGGTAGCTCCAAGCCTATTCCAGCAAATAATGGACACAATGTTGGCTGGTATGGAGTATGCAATCGCATATTTAGATGATATTTTGATTAAAAGTGAAAACGAGGCCCAACACAAGACGCATATTAGAGCAGTATTTCAGAGAATTGAGGAATACGGGTTCAAGCTGAGTGCTGAAAAAGTTCTTCCTAAAGAAGATAAAATATTTAGGGCAGATAATTGACAGTAAAAGAAGAAAACCGGACCCAGAAAGAACTGAAGCTATAAAAAATATGCCAGCACCTGATAATGTGGCTAAACTCCAGGCATTTTTGGGATTGGTAAGCTACTATAGTATTTATATCCCAAAAATGTATGATATGAGAGCTCCTTTAAATAATTTGGTAAAAAAGGGCGCAGAGTGGATATGGTCGAAAGAATGCGAAGATGCTTTTAAAAATATTAAAAAAAAATGTTTATTAGCAGACCTATCGTTGGCGCATTTCAATCCCAAGAAAAAAATGATTGTAGCAGCAGATGCTAGTAATGACGGACTAGGCGCTGTATTGCTACATAAACTCGAGGGCGGATCTACGAAGCCAGTAGCACATGCCTCGAGAACGTTACTGCCCGCGGAACGAAATTATAGTCAAATTGAAAAAGAGAGTTTGGCAATAATCTTCGCTGTAAAGAAATTTCACAGATTCATATATGGAAGACAATTTACTCTGCGAACAGACCACAAGCCGCTGTTAACAATTTTTGGTTCCAAAAAAGGTATACCAACTCACACGGCAAATCAACTACAGCGTTGGAGTATAATTCTATTGAATTACAATTTCAGAATGGAATATGTGCCTTCAAAAAAGCTAGGTCATGCCGATGGGTTGTCGAGGTTAATACCGAAATATACGGAACCGCTGAAAGAAACAGTAATAGCGGCGCTGAGAGACGAAAGTGAATTGTCGGGTCTGTTATGCAATATCATTAGAGAACTACCAGTTACTCTAGATGTGTGAAAAAAGCAGCGGCAAACAATGATTTCATTAAGAAAATGAAAATGCAAGTCTGGTTGAACGAGAAAACAAAAAAAGGAATGAGTGTGTCACCTTTTTCAATATGTGATCAGGTATTACTTTACGCAGACAGAGTTGTAATGCCGTGTACTTTACAGAAAAAAAATCTAAAAGAATTTCACACTGGTCATCCAGGGATTTCGCGAATGAAATCTCTAATGAGAGGATACACGTATTGGCCGAGGATGGACCAGGACATAGAAAATGTGGTGAAACAGTGTAAAGGATGTCAACTGGCAGCAATGGATCCACCTGTAAAGATTCAACCATGGTCAAAGACAGATGTCCCATGGACTCGACTGCATATCGATTATGCAGGACCCATAAATGGATCGTATTACCTGATTGTGGTAGACAGTTTCACTAAGTGGCCGGAAATTGTTAAGGACAGACATCCAACTGCGACGATACGAGAAATGCCCTTAGTGAAATTTTTAGTCGTTTCGGACTCCCTAAAACTTTAGTCAGCGACAACGGAACGCAGTTTACAGGAAGTGAATTCAAGAAATTCTGTACAGCATTGTCCATCGATCACGTGACAACACCAGTTTATCATCCAAGGTCGAATGGACAGGCAGAAAAATTTGTGGACATATTTAAAAGAGCCTTGAAGAAAAGTCAAGGCGTGGACACGAATGAACAGAGTATTCAGAAATTTTTAGCAGTGTACAGAATCACGCCAAACCCGAATACGACGTCAGGATTATCGCCAGCAGAGTTAATGTTTGCAAGAATACGCTCTGTTTTCAACAGGCTGTTGCCTAGTCCGGCGAAGAAAACTGCGAAGAAACAAAACTACATGACTAAAGTATATAAGCCAAGAGATAAAGTTTTCTTCAAAAAACTTTGGGCTGGAAAAGCGTATTGGGAAGAAGGTGTAATAACCAAAAGAATTGGTCAAGTCGTATACGACATAGAAGGAGGAAAAAACGCTTGTAAAAGACATTGGAATCAGTTAAGATCCAGACATAGTACAGAGGTAGCGGAAAATACCAAAGAGATTCCAATGGAAGTCTTATATGACGCCTTTGATATTCCCGTTCCAGTGAGTCAACATTCGCCGGTGGAGGTATCCCCGACCTCAAGTCCAGAGGTACCAGTGTGTCAAACGCCACCACTGCAAGGAGGATTGAGGCGAAAAAGGCTTAGAAAAAAAAGTTAATCGTTTATGTCCTTAAGAAGAGGAAGTATTAAAGCTAAAATTCACGGGGGAATTTAGCTCAGGGGGAGGTGATATAATGGAATATGCATACACCTGTGTTCCCCCTCACTAGAGTCCGTCATAAATACCGACGGACGTGTAGGTACGACAGAGTCAGAGCCTTAGTCTGAGTGCTAAGTCTATAACGATGCCCATTGGACTACGCCATTGATCTACACTTCTTACCTGCGACTACGACGCGTACCAGTCGATTACTGCTACCGTATTCTACTTGGTTATAGTAGACAAAACCACTTAGCTACTTCGTTCAAATATATCCCTTTCCGGGACACATCAGATTTTTAACATTGAACTTGATTGATTTCTGATTTCTATATAAATAGGCTCAAAATCAAGGTATATTTAGAAAAGACCATCTGAACATCCAATTCGTCATTAAGATCTTTACTTTTAGATCTTGGTAAGGAGCATAGGTTCATCTGTTTTTAGCATTAATTTTTATAGTATTTACTCTTATAAATAAATTATAAATGTCAATGTTTTGAGATTGATATGAATAAACATTAAAATATCAAGAGATCTTATCACATGTTCATTTTAGTCATGCAGATATGAACAATTTGTCTTAATTTTTTTAAGATGATATATTATCCTGGTGACACTGATCTATACATACTAAGAAGAATCAACTATTATGAAATATTCCAAAGCAAAGACAATTGTATATAACGTAAATTCAGACTAAAACAATCATGTTGAAGTCACAAAATCAGTCTGTTGTTTCTAATCATTATAGGATTGACTGCAAAAAAAATCCCAACCTCTCCAAATTTATAAACAAAACATACAGATGTATGCTGGGATTTCTTCCTAGCCAATAAGATGGGTCACTTTTCAGTCTAATCTGCCATATTTCTGTTCTATCTTGTTATGAAGCCAGAATGCTGTGATCACTTATCCATATCCCTGGTATGTTAACACCATTCTTAATTTGCAAACTTTTTTCCTCATTACTGTTGCTTTGCCTACATTTGTCTTGCATATATTTTTGCTTGGTATTATTTTTGTCTTGTTCTTTTTTTTTCTTTCTTTTGTTATTGTTTATTGCAAGCTTTGTCAATTCTGTTTGTTACACATTTCTGTCAATTACATTTAACCATGGCCACTTTCTCTACACAGCCAAATATTGATAACTTTCAAGTATTGTTTTAGAAGTTTCTTTTATCTTTTCAAAATAATATTAATAGACAAGTTTTTCTTTATACTCATTGTGTAATGACTGTTTTGTCCTATTGTAGCAACAAAGACAGAACTTTTTAGTTGAACTGGCAGCTATTAGTGATCTGGACAAAGACGAAGTCAAAGACCTCATAAGTCAAGTTGTCATGGGTAAGGCAATGGGTTATCATTTTTTACTAAGCGAAATGGAATATTTTCACAAACCTGGTTACAATGAAATATTTAAAAATATGAATATAAATATTGTTAAAGGAAAGTATAAACAACTATTAAATATATCTACACTTTATAGAATATTTACTTTAATGTTCTCAGGATAATGTGACTAAACAACCAAATTTCAGTTAATTGCACTTCTTTTTATGCTTGAGACAAACATGAGGGCTTGTTGTGATGTGAAAGCTAGCATCAGTGGTTAGTATTCAAGTGTGAGTAAAATGATTTCCATGACAAGCGGACTCTTTTTGAAAATTCCTATAATCTTCTTACTCCATTCACTTACACAACCATTTTTCTTGTGTCAATATCCATCTATCTGTATAAAATGAAATATGCTATATGTATAGGATGTTCCAAAAATCTATACTTATTTTATTGCAATTATGAAATAATGTATCATTCAAAACCAAAAAACATTTAACATTTTATATATATTTTTATAAAATTTAATCATTTTTTACTTTTAATTTTAAAGAATATTATATTTCTAGATATGTTATAATATTATGTTAGATATGTTATATTAATGATAAAAGTTTAATATTTGAGAATGCTACTTTTCTGTGTTATATTTCATTGCAGCATTTTCCTCCTTAAAAGTAGTATGAACAGAGCATGTAATCATTGATTTCAAAAGCTGTTCAATCTAACAAAAATGATATAAATATTGATACTTTAAATATGAAAAATATCAACATATATTTCATAGATATATTTGCATCACAATAATCAAAAATACCAAGTTTTGTATAGTCTATTATTGTAACTGATACTTTTGCAGTTGAACTTGTTTTTATTTTAAAAAGTTTATTCTCATTTGAATAAATAAAAATTATTCAGTTTCAGCTGATTTACTGCTAATGCAGTAAATAATATTTTGTTTGAGACTTTGAACTGAGTTTATCAATTATTTTTAATTTTTTTCTATTGTTTTGTTCTTCACAATTCACAAAAAAACAGACAAAATTCTACAGGAAAAAAAACAACTGCAATATTTATTTCAGTTGGTAAGTAAAGAATGTGAAGAAGAATAGGAGAATAGAAAGTAAAGAATTTCACAACTATAATTTAAAAAAAAATTACCCACTGGGAACTGAGAGAGAAGGTGAATGAACTGAGAAACTGGGGTGTAGTGTGAGGGATTAAAAACAGGTGGTAGCAACCACAAATGTCCAACAATGAGGAAGAGTGATGGTTATAACTAAAAAATCAAGACAGGGAGGGCGATCCTTTATGCTCATCAGATTCATGCAGACATGTTGTCAATGAAAAAGAGGAAGGTGGGGAAGGAAGTCAGAGTGCAGAAGGTGTAGCAGACAATAGATAGAATGAATAGAAGATAGAATAAAAACTTGTTACATTCCCATTGAGACCATGTTTGAGAGAAACTCAAATGAGTCTAAGCTTTAATTTTCTACCCCCAAACTACAAGGTATTTCATCATATTAACATATGAACAAGATAGAAAAAAATGTTACTGAACAGTAATATGATCATGCCATTTATCACTGAAGGTGACATGGTCATATGATTTAAAAAGATAAGACCAATCACAAAATTAAAAAAACATTAGCAATGTAATTAGGATGCATTAGCAATGTACCTCAAGATAAGCAATGAATAACAGCTAGATTCTCAAATGATTGCAATTGAGCTTAAGCAGGCATTTACCAAGGGTGCATTTGCAGCCTTAACGAAGCTGGCAAGTGTTAGGCAGACTGGTGTGTTCATAGATGTATATACCAATGAAATCAGTTTGCTAGCAGGTTTGACAGGTTATGCAGGGAAAGGACTCAAACATTGAAAAAAATGGCATTTGTCACTGGGTCCCCAACAGACATATTCATTGCTCTTCAACAGTTGCCTGGAACTGATATCATGACTGTGAATGAATTGATAGTTCACAGAGTCCCGACTGACAACAAGTCATATGAATTGGATATTGTAGCAGTAGGCAAGGATTCAACTGTTGTTTGAAATAGAAGCAATGATACAGAGTGAACTGAGAAGTTCAGTGTTTCAAATTCAGAGGATCCCACATTGGTAAGAGACAAGAATGAGACTTGTTATAAATATGGAGAGCAGGGGAACATTTCACAGTGCTGCAGCCATGGAAATGGCAAGATGGTGCTATTGCACCAGTGGCTACTCTTGCAACCCAGCAGCAGGTGTGCTACCAGCAACTACCAATAATAGAGGTACTGGTAAGAGACAAAGAGGTGTGAGCCTTCATAGACACTGGATACAGGCTATAGGAGTGGAAGGAACACCATAGAAGTGGTGGATGGTGGAAGATTAAGTGTGAAGGGACAGGTGTTATTGAACTAACTATACACAAAGTACATCTGAATACTTTCCAAAGTAAAAGTAGCCAGCAACATTATTGATGGCATTGACATAATCATGAGAATGAATGTGGAGCATTCAATTAAAACTTTTTTTTATAATGAACCAAAAAGAAGTGGTCTAAGTTGAAAAATTTATGATTGTCAAAAGATCTATGAATATATGAAAACATTTTACATCTATTTATAAACATAAAATAAATGTAAAATATTTTCATATTATTACAAAAATTCTTGCAATTTCTGTAATTCAAAAGTTGAAATCAAGAAAAATCCTTACTGAAACCAACAAAATTTCTGTGGAAAACAAACTGTTAAAATTTAATTAAATTAAAAATGGAAATAAAAATTCCAAAATTTTTTTTTCTCAACTGCTTTTTTATGTTTAACTTTGCTTTTTCAGAGACTAAAGCAAGCAAACAAACCAAAAAGAAACTCACCCAAAATCTTACAAAAGAATTAGAGAAAGCCAAGACAGAATTGCATGTCACTGAGGATGAAAGACAATGAAAAAAAAACTTATTTTACCATGCTTCATATTGTAACTAAACCTTACTTTAAAATATTTTATAATATAAACAATCTTTTTAAATAAAAGCAAAAAATGCTTAAAACTATAAAATCAAATTAAAAATTATTCTGAAAAAACTCAAGTGATTTCTTACTCTGGTATGGCTTCTACAATTTCCAATAAAAATTTTATTGCTTAAACATATTTCATGAATGAACATGAAATTTTTTTTTCACTCTATAATATAAATGCTATCAATGAAAAATAATTTTTCCTAGCATTTTTACATTTATAATAAAGTGTTTTTTTTTTTTTATTTTATTTTCTACAATCTTAAAAAACTGCAATAAAAAATCGTTTACTATTTTATTTTGTTTTTATTTACAAAATGTCCACCCCAATACAGGGCATGAGAGTTTCTTGATGCCAGATGCCTTTGTTGTTGTCACTTTTGTGATGTCAACATATGGTCGTTATCACATTCGTAATGCTTGTTGTAGTCAAGACTTTGGAATCACAGATACTCGTAATAACTCCTTCGAATAATACTTGTTCAAATAGTAATCAGCGAATAGTAATCTGTAGTGATCAGTAGAGAGAAATAGGATAGTAGAGAGAATTGCAATCACTTAGACGCCACACTAATTCCCATATATACCTTTCTTTTATGATCATGTGGTCTACATATTAGAAATGGAATCACCTGTGTTTGCTTATGGGTGATCTGTGTTCAAATTCCATTGTTGGCAACACTTTATCCCTATAATGAGGTAACACTTTATCCCTACAATGAGGTACTAAAGGTACAATGTTATTGAATAACTTTAAGGAAGATAAAAAAAAATTACCATATGTGAGGTTTGCTTAAGGCTCATGGGTGATCTGTGTTCAAACTCCAGTGTTGGCAACAACACTTTATCCTTATACAACAAAGAGGTACTCATGGTACAATGTAATTGAATAACTTTATAGTCGAGGAAGATAAAAAATTACCATATGTGAGGTCTGCTTAAAGCAGTAATTATCAGATTGCATGCAATCCGATAATTACCGCTTTAATTATAGAGGAGGAAATAAGTGTAGATTATGAGGATATGTGGGATAGATAATGGTTGACCTTGAACTTGAATATTGTAGTGATCAGGGAAACATCCTTTCAGGAGATTATTCCACAATGTAGTGGTTCTCATGAAAACGCTGTTTAATTAATGCAATGTTCAATGTCGAAAACTGCTTACAATCTTTAAGGAAATTGTACTGTTTTCTTAACATTTATTTTGAATGTTAAATATTGAAAGTACACATTTATATATATATATATATATATATATATATATATATATAGCACCAGTTACTTCAGAACATAATATAAAGAAAAATAAAAAAAATTACAACAAAAAATAATCAATATAAATAAAATAAGTTTATTAAGAAAAGATGTATATATACGTTTAATAATGGCTTGTACATCTTTAACTTTTGAGAAGTGTTTGCATATCCAGATTAAGTTCATTCTGCTTTCAACAAGTCCTTGGTATTATAGTGCCAATGATCTCTCTCTTGAATATATTTCAGATGTAATAATATAACAGATTCAAATCAAGTGACCTGGGGAGGCCACATGATAATTTTTGGCCAGCCACTCCAGGGCTATTTGGGAAGTATTAGAGCCATACTGGAACACATATAGCCACTCTCTCAATTCAGGGCTTGATCATCATATCTAGCATCTCAAGACATTGAGATAGAAGGTGGCATTGAAACAGAAGCTCTGTAGAAAGAAGTAGCATGGCTTAGTCCTCATTGTTCACATACCCTAGGACCATCAACATAAGTACCTTTGTGAAGTCCACACAGAGCCATCTGTCATTCCTCCTGTTCACGTCGCCACTTTCAAGAAGCTTCGCTATCTTTGAGTTGCTGTGGTTGGTGACAATTGTTATGTGTCCAGTAAAACGTTCCATTCCCTAAATGAGACTGGAAGCTGGCATGTTAATGCTCTTGATACACCTGAAAGAGAAATGATATTTGCCATATGCCACTTACCATTTAATTTTCCTTCCTGTACTGCAATTAATCTTTTTATTTAATTTTTTTTGTAATCAAGCATTTTCTTTTCTTGCGTGTAGAAACTGGCCAAATGTTCTGTAATTCCAAGTGCTTTTGGTAAACTTTTAGCCATTATTGAGGATGATTTTATTTTTGCTTTTTATTTTGGGTGTATGGGTTGTGTGTATATTTTTAGAGTTATAGGAATGTTTTATTTTCCAAACACAGCACATTGTGGCAGTGTTCATAATTAATATTATTAAGGCTTCCATTATTTTTAATCTTTTTTATATGTGGATGAGGGTATGATGTTTGTATTTTCTACTAGTATATTTCAGATGGAGACTGGTAAGTTTGTGTGTATGTTTAAATGGGTTCTAATAGAGTTGTGGTCAGATAAGTGTAACATAAGGTATCTGGATAGGCATGTAGTAGTGTGACCAATGTAATTATTTATAAATTGAGTTTGATCAGGAACAGAGTTCTTTAACGGAGCATTTGAACTCATAGATAATGTTCGTTTGTTGTAATTTTGACTTTGCTGGTGTGTTGTTATTGTTTTAGGATAAGGTTAGCTGCTTTAAATTTTTTGTAGTTGATAATTTGATTTTTTGTTTGGGTCAATCGGGGTTGTGCATTTCTTTGATATTTCTAAGTAAAGATTCAGCTGATGTGTATTTGGCTTTTGTAGAAAATAGTTATGTTATTTTTGACTGAGTGTTCACTATCATTGTTATTTACTTTGGGAAGAAATAGTCTAATTTGGTGGTCTATAAGTTGCTTAGGGAAGCCATTGTTAACTCGTGTCTGTTTTGCATTGTTGAGTTCTTTAAGGAAGAGTAGTTGAGAGGATGAATTCTGATGTGCTCTTTTTAGGAAGTTTTTATCACTGCTATTTTGTATCTGAGTGAGCATTCACTTTTAAAGTTAAGGTGGCAAGAGTTTCTGCTAGTGGGTTTTTTTATACAATGAGGTGGTATTGTTACTATATTCTACAAGAACATCTAAGAATGGGAGTTTATCTTTTTGACTAAGTTCGTAGGTAAAATTAAGGACAGTTTTTTTTCAAATGTGCCTGGAGAGTATCTTTTTTTTGTGCATTATTCGCTAAAATAAAAATATTGTCTACGTAGCAGACATATATTTTAGGTTTACAGACCTGTTTAAATATGTTTTTTACATGGGACATGTAATAATTGAGAAGCACAGGCTGGGCAGATTTCCCATACTAACACCATTAGTTTTGGATGTAAATGTTGTAATTATGGTCATAGAATGGGACTTTGTTTGTGTATGCATGTAGTAATTTTTTGAGTATAAATGGTTTGATGAATGGTAGATGGATAGAATTATTAGTGTACACAGAAATGAGGATAATGTCAATGGTTTGATTGATGGGGAAGTTTGTGAATAAATTTTAGTTAACAATGGCTTCCCTAACCACTTTATACACCACCAAATTAGACTATCCTCTGTCGTCTTTAATGAAACATGTATAAATGAAGAATTGCTGCCAAAATACACACACACTATATATATATATATATATATATATATATATATATAAAAATATACTAGACAAGGTACCCATGGCTGCAAATGTATAACCACATCCCCCTGTATACCCACACTCCCCTGTCTAGAAATTGTCTGTGTCCCCACTTACATACATCATCTGTCGGTATACTAAGCTACTCCCCCACCTGATCTTTTTTACAGTATGTCCTTCGCAAGTGTTTGTTCTTAATAAAGGAATTCTTCTTGTGTGGTCGTTGCTCAGGGTTAAATTGTTTCAATGTTTTAGATATTCAGTAAATTTCCTATAGCTGTAATAACTTTCAAATAGTATGGCATTGCTCACAAATCTAATAATCAAACAAAAACAGGGATGAAGCATTCAAATACAAGTGCAAATGCATGAATTTCCCCACCCTCCTTCTTCGCACTTTTACTATAAAGCTGGGGTTAATAAGGAGGTTCTTTGGGAATTTTTCCCTTTTAACACGTCAATAATCCTTTTCAAACAACCTTTGCATCAAAAGTTGTTCGAATGCCAATTTCGGATGGAATCATATGAAGAAACTACTGGCTAAATGGCAAAAGCCAAATTTGGACCTAGTTTGTCACAGATTTCATCCACTTAATAGAAATAATCTAAACCAAACATTCACGCAAGACAATTTCTGTGTCATATGTAATTTACATGGCAAATTTGGAAAGCATTGGATGAAACACCAGGTAGTTATGGTGGAAAAACATGTTTTTTTTTTCATGGTTCAGCTCATCCAGTAAAAATTTTGTTCGCATGTAACATTTCCTTGGTTTTTGCAAAAAGTCGTACCCACCTTCAGTTTTATAAATTTTTCTGCCCAACTCAACATGCATACACACACACACACACACACACACACACACACAGACTGACATCTTCTGTTTTATAGATATAGATATATATGTATATATTATGGAAATAAAAAAGGTAAAACCAATTTTACCTTTCATGATTAAAAAAAAAAAGAAACAGAATGAGCTGACCAGTTTTGCCCTCACACCACAGAAGCTGAAATCAAGGGAATAAATGTCACAATATAAAATATAAAAGAAATGTAATGTATTAAAAGTGGAACAATCAGATTGAAATAACGTCAAGCCCTAACAGACATTCCTTCTGTTTACAGATGGAGGGTCATCTGGATCTGACATAAAGTTATAAATACCATGTTAACAGAAACACGTACTTATCCCACATTGTAATATTGTATTCCTTCTGAGGAGGGGCAGAAAAATCACTAGCTATGCCATTGTGCCAAGGTTTTTTAGTATTATTAAAAAAAAAAAAGCCCTCCAAAATAATGCCAGAATGAGAATCCTACACATGTTAATCTGAGAACAAAGCTGTTAATTCAACAACAGATCAATCAGATGGAGAAGAGAATAAACATTTTTGGTTTACTTTTGTAAACCTAGTGACAACATCAAGCCTTTTGCAAGTTAACAACAAACATAAAATAATAAATTAATTCTGGTCAATATTTTTTCAACATTTTATTAAGTGTTCTATTGTACAATTTCACTTATGTCTCATTCAGTGAAGCATATTAAAAACAATTTTAGCATATTTTTCTATATTTATTTCATTTATATGCATCCTTTAAATTTACTCTTCACAGGAGAGCAAATCTTTTGATTTAGAGAAAATATTTCCACATTTTTAAGAAAATTTTACCTTTTTTATATCTTAGAAATTTATTCTGCAAAAATGAATAAGGCAGTTCATAAACTATACAAAGTAACCATTTAACTCCCAAATTATAGCAGTAAAAGTAATATTTCCATGAAAAACGTGTTATTAGAGCAAATCTTTTTAAAACTGAAATATTTTCACAATTTCACATCAAATTCTTTCTTCCATATCAAAATAATCTGTAACCTTAATTTAATAGATTTGTGAAGTACCCATAAAGTTTCACTTTTATCATTATATTCATATTTCATAAATCTGATGTGATATTTCTTAAGTTTCCTTCTTTTAAAATAAGTCTTTGACTTGCTCTTATAAAATAATATAAAAATTTCTATTATCTTAGCAGTAATTTATTATTTATATGATGAAATAGATCAACAAATTTTAAAAGTACAAGATGATATATATACAATTAGAAAAATTTATACCCGAGACAATTTTTACAATACAAAAATCAACTGAAAAATGTCTCTGAATAACAAAATAAATGGAGGGAATAAGCATTTTATGTGAAAGTAGCAAGATAACTTTAACTTGATAACCAGAAAGTTATATAGGAACTGTCTCTTTCATTAGCCAATCATAAGCTTGTTGTTTTTCTTCATTTAAAAGCACTGGAGTGACAACTTCACGTATTGTTTCGTGGTAAGCATTAAGCCAGCATTTCTATTAAAAATAAAAAAGAAGTTAAAAATAATAAACTCAATAAAAAATATAAACAGAAATGACAAAAATATTTTTGTAAAATTAGTGATCTAAAAACATATAGATTTTACTTGATATTCAATGTTATTTCATTTTACTTCATCTTATTTCTATTACTTTTTATCAGAACTTTCAGATCATTAAGCAAAAAAATAATATGAAAGAAATTCTAGTCAAAAATTTCATTTAATTGACAATGCTTCATCTAAGAAATTTAAAAACTATTAGATATATTATTATTGTAAAAAAAAAAAATAACCAAACAAAATGGGAGCATATAACTATAATGTGAATAACTCCTACAGCTTGGCCTTCATACACTAATGAGTAAAGCAGTATCATGGAAAGACAATTTCCTGTGAGGATAAGTGATAAGAATTAAAATATGAATTCTCTTTTCTTAGTAGATAGAAACATACTTAATCTGTTTGACACATAAGCAATTTAATTTCTCAATGAATTCATGTGTAGAAAGTGGTTGTTTACTTCTTTATTTTCCACACATTCAGCTTGAGTAAATATCTAACAGACACATAAGTAGATAAATACCATATTTTCAGATCAAATTCTAATTTTTATTAATTATCACATACATGAGTAAATTAGTTATTAGTTCTATTTAATTAATTGACATCATGGAATGTTTTCTCATTTACTCAGATTTCTTTTTCAAATATCACATCTTACACATTTTGTCATATAAAAAAAGAGTCCTAATTTACATATATGGCAAATTTAATAAAAATTCCACTCTTCCACAGATTCATTAAAAAATTAGCATAACATGATGAAAAAATACCTCAATAAAAACAAAGTTTTATCATCAAAATCTTTGTTATTATTAAGAAAGACGAAAGGATTTTTTGATTATTAAATTATATTCTTTTTAGAACTTTCAAAATTTTGCTCAAAAATTTTGTTTTTTTAGCAGAGGTGGGCCAAGGATTAGTATAGGAAATTTTAACGTTTTTTGCAGTGAAAAACACATTGATTTGGAAATTATTACAAAAATCAAATAATTGTCAGATTTTAATTAAACTTTCAGGACTTATTCACAAATGAATGAAATTATTTTAGAAATGTTTTTTATTTAGAAAATCTAGGTAAAAATATTTTCTTTACATCTGTTACCCCCCCACCACCACCATATATTTAATTTTATGAAATTTCAAGAAATTAATTTTTGTCCCCCTTAATGTTTATATTAGTTAAAAGTAGATCTACTTGGAGAATTTAAGTCATCAATTTCTTTTTGTAAAACATGACCCCAAGTTACAGAAAATTTACTGTATATCATGGAGTGTCCAATATGAAGACTGAACATTATTACTTTATCTTTCCTTGTTTTTAGTGTTTAATGCCATTCTTCTATAGCTTTTTTGGCTGCAAGTCAGCCCTATCATTGACATTGATGCTGATATGGCTAGGTATCCAGCCAAAGATGATATTTTATATGTTGACAAATATTATATTTTCTTTAAAAGTTTTATAATTAGTGGGTTTATAATTTTTTTGTTTTTGAGTGCTGTGAGTACTGACATGGAGTTTGAATATATGATAATTTTTTTTGCTTGCAGTTATGATGTCAAGAGCCAGATCTATGGCCACCACTTCTGTACTGAATATAGAGCTATTGTTGGGAAGTCACTTTATTATCTTTGTTTTCCTGCATATAGCTGCACATCCCATTTTGATACCATCTTTTGATCTATTAGTGTAGATAGGAACATAGTTTAGGTAACTGTCAGTGACAGTTTGTATTTTTTCATGGAAGATCATAAGATTGGTTGTGCTTTTGGAGAATTTTTCTGGCTCAGAGGTGTTTCATCTACTTCATTGTGCAAAGTGGTGCCTTTGAGATAATATATTCAGGAGTTATTGCTGCATTTATTTGTGATTTGTTGAGAAATTTGGTCATTCATCATCTATATGGCTTAATGCATTTTTCCTTTCTATTAAATAAAGGTGTGTATTGAGGATAGAGTGTGCATTTGTATGTAGAATTAGTTAGGAATGAGAAATTTTTCAAATTGTACTGTAGAGTCATATTTTTACATCTTAATTTTAGTGGAGATTTGTAGGCATCAGTGTAGAGGCATTCTGTTGGAGATGTGGGGAAAGCACTTAGAGCAAGTCTTAATCTTTGATGATGAACAGTGCTTAGTTCCCTTATGTATTATTTCCTTGCAGACCTCTATATAAAGCATCCATAGTCAAGTTTTGATCTAACCAAGGTACAGTACAGTTTCAGTAATAATTGTTTCACTGCTCGCCAGTTGGTGTGAGCAATGACTTGGAGTAGTTGGAGGGCTTTGTTACATTTTGACCAGAGATATTTAATATGAGATAGGACAGTCAGATTCCTATTAAAGGTTATTCCAAGGTAATTGTACTGATCTACAACAAGAATGGTGTAGTTATTAAGCTGAAGTGTAGGGTGATCATGCATTTTTCTTAGTTGGCAGGAGTGCATACATTTAGTTTTATCTTTGGAGAACTTAAATCCATTTTGTGTAGTCCATTTGTTTATTTTATTCAAGCATAGTTGTAGGTGGCATTCTCATGCTCATATGTTCAGACATGTAATATATCACAAAGTCATCACCATATAGGGCACAGTCTGTTCCAGTGTTTATACTTTTGGTGATATTGTTTATTGTTTAGGAAGTTGGCATATTCTGAAGCCCCAGATGACAGGGCAGGCGATTTTTAGTGATTTCAAAACAAAACCTCCTTCTAGGTAATTTAAATTTAGTTTAGTAATAAAGCAAAGTATTTTGCTTATTGTAAATATTAAATTTAATCTAATAGCTTTAAATTCAAACTAAAATAAAAGCTTCAAGAATGATTTTTCATTTTTAAAAATGTTATGGTAATTTACCCATGCATGCATGAACTCTCCAGGTACTGTCTTTTGATGAGGGAAGTTTTTAGCAGTCAGCTCTGACAGTCGGACTGAACATTCTTGCTCTAATACTCTCATTTGTATATGTTTGTATTAACTGTTTCTGTTAATATATTTGTTTAACTCAACTCCTCTCTTTGTGTCTTTATTTCTAGCCCCTAACAAGGCCACAACAAAAAATTAATTTTAAACTTAGTTATCACATTTCTGTGGAGGCATATATCCAAAAGTATTAAATTGGCTTCATAGTATATATATATATATATATATATATATATATATAATATGAAGAAGATGCTGAACAGTTTTCATCCCAACTTAGAAGAGATTTTTAAAAAATAAAAAATGCTGATTTGTGAAGAATGACAGGCCAAAAATTCTTCAGCACCCACCACATAAAATAAACTAACAAACAACTTAAAATCACAGAAGGAGATTACTTAGACATTTTCAAATGTACACATGTAATGGGCAATAGAATAGCTCAAAATTGGTCAAATATGTGAAGAAATTGTTGCCCCTTTTTCTTCAGCTGAAAATTTAATCTTTGAAAGTCTTACCTCTTTTTCAGACAGCATCTCAATCTTTACCATCTTTACTTGGATTGGAACAAGGGTTATTGGTTCAAATGTTAAAAATTCTTGTGACTTGAACTGATACTGAAATCGAATATAAACCAAAGGCAACAATTAACAAAATTTGAGCATTTTGTCTTTGATAGCAAATGTTCAGTAATGATTCTTGATAACATGACTACATTCACATAAATCATATGAAAGTGGCAAACAGTATGAGGTGGCTAAACATTGATTCTAAGCAGGAAAAAAAAGGGTTAACCCCAAATTGAAATATAGGCTGGCAGATAGAGAGTGGAGTTATTTTCCTTGGTGAAAATGGTACTGTCTGGATTTCTTTCCTAAAGTTTATTTTTCTTATCTGTTGAGAGTCTGGCATGCAGCCAAAAACAGATTTGGGGAACAATTTTATCTCTTTTTTTTTTGGAAAATTATGAAAATGCATGTCACTGGTGAACAGAAAAGCAGATGAGAATCATATTTTTGTTTGTGAAACCAAATTGAGAAATGAAAACAGCAAATGAACCTGCTGCAAAGGTTAAGATTATGAAAATCAATCCATCATAACATGCAGGTGATCTGGCCTGTGTCTTTGTTGAGATGGAAACTGGCCCAGAGATGAAAAACAGAGAGTCTCTTTGTTGAGTATTTAGGTAAACAAATATATTTTCATTGACGAAAACCAATTGGAAAATAAGTTTATCTCTTTCTGGAGAAATTAGGAAAACACATTATTAACAGAAAGATAAGCAGATGAGAATGATATTTTCATGGACAAAAATGAAAACAAGGAATGAAATATAGACAGACTCTGAAGGAATGAACCCTTTTTCTTAGGGTTGCAGTTATGAAGATCAATCATGTCATGTTCTGGTTGGTATGAAAGTAGTCAGAGAATTGAAATTAATGAGGAAAATAAACCACACCCTCTCCTATTTTAAAAATTAGATTTGTCACAAAGACAGTTATGCACCCTGAGAAGTAGGCAGAGTTAGAATACCAAGAAAAATGGGAGAAGGGGCACAGTTTAGCCCTGCCTATGCAGAGTAGCAGTGTGAGATGTGACATGAAGCAAGTTGGAGTTAAAGGAAAAGCAATCCCTGTGACTACTCCCAAGAAAGGTAGATAATTTTCCAAATTTGGAAAGTTGATTAAGAAAGCAGAGATAAGGAACAAAGAAAACACTTATTAGAATTAATGTGAAAATTAAAGAATCAACAAATCCCAAGAACCCTTCGGCTGCACATCAGTTTTGGGCCAAAGTGTGTATACAGACATTGGGCTCAGAAACCGCATGTGCTTCTGAAATCCACCTCAGCTGCCACCAGAATTCCCAACTCCAAGACTTTGAACCCAGCCTTCCAGAAGTTTATCAAGGCCCAGTGTCACTAGAGAGAGTGATGTAAGAAGGGTTAATTTTTGTTGTAACAAGAGCTATATAAACCAATTGAATCTTAACACCACAAATTTCTCATTTTAATTTTCACCATGAAGATATTTTTTGCCTTGACCAGCACTGCGAGACTACGATCTTTGATTTTTCACTGCTCTGAGATCAAAAACACAACATAGACAGAGACAGTATGGATCAAAGCAGCTAGCAACCAACAACCAGCTTGGACTAGCATCAGCATTGATCAGCACAGAGTTAGCTTATGGTTAAAGCATCATCCTAAGACCCTGAGATCTGGACCACTAAGCATGGTTACACCACTGAGTGTAGGCAGCAGCAAAAGGTGTCAGTGACCAAGGATGTGACCCTGTTGGCAGGGGGGCGGGTTACACTAGCTGATCTTTTCACTTTCTTTTTGCTACTTCCTTTCTGATATGCAAATGATACTCCACTTTACAAGATGGATACTATGAGATACTAATTTAGCTCAAGGATGGAATTCCAATACATACAAATATGACTTCTCTACTTGTTTTTTTTTTTTAACATTGTTTTTTACTGCTAAAATCCAAACTTTTAACTAACCTTGGTTTGTTTCTTTTTAATAAGCAGCAGATTCTCAATTCTGATTCCAAATTTTCCATCTTCATAGTATCCAGGTTCTATAAATGAATAAAAAAACAAAACATGAACTATTGAAATATGCTTTGTCTTCCATGGTTCTGAAAACATATTTTAAAATTTTGAAGTTAAAGATCGTTTGCATTAATTACAGAAATTAACAAATTTTCTCTTTGTCCAACCACGAAACATGCTTGTATGTACAGAAGTGTCATTATTTAATTTAATGGTTAGCAACATCTAAATTACAGTGGTCTTCAAAAAATAAATTAAAATCACTCAGTCAGTTTTCATTCCTATCGACATTTCAAACAAGTTTTGTTATTTTATCTATCTATTTTTTGTTGTGGGTAGATCACATTCTAACTTTCATCTAAAAGTTCTAGAGACAATTTGTTGTGGAGTTATTTCGCAGTGGAGGCTTGTATTTGTACTAAGTCGGTCCTAAAATAGTTCGATGTACAAAACGTTACGAACTTGATATAATAGGTATAACGCAGAGTAATCTTGTTGTGGTCGCTGACTACTTTCATATTCGACTGTTGACTACAGTCGTCTGACATTGACTGACGCTCGTTTCTCTTACTACTCCTACTTATATTAGGTGGGAGAATCTATTAACTATAGAATTGGTGTGTTTCACCATAACACAATTTTTATTAAAACAAGATATCCTTCTTTGTATAACAAAAAAAAAGGTTGTCAATGTGATCCATTATTGGAAATTGATTTTATTATTTCTTAAATTTTCAGAGTAAAATCTATGAAATTTAAATAAAAAATAAGGTAAATTTATAAAAAAAATATTTAGCTATAAAATATAGTTATTGTTAAAAAAATTAATCCAAATTTAAGCTGTAATCTTCTGTGTAAAAGTGGTAATCTCTGCTTTCTTTCAATTTTTGGGGAAGCAAAGAAGAAAGAAAGAAAACAAAAGAAGTGAACAAATGCTGTAAATTCCTCCTACTAACATGGGTCTCAAAAAAGGAAATCAAGTTTTGTTTATATTTGGTGTTGTCTCTGCTTCATTTTGAGCACTATCATGTGCATATGTATTTTGTCATGTGAAAATTAAATTGTCTTTTCCTTTATCTCTTAGGGAAGAATTTCTGATACCAAATTAAAAAGAGAATTTTCATACATTCATCTTTTTCATTAATCTCTTTGGGGAGAATCTCTGATGCCATATTATAACGAGAATTTTTCTACATTGGTTTATGAAGATAGAAACTTAAAAGCAGTAGCATCCCTTAGACAGAAAAGACAACTGAACAAGAACCAGAAGAATCTGTCATCAAGAGAAGCTTTCTACCCATGTATGAGAAGGCAGAATATTCAACCAGAAAGTCAATCTCTTCTCATTTGAGACACAGAGATCGTCAACAAGTGACAAACTGTATATCCAAAGAAAATATATTCAGTTCATAAGAACTGTAATTAACATTGTCTATACAGATTCCCTTTTTTTCAGGGTCAATTGTCTCATTTCAGAACCAAGTTATGCAATGATTTGGTATGCTATGTACCAAATATTACAAGTTATGTAAAAGTCGTTTTATAAAGTTCTAGTATTGGGGTATTCAGTGTCTAAGGGTGTATTATCAATGTTTTTTTTTACCCTGTATGTGAGTATTTCAAATCATTTCTTTAATTTCAAAGGAGCTGTTTAGCATCACTATCTCTAAGAAAAAATTAAATTAAAAATAATTTATTAAACAGAGTTTAAATGTCTAAAATTCTCCAGCACAATAATTTATCCAATTAATTAATTCATTGTGCAAAATTCAATTGTAATTATCTTTATATTTGAAATTCATTGTGAATTGTTAAATAAAGGTTTTCTTCAAATCATAACAAATGCCTATCTATTCCTTTTTTGTCCTATACTTTTAAATGTCTTATTTTGTGTTTTACATTGTTACTACCATGTTGAAGATGTAAACACACACACATATATATATATATATATATTTGGAAGGAAAATTTTTCTTGTGAGTGAACAAAAATTAATATTTTATGTAATGGCCAAATTTTCTACTTGTTGAGATGACTTTATAACAATAAACTCAGAAATTAAAATTATTAATGAGCTTAATAGCAGTTAGATACCCTTGGCTATTGGAAATATTTTACTAGTTTATAAAGATTTAAGTGCTTCCCTTTAAAAAAGTGTACCTATAAGTAAAAAATAGATCTAAAAACTCAATTTTTCATAGCCTCAATAAAATGTGTTACTTCAAAAATATTTCTAACCATCACTGAGAATCATTCCTTCCTGTAGTGGACCTTTGCTCTCTGTCAACCGTTTGCTGATACTACAAGGACCTGTAAATAGTATGAATAGAAAAAAAAAACAATTTCAAAAATCAAATCTAAAAATCGGACTTTCTTTTTTAACAAATTTATTAAACTTTTTTTACTGCTAAAATCATACGTAATTTTCATACCTACTTGATATTTTGTTTCTATAGTATCAAATTCATATAATCTTACTTTTTAAAAAGTTTTTTTTTTTACAATAAAATAAAATTTATACAATAAATATTTTATTAAAAACAGAAGTTTACCAAAATTTTGAATATTTTTTGACTCTCCAGTAAAGAAGTTTTTGTGACAATATAATCATATTTTTAATGAAATATATTTGTAAATGTGCTATCAAGATGTGTATGTGTGTGTGTATATATATATATATATATATATATATATATATATCACTTTTTTCAAAATATCAAATTGCATAACACATAGTTGTGTATTGATATAATAAGTACTGAAACCAAAGACTAAATCTCTCACTTGCATCATTATTTGAGCAAATAGCATTAAAAATTGTATGCAAAAATGCACCGAAAAATCCTTGTTTCTGCAACCTTTGGCCTAAAAATTGATGGGAAAATTTAACAATTTCAATATTTAAAGCAAAGACTGCTGTCATTTTATTTTATCAAAATGAAATAAAGGAAATATAACTAAGATTCAAATTTAAAATGCCCCCCCCCCCCACTTGTCACCTTCAATATGCTGTTTTTTTTTACCACAATTAATTCAAAAGTAACAGTGAATACATTTTAAAAGATTGAAAAAAAAAACAAAACAGGTGATTTTTTTCTGTTATGGATAAAGAAAACAAATAATGGATATTCCTGGACATAAACTTAGGGATCATTTTATTTAAAAACCACCAATTTTAATTTGAACATCCCTTGAAAAACCTATTAGGAAGATTAAAAAAAATCTTTCTTTAATTATTGTCAATCTTGAAAATTTAAATTTTGTTCATTAATAGTTAGAAACATAAAAAAATGTAAAAACACAAATAACTTAAAACTACTAACTTTTACTGTAACAAATAATGGTCCCTATTGCTTTACATATAGTGTCAAATTGTGCCATGTAAGTTCCTTTAGAAGAAGATTTTATAGCACAAAAACTTTTGCAATTATGTACTTGTGCCTTGCTTCAAAGCCATACACTGATTGGGAAGCTTCTGTGGTTAACTTGACTGCTTGTTCAACACTTTGAGACAAATCTGACAACTCCATCATTATACCATCCGTAACACAAAAGCATTGTGCTGTATATGTTTTTCAATGTTACCTTTTGGATTTCAGGTGGTTGTTGTAGATTTCTCTGTAACTTTTTCTCTAGGAGTGTAACAAGTCAAGTATTTTCTTCTTTGGTTTTCTTTAAGACCTGGTTTTAATTTGACTTACATTTGTTTATGGTAACATCAATATAATGACAGAACAATTAATTTTGTCTATAGATACACTTCCTCAAAAAACGGCAAAGTTTTGAAGAAAAAATTTGCAACTTTACAGTTTCAAAATCAACCTAAGAAGAAAATACTTTTAATAATAGTATTTTTAATTGTAATATCCATACTGTTCTTGATAAGTTGAATAAAAGCTAATAAAAAAAATAAGACACAGTAAAATATTTAATTTAAAATTAAAATACAAATAACTCATGAATGCATTCTTATTTTTATCTGATTATTTCTTTGTCTTCATTTGTTCAAATTATCTCCCTTTATATTTTTGTTTATGTGGTTTGTTTTTCTCATACACTTCATTTACTAATACAAAAATAATTATATCTATTGTATTTTGTACTAAAATAGACATAATTATAAAAAAAAGACTTCAGAGTTACATAAAACAGAGTCCCCAGTTTTTCAACGAGTTATTCAATACAGTTATTTACTAATAAATACTTATCCACACTTAACAAGTTTTGCTATTTAAAGAATTTGTTGGCATTTGAAAAGAACCCTCATTTACCTCTTAAAAAACAAATTCTCCAGTGATTGAGCATCTGACCCACTTCCACAATGTGACCCATATCTTCTTGTTTGGGTCAAATTCAGCACAGAAATTGGGTTCTTCTATTTTAATGGTGGTGCACACTTAGGTAACCGTACATCGCCACATTCCATTATTTGGAGTCTGCCCAGCTTTTTAATGGAGTCAAACCCAAGCAACAGGTCAAAACTCAATAGCTCTCCATCCACTACCATGTCAAGCTTAATACTTCCAACTCTGTGTCATTTGAGGGTATTACCATTTATAGTATGTCCACCATCATCTACCACCAGGATTGACAGGTTGACTTTGTCGCAAGTGTCTGTGAGCAGCCACTGTCCACCAGTGGCACTCTCTTAATTCCATTCATGTGAACATCTACAAGAGGTAGCGCCTCATTCACAACTCGCTTGGGGAAGAAACCGGCACTGATGTCTTGTCCCCTTCCTCTTTTCCCAGACACACTGGCCTAGACACTGGAAGCAACGCATCATTACACATAACCTGCATGGCTGCCAGGTATCTTCTCGCCAGACTGGGCAGTCCCTGGATTCCACCCAGAGCATCGATAGCATCACATACCATCCTGATGTTTAACATTCGGAAGTTTATCAGCTCCACCTGGTGAAATGCTAGCCACAATCATTTCCTCAGTTACAGTTTCATCCTTCATTATGACCAGAGCTCAGTCCAACAGTTGGCTTGTAGTCACGTCTTCCAGAATGGAAGACGTACGCAGTAGTTGCTTGATGTGTGCTGGTAATCCTGCTATGAACGCACATGCTAGTCCTTCCTTGGATATCCCACCAAATAGACCTGCTAGCTTCTTCAAATAAGTTAGAAACATGTCAACAGACTCATCCAGGCACAGTTGGCGTTCCACAAACTCTGCTCATAAGCTAAGAAATGACCCAGCACAAAGGCAGCCCACAGAGTTTGTTTTATCTGTTCGACATCTGCTTTTTGCTATGTACTTAGTGTGGCTGGTAGACAGCAAATGCTCTACCCATCAGCCCCAAGGGGAGAACATGTTTAACCTTCTTGATTCCACACATATCACAAACAAGTTCTGCTTTCTCAATCCATTCAGTAACTGCTTGTCTGGTCACTGAACCATCAAACATGGGTATCAACTTGATGTCAAGCGTCCTATCTTTCATAGTGCTGAAATAGTTCATAGTCAGTTTCGTTGTGCTTGAACTAAAATTCCAGTTCAGAAATTTGTCACAACAAAGAAAACAACTCACAAATAAAATATGCAGAATACATGCCCTTTTTCTCAGTAACTTTCTTTTTCACCACATTTTCTGTCATAGAATACATGTGACATGTTGCTGCTTGATTTAATGAGGAAATTTTCTATTTTCTCATATATATATATATATATATATATATATATATATATATATATGATAGGATAAGGAACAAACAGGAAACTTTTATAAATCTAACATGTTTTGCCTTTATTAAAGTTTCATCTGAAAATGAGATATGGAGAAAAAAAAGAAAGAAAGAGAAAAGATTCTGGTATTTTTAATTTTTGTGCTGTTTATTTTTAATTGGTTAAGCAGACTTTGCATGCATTTTGTCTTGTAGAGCAGCCGTCATATGTAAATTTATGGTATAAGTGCATCAAAAAAATGCAAGTGAAATCTGCTTAACCAATCAAAACAAACAACACAGAAATTAAAAACTTCCAGCTTCTCCTTTCCCCTCCCAAATTCATCTGCCCACTTTTGCACTGTTGATAAATCTGGAGCATCATCCCCTAATAATAGCAACCATGTCAGCATGAACTGTCCTTGTGGGCTAAACCCACTGCAGGTAGTTGATAATACCATAATGCCAAATTCTGTCCATTTTCAAGAGAAATCCCTACTAGTTACTAGTTGAAGTATTCTTTGAACAGTCAGATGTCAGTTTACATGGAAAGAAACAATGCAGTTATTAATAAGAAGAGTTGAAATTAATGCATGCAAGATTTCACAGCTCTAGCATCACTCCTTTATAGTCAGGCTATGAACATTTCAGCCAACCCTTGTAAATACCTATGTCATCAGTATAACTCCTCTGCTCTGCCTCATAATCAGTACATTGGTCTTGGGAGAGAAAGCAAGATCACTGTCTTTTGATTCATTCATTTGGGATGTGGTATGGAATGCTTAAATGGTCAGTGCCCATCTCTTCACATCTATATTTGTAAATGGCTTTTCTGGATGTAATGTATGTATCATTTCTAATCTAATATTTTCTTTTCTTCATCTTTATTTATTTTATTTTTCTTAATCCTTTGCAATTGTCGAAAATAACCTAGCATTACCCTGCTGGTACATATATTCTACAACTCCGTACACTTGATTACATTGATTCACAGAACATTATCAAAATAACAGAAGAATCAGTTTGAACCGAACACCTACTAAAACTGATGTCTCCAATGTTCACAGGGTTCTTTTGAAACTTATTCCATAAAGATAAAATATTGCTAGGAATTACCTGGTCCCAGGCGACACCCAACTTCCATACTTGACATAAAATAATCTTAAGTCAGGATTATACCAATAACCCAAGACCTTCTCATAGGACACCCCATAAGAGGAGAAATTGTTGTCTAACTGTATACGACTAGACACCAACTCACTATTGCTGCAACAAGTTTTCAACTCGAAGCCGCCCTTTTTCATGGTAGCAACAGCTTCGATATACAAGTGTAATAAGTCAGCGGGGGATTGGTGCGTTTTAACCAGATTATCGACATAGAAATTATTTAATAACATGTCTCTACACAGACCAGACGCATGTTTCTCTATGTGATACCTTACCATATAGCTCAAGATAAAGGGGCTTGAAACGAACCCAAAAATTAGTATGTTGTATCTGAAACACACCAACTTATCTTCCAATTTTAGAAAGAAGCAGAATCTGTTCTTATCAAATTCATTTTTTAACTTGATCATTAGAAACGCTTTCCTAATGTCAGCCAAGAGAATAAAATTGTTCATCCTGAATTTAAACAAAAGTTCTAACATGTCAGTGTACAAATTTACACCCGAATAGGCCCAATCATTAAGAGAGGGCCTCCCACCTGTTCTCAGTGAGCAATTAAACACAGGCCTTATTTTTGTTGTGCACTGCAATTCACTTTTATAGACTGGACAATGTGGTATCCAAGTATACTTGGCAAATTCCGAAGGAGGTACATGTATTCTCTCTATTATACCCTCATCCTTCTGATCGAGAAATACCTTGCAATAATCAGAGTACAAACCCTTGTCAGATAATTTATTTACCACCTTATCTAAAACAGCCAAGGATACATTATGATTAGATGGCACCTTATTCAGCTTATCTAAATCCCAAGATAAACCAACATAATAACAGTTGTCTCTATATTCTATAGAAGAACGAAACTCATCAATTTTCACCCTATCATAATCACTACAGGTTTCATCAACTATTCCCAAAGATTCCAGATTAAACATTTGTTCAATACTTCTATCAACTGTAGCTTCATCAAAACTATTCCATGGGTCTAAATATTTCGATATAGGGTCTAAAACGAAATAAACATGTGTGACATTGCACAAAGAGAATTCTCCGATAATATGATTGTAATTCATATCAGAATGTACCTGCACAGAACTACAGGGTTTGAAATTGGCAACGTCTCCAAATAAAATCATTCCTTGGGACAACTCAAATGCAAAACCGTTTCTAAAATTAGTGAGCTGTAGGGGTCCCAAAAATTTATAACATCTATCCCTACTAGACCATGGACTCTGAGTAAATCATTTCTCATCTCCGAGAAATCAGCAGCCAACTTCACATTATTCTTCTTTAAATCAGAAATTACATCACCCAGTCCTTCCATCTTAAAGGACAGGTCTAAATGTTCATCAATCAAAAAAGAAACAGGCCTTGCTACATCATGAAAATTCACACGGAAACTAACCTCCTTTAAATTTCTCACTTGATCACCTAAGAATGTTTTAATGAGAAACTTGCGACTATTCAAGGGAGAGAACTTGTCAGCATACTTATTCGTAAATTCCTTGCATAAGTAGGATCTCTCACTACCCGTATCCAACAGACAATTAAATGTAACATTTTCACCACCCAGATTTACAGAAATGTTAACTACTGGTAGCAAGGACGCACTGCTGGTTAACCAACATGCGTTCGAAGCAACTACAAGCTTAACAGCTGTAGGACACATAATGCTTAAATGTCCAGGTCTATTGCAAGACCAACATAAGACAGATTCTTTTCCATTAAAAGGACATATATCTTCGATATGAAGGAAACTAGTGCACCTAGCACAAATTTTCAACTCACTACATCTTTTTAACTTGTCCTTGTGAGTAGGATAAGATTTACACACTCGAGCAGTGATCATTGCTTTACAGAAACAACATTTGTATTTAATCTTGGAAGCTTTTACATGGAAATTCTCCAAAGTGGAGGGTCTTTTCTCAGGTAAGGAAGGCTTTAATTTGGACCTTCTTCTAGAAAAATCCACCTTACGATTTCTTAAATCATATCTGCAAAATTCTAAAGTTCTAAAGATATCTGTACTATTATCTAGAATTTGTTCTAACGAAGGATAATTGTTATTCACCTTATGTACTAATTCCGACCTAAACGAGGCAGGCAATTTGCTGAATATGATATGACTTAACAAGCGATTTCCAGGAGTACCACTCTCCAGAAAATTTAGTCCGAATGAGTTTTTCAACTCATACACCTGAGTCTTCACATCAATCAGGAATTTCTTCACAACCGTATTATTACACAGACGGTCCACATTTAACAAGGAAGAGAAAATAGTCTACAATACAGTTCTCGTCCAAAAATTCATTGGAAAGCAGTTCCAATGCTACTCCATAATTTTCATCAGACACTGATAAATGTTTTATTACCTGAAAAGCATAACCAGTGAGATGATTCTTCAGAACTACCAATCTCAGCGCATCGCTATCTAGATTGGAAACACAATTCAAAAATTCTCTGTGGAAGTTCAAAAAGGCTAACTTGTCTGTCTCTAAATCCTTGTCATTAAATTTAGGACATTCTATTTTAGGGGTTAAATCTACACCCTTGATTCTTCCACTAGTTTTCAAACTAGGATCACTGTCTTTAACCTTATTAGGACTTAACTTAGATAATTTTTCTAATGCTTGTATTCTGAACAACGCACTATCCTTGCTAAAGGTTTCGACTGTATCCTCGTCAACACCTTCAGACAAATAAGCATCAACTATCTGCTCTTCCAAAAGAGCCACAGACGCTAGATAATCATTTATCAGACCCTTGTCTAAGGAATATTTAGTGTCTTCTATTCCCTCTGAGGATTCCAGAGCCTCAAACATCACTAGTATTTTATTTCTTGTATACTTTAACTTTTTCAACAAAATTTCAGCTGCCGGCACAGCCATTTTAATTGGTTCCTCTCCACCTAACCTTTCACTATTCATGACAAAGAGAGGAGGATACAACAGACAATGACGTCACTTAATTCTTGGCGCCCAAAACACCCGCCTAATACATGGATCTATACAAGATAAGATGGTGACTTACAAAAGCCCGCCAACTAAACTTTCAACTAGAAACCTTTGCAACACAAAAAAAGGAAGAGACATAGACTTAAAAAGGGATGGCAGTTATAGTCAAGTGAACATAGAGATTAAGAGTTATTTCAAGCTTGAGCAAAAACGATATCTTTTAATTTCGTCCAATTAAAGAATCGCTCTATAGAACAACCCCAAGCCTGTTGACTGACAGAAATGGCTTCACCCCCAAATCTTAGTAAGATTGGAGCAAAAAACCATTAGGTTAGAATACTACTAGTTCATATAGACACCTAGCAGCGTTCGTAAGTTTTTGGCAGAATGTCAAAATTTAGCTTAGTAACAACCAAACTCGGCGCAAAAAAGGTTGGGAAACTTTGTCATTACGTCCAATGACGGGAATCCCGCATAACATAGTTAACAGAGACCTGAAACCATCAATATACAACCATAACAAGCGAGAAAGAAGAAGGAAAAACCACTTGAAATAGCTATAAAATTTATTGTGGGAAAAGAAAAAAAAAGAAAATGAGGGGGTGGAAAAATAGTCTGATGTTAAAGTTCACTGGTACAACTTAAAAATAACTGCCAAAAATGTCCCTTTGGTGAGCCCTTAAAAAGGACTCCAATAACAGTTCAGAGAGAGTGAAAGAGGTAGATAGCAGAAAGAAGGGAAAAAAATTAGACTTACAGTTCAAAAAAAAAAAAAAAAAAAAAAAAAAGGCTTTAGTATTTTTTTTTTTAGTAGCTGGGCAGAAAGGTTTTTTAGATATTTTGAGTTGCTCTACTTGGAAGATAAGCAAGATTCCTGTTAAGAATAAATGCAGACTTGTTTTTTTCAAACTTTCTCTGCGACACAAATTCAACTTCTTAGAAGATCTTTTTTTCATATACTTTTTTTCACATCAGGATTTCGTCCTCCAACAGGACAAAATAACTCCTTGAAGGAAGGTAGCTTTTTCAGCCGCTTGACTGACTTGTTTCTCTCTTCGACCCGATTGTTGAAAGAAGACTTCCTTGCGAATGTTCTATTGTAAAATTCTCTTTACAATAATTACTTAACCGATTTTTTGATAAGTCTTTACTGACTTGTCCTTGGTTGCTTAACAATAATCCACTTGATTACTGGAACAGAATCTTCAAGCAAGTTTCTTTTCATCGCAAGACAAAACGACTTCGTCTTCACACTGCAAACACACCTTTTCTGCTACTACTGACTAGATTCCTCTAATCTAGTCGAAAACAAGCGGGGAAAATCACGTACGACCAATCGTTAGACACGATTTCGCCACGTGACACAGCAGCAGCAGTTCTTACACTGCATACAGGGGGAAAAGAAGAGGAGGAAGGAAAGTAAGATAGATACAGAAATTAAATTTCTGACACAATGGCTTCATTTTTCTTTCAGTCTTTTGATAGAAAGTTTTACTGTTCTCTGAGTGAAACTCGTTCTTTGTAATAATTCATCTAGAAGCCAACACACATATTTGTTTTTGTTTTTTTTGTTTTAATAAGAGTAGATAGGCTTTCCTATAATCCTCCTCCTTCAGGGTGAGGAATATAGATGCGGGTAGAGGCTCATCCCTTGTTCCCTGTTCAGGAAGGGGTTCCCAGCTCTTTTCCTTTACTCTGGCTTTAATAATAGTGGTGCTGTCATGAATCTCTTGTGATGGGCATGGTTGGTGACAATGTCTCTTCATACTGAGGGTATCGGGTTGATAGTTTTCTGGTTGCTGTTACCAACTAGTAGTTAGGAGCCCAAACACTTGTGTAGCATCTTGAGAGGCTGCTCTGATCAACAGTTGTATAATATCGGGGTTCTTGTAGTGACATGTTGCACATGGATGGGTGTCCCTGCACTGAGACCAATTATATTGTAGTCTGCACCAGTTCCCTTCTGCCCATGTTACATTTGATGACCAACTGCTACCACTATCCTAGGCCTTTTCCAATATAATGCATCAGCACTATAAACAACCAAAGATACAAACCTAAAGCAGTGCAACAAAAAACACCTAGACATCTTAATCACTCTTTCTCCAACATTTGTTGTATTTGTACCAACTTCTGCAGTGTGTAATCGTTCCACTTTGAAAAGTCTCTGGGCATCCTAACTCTCTGTGAAACTAACTCATCAATATTCTTCTCTGATTTTGCAATTCCTGGCTACCTTCCTCTAATTAGAAATGACCCCAAAGTCCATATGCACAGCCTGGGAGTTTATGTTCACGAACATCTCCTGCTAGCTAGGGAACTCTCTCTTGAATCTCCAGACCATCCATACATGTGTTGCCATCTCTCTCTCCTTAATTCAGTCAGCTATCTCTTCTTTCTCTACCGATCTCCTTCCTCTCATAAATGTTGCATTCTAGATAGTACTTCTGATAATATTGACAAGATCATCTCCCTACACTTGTCTGCTAACATATTTGGGTTCGGTGACTTACCATACCTGGTGGCTTAAATACTCTTGTCACTGACCCTGCTGGCATCCAAACCCTTCACTTTTCAATCACTCAATCCCATACATAAGTGATTGACTTTCCTACACATTTCCCTAGTAACCCTGATGGAAACACTTCTCTTTTCGATTTCTCTTTCACCTCTATCCCTGACTCTTGTTACACTACCCAGTTCTGCTCTCTTGGCAACTCTGATCATGCAGTTGTGTTTTTAAAAACCTCCTTCTGCTCCCTCACCACCCAAGAACCTCCGACCAATAAAACATCTTTCTGGGACACATTCCGAGATTTCCTTTATGACATGCCTTAGAATGTAGTTTTTAATGATCCCATTCAAAAATGCGCATCTGAGGTCTCCTCCTGGGTAAAAGTTGGCATCAATGCTTTCATTCCTGTAAGAAAATACCTAGTTAAACTGTGTTCATCTCCTTGGTTCTCACCTGCTTGCTTAGCTGCTATAGCCCACAGGAATCACTTCTCTCATTGGTACCAGAGGGACACATATCTGATTGTAACAGACATCTCTATGTCTCTTCTCATAATAAGTGCAATTGTGTGCTCAATGAAGCAGAGTTACTGTTTGCTGATAGAATGAAACCATGTATAGCCTCTCACAAGTTTGGTTCTAGAGATTGGTGGCTCTGCAAGAGTGTGCTGAACAACAGCAAATCCTCAATCCCCCATCTATTCAATCAATTCGAAATTCTAACACCTACAGCAGATAAGGCTGAATGGTTTACTTGAAAATTCTCATCCAACTCAACTCTTGACTCATCCAGTGTGCCAACACCCAACTTCTCTACTGAGTGATATGTGTATAATTCCAATGTTGGTCTCTGTTGTGTCGGAAACCTACCACCCCTCTTGAAGATTAACTTGTCTGCATCTGTGAACAAAGACTTTAAATAGTGGCATGTCATTTGACATGGGGGAAGACAGATAGAGAAGTTCTTAGCTGAGCTAGTTATTGACTACTCAGGCGATTTCTGTACCTTTTTACCAACCTATTAAAACCCTTTTTATTGTTACGTGTTATTTGGCGTTTGTCTCTACTAACCCCAAATCAACAACATCATAACAGTGGCGACGAGAGATTCGTTCATCACGCTGAGTGGAGAATTTTTCAACTCTAGGTGGACTATATAAATTTTTTTTTTCTCGCTCTGAAAAAAAAAAAAAAAAAAATCAAAATACGTCGAACTTTGTTCTTCACAAAGAAATGGGATTTCAACGTGCCAAAAAGAAGTAAGACTTGTGCTTATTGTGGATATATACTTGTTTTTCCCTTTTTGTCTGTTTTCGAAAAGTGTTTTGTGTAATCTATTACACATAATGGAAGATTTGATTGCATTAAGGAAAACTCTAGTGCAAAGTCAAATTCAGCAACAAGAGCAACAAAAATTGTTTCGGGAACAACTATTGGATTTACAAGTTCAACAGCGAAATGACACAAAGTCTTTATATGAAGCGATTTTACTTAAGAATCCAGTAAATTCGTCATTCACGGCCGAAGGTATTGATAATTCTATTACTGAGTTCAAATTTAACCCAGAGGAGGGCATAACATTGCATGCGTATTTCAGAAGATTTGAAACAATATTTGAAAAAAAATGTGAAGGTTGGACTGATGAACAAAAAGTGAGTTTACTTTTACAAAAGTTGGATACAGATGAAAATAATAAGTATACAAATTTTGTCCTTCCAAGAAAAACTGGTGACATTTCTTTCGAAGAAACTGTTAATACTTTATCTAGTATTTTTGGCGAGGGAGTTAGTTTGTTTCATACTCGTTTCTCGTGTTTGAATATGGTAAAGCATGACGATGAGAATGTTGTTACATATGCTGGAAATGTTAACAGAATGTGTGAACGTTTTATGTTACATGATCTTTCAATTGATCGATTTAAATGTTTGATATTCATTCAAGGCTTGACTTCTAGCAAAGATAAGGACATAAGGTCCCGAATATTGGCAAAACTCGAACAAAATTCCAAGATCACTTTGCAGAAGGTTACAGAAGAGTGTCAAAGAATTGAAAACTTAAAACATGACAATACGCAAATTGAAGAAAAAGACGTATTCCGTGTCCATGCTATTCGACCAAAAACGGGAATAGTTAATAAAAACGTTAAAAAACCAACGTGCTTTGGATGCGGTGGTAGTCATTTTAAAAGTGAATGTTTTTTCGCAACAAAAATTGCTATTCATGTGGCAATAAAGGCCATATAAGTACTCATTGCAAAAGAAAAAAAATTTAAGTCGAAAAAAAAGATAATGTGAATATTGTGTTGTCCATGCCAGGAGATTGAGGAGGGCAGAAAAGAAAATTCATACAGGTAAAAATTAATGGAAAAAATGTTAAAAGTACAGCTAGATACTAGAAGTGATATTTCCATTATTAATACAGCAACATGGATTAAAATAGGCAGACCTTTGCTTAAAAAGACTGAAAAAGTGGTTCGCGGGATTTCTGGAAGAAAATTGAATTTTCAAGGTGAATTTTCTTGTAATATTTCATTTGTTGGTAAGACACTAAAGTCTAAAGTGTATGTGCTACAAAATGCTTCAAGTTTGTTTGGAAAAGATTGGATTATACTTTTTAATTTATGGGAACTCCCTATAAATTCTTTTTGCAATAGAATTAATGTTTCTTCTCCATGTAAAAATCAGGTTAAAGAAAATTTGGTGAAAGATCTGAAAATAAAATTTCCACAAGTATTTTCAGAAGGTCTTGGATGTTGCAAAAAGACGAAGGCAAAATTTGAAGTGAAGGAAAATGTAAAACCTATTTTCAAGCGAAAAAGAAATGTGCCATTTGGTGTTTTGGAACAGATTAACAAAGAATTGGAACGGCTTGAAAATTTAGGAGTTATTTCACGCATTGAATTTTCAGAGTGGGCCTGCCCTGTTGTATATGTTAAGAAAAAGAATAATAAAATTCGGATGTGTGCCGATTTCTCTACGCGTCTACTATTCATCTATGCATTGAATATTGTTGCAATATCTAGTCTAGTGCCCCTGCTGTTCATCTCAAGGTTCTCAACAAAATCCAAAAAAGGATCTGCAGTATAATCAGTTCTGACTTGACATCTCAACTTCAGTCACTTTCTCATAGACGTGATGTGGCTTCCCTGTCTTTTCTACAAATATTTTCAAGGTAACTGTTCTGATGAGCTATCTTCTCTGATGCTCCAGCTACATAAATTTAAGCATGCTACTAGATTGGTATTTAGGTCCCACCCTTTTACTGTTGAAATAGTTAAATGCAACCACCACTTCTACTCCAGCAGTTTCTTTTCTTGCACTTCTGACAGTGGAATGAAAACAAATGTTGTAAAAATTAATTTTCCATCAAAAAATTTTTTTTCTTCTGACAATATTGTCTTTAATATATATTATTCATAAAAATAATTAAAAGCTTCTCTAATTAAATAATGTCTTAGTTTTATTGCATTTTTTATTCAAAACAGATTTTTGGTAAGAGCAGGTCCAATATTCAGTGATTTAAATTCTTCAAAAAATTCTGCTTTTACCTAATATACTCACTAAAAATGATTTTGATGAGTTTCTCAAGCTTTCATAAAATTAAGTAAGAGTGAGAAACACAAAAATATTTTTACCAAGATTTTCTAACAAAAAAATTTAAAAAATAATTTCATTTGTTTATGAATAAATCCTGAAAATTTCATTAAAATCCAACAATTATTTGACTTTTTGCAAGAATTTCCAAATTAATGTGTCTTTCACTGCAAAAAATTTGCTACACAAAAATGTAGTACAACTAGTGACACAAGAAAAACTAGTTTTTTAATCAAAATTCTGAATGTTCTAAAAAGGAGTAAAAATTTGATTAAACATTCCAAAAATACTTTGATTCATCCTCTTAATAATAACAATGATTTTGATAATAAAACTGTTTTCATTAAGTTTGGAGTATGTTTTCATAACAATATTCTGATTTTTTAATAATCTTGTGGAGATACCTACTTAAAATATTTTTTAAATATAGCAAAAAATATTTTTTAAATATTTAAAATATTGTTTTTTTTAAAGAAAGCTGAAATATAAATAAGCATGCATGCAAAGACAGAGAGGTGGAAAGAGTGAGAGGTGAAAGAGAGAGGTGGAAAGAGTGAGAGGTGAAAGAGAGAGGTGGACAGAAAGAGAGGTGGAAAGAAACTTAAATAATTATTAATTGCCAGACAAAAAGCAGCATGCAAAGCACATACAAATCGCAGACTTTTAGTATTATATAGATGGTAAGGGTAGAAATGTAATTCAAAGTGTTTTGTTGATACCAGGACATTTTTTCTGTGGTGGTTTTGATTGTATGATATTATTGTAATTTTTCACTTTTCTCCACATTTTAACGCAGTGTCGATGCTGCTTGGTTTCATTAATTTAATTTCCAATTTTATGAGGGTATTGGTTTCTTAAACATTATTTTTAATTTTCTTTGTTAATTGTTTACTATTTTCACTTTCATTTTTTTCTTCTTCTGTTGGTTTCTTTGTATTAATTTTTTCAACTCAGATTTGTTGTCCAATGGATGTACCTTTTTCATTCTAGTTATTCTTGGAATTGTCCACACACTTCAGCTAATGAAGATATAATAACATCACTTGATTCCTATATGTTGTTTTGACCAAGACTTATTGGCATCAATATGGACTAGTTAATTAATGAATTTTAAATTGAACCTTTCATTTTTAAAGGTTTGGATGTAATACCTAAGTGTTTTTCGTGTTTTATATGGGCAAAAGCAAACTATTTTTTGGACAGTTTTGTTGGTTCAGTGACATGTAGTCTGTGATCAGATTCAAAGTTGGAGTTGTATATGCTAACATCTGTAAGAAACTGCCTAATCCAAGAGTCTGAGATACTGAAGTCAACAATCTTTTTTATTACATTATTTGGACTATGCCATATGATGCAGTGTTTCATTGATTGATCAAATCTGTGTTAAGGATGGAATATCTTTTCAAGTAAAAAGCTTAAAAAGAGTTCACCATTGCTGTTTGAGGCTTCTGTTTCAAAGGGTGATGTTTTATTATCATCAAAGGAACAGTGTAATTCAAAAGTATTTGAGGTAGTATTGGGCCTCAAACTCACACTTGACCTCAAGTGGAATTCCTATATATGATCTATTGCAAAAGATGCAGATAAAATGATTGGTTCCATGTTCCACTCCATTAAGTACCTGAATCCTCTACAGATCAGATCAAAAAACATAGAGTAGTTGCCCAGACCTCACTTACCAGTCTTGATAGAATTCAAAAGTGTTTCAGAATCCTTGTGGAGAAGAATTATTTTCCACATTCCAACCTCTCTCTCACAGGCAGGATGTGGCGGGCCTCTTTTCCATGGAAAGTGCTTAGATGAACTACATCTCTTGGTTCCACCAAGTCTGACTTTCAGGGCTAGGACCCACCCTGCCACTTACATTGTAGCAAACCACCCACATTCCTTCTGTATTCCATCAGTGAGAAGTAAGTTCCACTCAAACAGCTTATTTCCACAAACCACTGCCCTATGGAACAGACTCCATAGAGGATGTTTTCCCAGTCACTACAATCTTAACCTGTTCAATTCTAGAGTCAACTGTCATCTTCCCCTTTTATCCATTTAAACTACTCCTTATCGTAGCCCACTACTTCAAGTGGGCCCCCAGGTCTTGTACAGGGTGATCCTTACTAATAAAAAAATTAAAATCCTCATTAATGCACATTTTTTATTTTTTTCTAATAGACAAAGTTTAGTTAATCCTATATAAAATTTCTCTTTTAACAAAACAACACTTTTTCAATTGTGGCATAAGTTAATATCACTGAGATCTTAAAGCCACAAAACATGAATAGCAACAGCCATCAGTTTTCTGACAGGTGTAAGATATTGTCTATTATAATACCTGGTGATTTAAGAATTGCAATTCCAACTACATGTTGTCTTTCCTCCTTGAGACTGATCCAAAATAAATTGTATCCCAAATGTGCAATGACGTTACTACCAACTCACCTCTTGCATACAGACAACATCAAGGTTTTCTTGTAAAAGGAAGTGCATTTTGAAATCATCTGATCCTGACTGGATGCCGATTTGCCCTATTTTCCACTTCAAGAACATTTTAACTTTTGATTTTGTAGTCATTTTTTTAGTTATTGTTGATAGGCTAAGTGGCTGACTAGACCTTTCCTTACTAATAGCAGATTTTTTGACCTCAGACCTGAGAGACATGTCTTTTGATAACTCGCATGACAGACGATGCAGTATTCAGTTATATTTTTAGACATTCTCATGAGATCAAAAAGGTTGGTTTTATATCAGTTTCCTTCTACATAGATGACCTAATAGATGGCTAATATCTACCCATTTTATTTTATATCAGAATTAGCTGTCTCCTATATTCAGTGCCTTTAACATGGTTAAGGTTCTTAATCTCACCCACAGATAAAAATACATATAACAAGCTAAATCTCCTGTGAATTGGAGTATATAAAATTTTGAAGTATAAGTTTCACCCAATCCTTTCTAAGCAAAATAAATGAAACATCAAAAATAATCCAAAAGTAATAAGAATATTCACTAAACTTCACTGTTTCGTAGAAAAATGTAAAATTCTAAACTTTTTCTTTTTACTTAAAGAAAACTCTTACATTGACATTTTAATATTAACTAAGATAATAGTTAATATTAAAATAAATATTAAATCACAATTATATTCATTAACAGACAAATTGTTTAGCTGGTTTCAGAGAATCCTAAATTTATTAAAAAAATTACTCAGTCTAAATATATCATGAAGATTTGACCAACAACATCACTTGTGAAAACATTGACTTGCATTATAAAGTCTGATCTAGTATAAAAGGATAAAGTTTTTGGCCAAATTAGATAATATCAATCGTGAATTCTTATAATTTTATTTACCTTCATGAACACTAAGGTAAGCTCCCACTCCATGTCCTGTTCCATGCAAATAGTCCAAACCAACCTCCCAAAGGGCAGTACGTGCCAATACATCCAATCTGTTACCTGAAAATCAGAAGAATAATAAAAAGCTACTTCTGATTGTGATGCTGTTTTAATGGAAATTGCTGAAAAAGTATAAAATCCCCCAAGCTCAATACAATTAAGAACAAAAAAACTGAATTAAAGAAACAAAAAGATCTGGTTTTTATCATAAAAAATATTAGAAAACTGAGCTGCCAGTATTAGTTTACATACCATTGACATTCTCAGGGAAAACAGCAGTTGCAAGATTGATATGTCCTTTGAGTACACGGGTAAAACATTCCTGAAAGACATCAAATCCAGACAATAAATTTTTACTAACAATTACATTACAAATAAACATGTATTTTATACAATGAAAACTTTTATGAGACAGATTTCTTGGATATGGACAAGAAATTTAGATAAAAATGCAACTAACAAATTACTACAAACTGATTTCAAATATTTTTAAAGAAATGAATAACCAATAATAAAAGGAATCATGCAAATTCAAAACTGTTTATATTTAAGTGTAACTCATTTTTTAAACATATTTTTTCATTAATTTTTAACAAATGGAGAAAAAATTAATCTATAGTCAGGCTGAAAGGGAAGCTGTTTAATATATACATTATGGCACAAAGCACAGAAGAAGAAATTGATAGATAACAACAATACTCAATGTAAATTGCAGGAAATTGCCATCATCATGGAAAACCTAAATGCTTATATAGAAAAGGAATCAGATGGTTAAATAGTTGATAAAGTTGGACTGCACAGCAAATAACCAAACATCTGGTTTTAAATTGAACCCAAGAAGCCCAGGAGGAAACATGAAGAATAAAATTGACTACATGACAATCAATAAAAGATTCAGTAATGCAGTATTACATTCTAAAGCCTATCCAAGTGTTTATTATGGGAGCAACCACCTTTCAGTCATATGCAAATTCAAACTAAAATTATTGAAATTAAAGAAAAACAATGCCTAAACTCCAATACATCAGACTCCAGGACAACTCAACTTGCAAAGAGATGCAGGCTGGTAAAGCTAAAAGCAAATATAACAACTTGGATGGGACCAGAGATCCAAAGTGGATCACATTAAGCAAAGCTCTAGTGATATCGAAAAATAAGATCACCCCAAGGAAAAAAGACAAGGAAAAATGTATGACAGATTAAATTATTGAGATGATGAAAAAAAAAACAGTTGGCAATGCAAAGGAGACTGGAAATAGGGCAACAACAATGTAACAAAAAATGTGATATTTATGATCAGAATATCAGAGCAAGGAATTCAAATGCAGGACTATGCTTCATAGACTACACAAAAGCATTTAAAATACAACACAAAATTTATTTGAACTGCTAGGTAAACTTGATTTATTTGACAAAGATATTATAATAATCCAGAACATATACTAAAAAAAAACAACCGACGAATGGATAGAAAATGAAGCACACAAAAATAGAAGGAGACATAAGACAAGGATGTGTCTTACCAGGATTTATTTAGCCTTTACAGTGAGGTTATGCTATGAGAATTAGAAATCCTACCAGGATTTATTATTGGTGGTTACAATCTTAACAATATGCATATGACAGTGTTGATGGCAGACACAGAAAGAAAATGCAGTAACTCCTAGAGAGAATAGTAAAGGAAAGTGAATAGAAAGGACTAACCATCAATTGTAAGAAGACTGAAAGCATGGACAATAGGAACAGTCCAAGAATCAAGCTACAAAATCAAATCAAAATCAAGTGCAAAATTTAACTATCAGGGAACTATTTTAATAGATGATGGAAAATGTGATATAGAAATCAAATGGTATATTGGAATAGTGAAAGATACCTTCCAAAGTCTAAACAAAGTATTAAGTAACTTGAAAATTTTGTTAAAAACAAAGAAAAGAGTGATGGACTGCTATGTAATATCAATCCTCTTATATGAAAGAAAAAAGAAACAAAAAGGACAATTATACTTACAATAAGAAAAAAACAGTTGAAATGTCTGAAATACATAATGAGGAAAGAAGGCTTGGAAAATTTAACACTCACGGGACATACTGAGGAGCAGAGGAAACAGTGAGAAACCTACCTAACAAGCTTATGTAAGTGGATGAGAGAACAGGGACTAGGAGAAATAGTAAGGAGACAAACATTAAAGCTATGAAGGATAGGAAGTTGTGACGAGCTGTAATCTCCCTCATCCTGAAGGGACATAGCACATAAAAGATAAACACAATTTTTTTTTAGGAAAAGTCAATAACTGTATTGAGAGTAAAAGTTTATATAACTTTTTCTCCATAAATGAAAGTTCTAAGAATTATTTTTTTTCAAATGTATCTCATAAGTGTTTGATGAATTAGATCAAGTCCTGCACATTGACAGATAAACGGACCCAGAGAGTACTGCTCTTTAATGTTCAATGGTTAATTTTGTTTATTCCATACTTGATTTTATTTAAGTGTATTCAATTATGAATGGGTAAATGTATATTTTGGCTTGTAATCATCTTTTGCTAACCTAAACAGTCTGATCCAAATTTGGATTTATTTGTACATATACAGTGGGGTTGAATAAGTGATCATAGAGCAAACAAATGCTTGTTATTCTCACTTATAGTGAATAAAAACTTCAAATATCAATGTTATATATGTATTTTGGGGCACAAGTTATCTTTCCTGCATAGCCCTAAAGAACTTCTTGTCACTTTTTACACTCATACAACACCACAGAGTAATTCTTTACTTTCAGTGGCTCTTGGGTCTTGTATTGGGTGAACATTAAAAAAAATGGTTAAATAAAAGAACGAAAAAAGAAAGATTTCTAAATGAACTGTGCATGGTATCTACACATTTGTATATTCAGGGATAAGAGATCATTATTTATACAGTTTTAAAAGTTCTATACTTATATAGAAATAAAATATTAACATATAAAATAATAGTTTGTTCAGGTATATAGGATACTGTGTTAATAAAAAATACATCTTTTTCTGACCTATATCTTTTGGATTTATTTCTAAATAACTACTTAGATTGTTTGCATAATGTCAGGGATATTTAAAATGTCAGGTACAAACATTTACTAATTCATCACGTTTATTGCTATACAAATAAACCATCGTGTATATGTTACTAGCAATACCAAGCTAGTTTTCCACATCTCCAATATAAATGCACTTCAGTAACTGAGTGCACTAACCTCAAAGAATGCTGTATCAAGTATAACTGGACAGTGTCATTTGGTATGGAATTGCCAGCCAAATAAATGTCATTTGAGAGGCCCAAAGAAATAATAATCTGAAGGAGCCAAGTAAAATGAAGTTTAATTCTATGTCCTAAAAGCAGCATCATCACCCCAAAATTCAAAGTTCAGCAGTTAGAAAAGAAATGGCAACTGTGTTCTGGGATGCAAAAGTACTGCTGCTCATGAACTTCATACTGCATGGTCAGACATTGCAGTCAGATACTGTCAAACATTGAATAAGCTGAGGGAAGCTGTTCATTAAAATAGATCATAATGTTTGCCTGAAGTTGCCATCCTGCTACACAACACCACACAAACACACACAATCTGATAAAAGAGTGATTCTAACAATAAGGCTAGCATGTTTTATCTTATTCACCACATATTTCTAACTTGGATCCTTCAAGATCATCATCTGTTTGGTGGCTCAAATGACATTTATCCAAGATAATGCTGTTGTTGTTGAGATGCGAGAGTGTTTCCAGTCATCTGATGCCATATTCTTTGAATATGGTATTTATTTTGATGGAACAACAGCATCAATCTTGATGGTAACTATGTGGAAAAGTATCATAAAAGTCTTATCAAACATAGGTACAATATTTTATTTGTATAATATAACATGTCAGATTAATAAATGTTTGTACTTTACTTTTGAGATTGCCTTAATAAAACATGATACCTCCAAAACAAGGTATTATCAATATTTTTAATAAGGAAATATTTTAAGCTAAAATTCACACAATTTATTGCCCATAAATATGAGTAGATCTTGAAAATTTTATCCACATCATTTGTTTAAACATTGACCCATTTAATAAAATCTGAGATCATGTATATAAACAGAATCACTTTTCTTTGAATGAAGACCAACCTTTGCCGTGTTTCATTTTATTTGCCTCATGTCTACTTGCATTTCATTCTGTAGTAATATATATATTTATACAGAAATGTAATGCATGAACTTTCAAGTATGTTGGCATATTCTGTGTCATATAATGTTGATTAATCTCAAGTAATGTGTTTTTTGTTCACTATCACAAAAGTCTACCAGATTTTGGAATATTGTTCAGCATAAAACTTTGCAAAACAATTGACTCATGGTATCTCCTTTAAAAACTGTAAAATTTTGTATTTTTATCGCAGCTATAAAAAAGATAAAAAAAATCATAATATACAGAAAATATTATTTTCTTTCATTTTTAATGTTTAAATCAATAAGCAAAAATATACCATTATTTATAATTAAAAAAAAATCACATTAATCAAAATGATCAAAAGTGATCTCTTTAAATGAAGTTAAAACTAAATGCTCCTAATGCCATCTAACAACAAAAACAGAACAAACTTTTTTATATACTACACAAATAATTAGCATTTTCAAAAAAATGATTAAAATTTTTTTCTGCACATGATAGAATTTAAAAAAAATTTGGCAAATAAAGATCTGTTCTCTCACAATTTGAGTAATTTAATAAAATAAAAGTTAAGACAGATATCATAGTAAAAAGGAATTATTGCATCATGTATAAAATAACTTATCCCTAATCACTTAAGCACTTACTATGCAACACAGCTTTCTTGAATATTAATATGATTTTCCAAAGCTGCCCATGAAACTGATTTCACTTTAAAAAAAATAATAAACCTTTTTTCACAGGAGAAACTATTAATATAGTAATATTAGCAGCAATACAGATGAAATGGTTGAGATTAATTGATTAGAAGTGGCTCTCTGTATATTTTTCTCATCAAATATGCATTCATAAAATAAAATAAAACCAAGTGAAATCTTTTTTACCTTCTCATAATCTGTGGGCTCACCAAAGTGAACTGTTCTTGTTACATCTGTTGTACCATTCCTACAAAATAAAAAGGAATTATTTGCATATAGTTATTCAAATGAACAAAAATAATTCAAATATGAACTTTTGTAAAATAAACAGACTTGAAAATAACTACTTTTTTGCAATTTTTGTCAGATTTTAAAAAGTAAAGAATTAGAATTCTGTTTGTCTCTCCCTTAGTACAACCATTATGCCCTGCATCTCATAAATAATGGACTATTCCATTTTGATTGTGTGGAAAAGACAAATCAGTACCCCTTACTTTAGATAACAACCAGCATTCATATTTATGATTATTTATTTTGTTATTGTAATATTTTGTTAAGCTCAAATATTTAAGGATGCAATAAGGGAATTTCTACATATATTTTATTGTTGTAGAACTCTCCATGAGCTCAATAAAAAATGCAAATAGGAAATCTGTGAAATTTTAATGGGTATTTCTAGTTAGAAATATTTTTGGATTAGTGTTATTTTACGAATTTCCACTTGATATTTTCTTAATACCAACTGACATGATTATATTGATTTATCTACTTGGTATATATTATAGACTTTATATATCTGCAGTAAACAGGTATAGTGTTCATAACTATTAAACAATGCTTTGTATATGCTGGAACATTTCCTTTATTCATGAAATCTGTCTTTACAAGTGTGATGTTATAGATTATTCTACTTTTGCAACACCTTTCCAAGTTTTGAGTAAGGATATGCAACACCTAGTTGTATTTTCATGTGCAACATTTCAGACATTAGAAATGAATAGAACTTATTTTGCTCTGGAAAGGTGATTATTGATGTTTTCTTCTAGACAAAGGGTTACATTGTTTTGAGGTGGAGCTCTAAGCTGGGGCTATTTTTCTTATTCTGTGTTATTTTTGGTGCATTTTGGTTTGTGCTTTTAATTTTCCATATATGCTTTGAGAGGATTATGCAGTTTGTCTATTGTGGTGTAAAAGAAGGTTCTCTGCTCTTGAGAGGAGAGAGAAAGAAACACAAAAATGGTGATAACACGAGATTGCTGTAATAGCTCCTGCACAATTGAATCTGGATTCCATAGTCTCTAACCACCAAACAGTTTCAGAGGAGTGGATTTCATAGTAATGAATATAAGAGAAACGAAACAAAAAATGGTATTTCTTCTTTATTAAGGTGGGTTTGAACTAAGAAAAATTTGCAAAACATTGGACAATGAAAATGAGACTTATGAGAAAACCCTGGCTCTTTTGAATGAACATTTCAAAACCAAAAGAAACCTAACATATGAAAGACATCAATTTCAATCCAGAATGCAGGAACATGAAAAAAGTGCAGTGACTTACATTACTGCCTTGAAAAATCTGGCACGTACATGCAAATTTAATGAATACTCTGCAGATGTGGCAGTAGTAAACCAATTTATTGAAAGATATTCATCCCAACATCTTAGATGACAATTATTAAAAGAAAAAAAAATGAACACTATTCAACTAGCAACATTGGCAGAACAAGTGGAACAACAGGCTAAAATTGAATAAAATGTTGAAATTTACAAACTACAAGAAAAGAAATCCAGTTCAATAAAAAAAATAAATACTTTGATAAAAAATAAAATGACTGAGAAAACTATAAGGAGCCCCCCTCCTCAAATTTTGAAATGTATTGAGTTGTGGTAGTGATTCACACTACAAAAATGATGTACAGTGGAAAACAATGCACATTTTGGCATAAGCTCAACCACTTTGAATGGATGTATTTTACAAACAAAAATATACACAAAACTAAATCTTGGTATAATCCAAGAGGATTCAAGTGTGAAGTAGTGCAAAAGAAATCTCATTCAGACGATTATGTACTGATGACAAATAAGGGACACAAATTTGATGCAGTTAGATGGTTAGCCTATTTCGGTTCTGATTGATGTTTGTGACAATCTAATTGATCGAAATATGTATGAATATTAAATTAAAAAATTGTGTAAAGAAAGTATTTACGTATGGCTTGAGATTTCCCTTACAAACAGAGGGCACTTCTGTTTCCATTGTCTCTGTAGCGTCTACACATAACATTTCAGATTTTATTGTTGTCTGTTCATATAATAGTGGCAACCTCCTGAGTAGGAAAACTGCCAAACAATTAGGACTCTTATCTATGCCAGGTGCTGTTACTACAGTGAATAATATTTCTTCAGTGCAGGAGCCTATTCTAGTCACATTTGCTTCAGTATTTAAAGGACAAGGCAGACTAGAAAATGTCAAAATCAAATTAAGCATCGATCAAACAATAAAACCAGTATCCTAAAATTTGTGCCATATTCCTTTCCATGGTTGAAAATAAGTTGAAAGAATTGTTTGACTTAGACATCATTGAAACAGTTATGGAACCCACCTCATGGGTTTTGCCATTAATAGCAGTATCTAAGGGTAATGATGTCAGATTAATAGTTGATATGCAAAAAGCTAACACTGCCATAAAAAGAAATCATTGCCCTGTACCCACACTAGAGGAGTTACTTGAAAAGTACAATGCTTGTACAGTATTTAGCAAAATTGACTTAAAACATGGATATCATCAGATTTGAAATGTATGAGACATCTTGTTACATTACTGCCTTTATTATTCATATTGGTTTGTTCCATTATAAAAGGTTGGTACAAGGAGCTACCTCAGGATTTGAAGAATATCAAAATTATATAAGTGAGTTGTTTAAACATCTCCAAAAAGTGAATAATATTTCAGATATTTTAATTGGTGGTGTAAATCAAGGTAATCATGACTGAAATCTGAAAGCCTGTTTGAGAATTTTGCAAGATAATAACCCCATTGTAAACTTTGAGTAATGTGAGTTTAATGTTCCAAAAATCACATTTTTGGGGCATAGTAAAGAATTTCTAATAAGAGTATTCAACCTACTGAGAATAAAATTTGAGCAATTAAAGAATTCAACAAACTTAGTTCAACTAAAAGAACTTTATAGTTTTCTTGGATTAATAAAATTAATAAATTATTTAGGAAGGAATTTATCATCTGAAACAGAAGTACTTAGAAAATTACTATGGAAGGGAAGTAATGGGTATGGACTGACACTGAAAAGAAGCTTTTATTAAACTAAAAAATGCTGTCACAAATAATATTGTGATGGCTCATCTTAATCCAGACCTTAAGGCTATCTTAATTGTGGATGCTGGACCAATAGGACTTGGGAACATTCTAGCCCAAAGACAAACAGATGATAGTGTGCAACCTGTGGCTTATGCTAGTAGAACTCTCACTCAACAGGAGAGTCCCTACAGTCAAACAGAAAGAGAGGATTTAGCTGTTGTTTGGGGCTGTAAAAGATTCCACTTATATGTTTGGTTGTCATTTTGAAATTCTGTCAGACCATGAATCTTTTAAAATTTTGTACCATCAATAATGATGGTCGTCGCTCCATATTTTAAGATGGGGATTACAGTTACATAGTTACTCCTTTATGATCAAACACATTCCTGGACACTTGAACCCTGTGGACATACTATCTATTAAACCAGTTCAAATTAATAAAGAAGATGCAAATAACAGTGATTCTTTAGAATATAATTAAACCAAATCATTGCTTATACTATTCTGAAAAATGTATCTCTATCAGAAGCCACTCAGCATTCTCTGGTAAATTCAAGAAATTTCTAGATGTCTAAAGAACAATATGTGGCCAAACACAAGCATAATAAAGACTTATTCAAATATAAAGAATTAACTTATGTATAAATCAGGTCTGCTCCTTAGGGGAACTCACTTTGCCATTCCAAAATCTTCGCAACCAGCAAATACTGAAACTAGTTCAAGAAACTCAACAAGACAAAAGTTTTACTACGTGAAAAAGTATGGCAGTCAGGTATTGAAAATGATATAGAAAAAATGATAAGGGATTGCTTGTCATGCTTGAGTGTTTCTAGGTCAAACACTCTAGAACCTATGAAATCGAAAACCATTAGACAATCGTGGAAAAGGGTTCATATCGACATATGTAGGCCATTGCCAACAGCTAAAAGTATTTGAGGTATAATTGATGGCTACAAACTCAAAAACTATTTTAAATCAGACATTTTCTAGATTTGGATACCCTAAAGTCATTATTACAGATAATGCTCCTAACTTAAATAGTATAGACATAAACCAATTTTTTGAGTGAAATGATATTCAGCACCACTGATTGATACCCTACCATCCTCAAGGGAATTCTGAGATAGAAAGATTTTATAGAATGCTCAGTAAAGCCATTAAATTACCACATACAAAAAGATGAGACTAGAGAATTTTTACTTGCATATCATAATATGCAGCACATGTCCACTCAGGTGCCTCGATAAAGTACTTTTTGGTCAATCTCTGTGAGACAAGATCGCTACTATTACTACCAAGACTGTTAAAAACCAACATAAACAGGCAAAATATGCTGATGATAAATGCAAGGCAATACTTTAATAAAAAAAAAAAAAAAAAAAAGTAAAGCAAAACTGTGTGATATTTTGCAAAGGGACCATGCAGTCGATGGGAAAAGAAGAAACAGAATATATTTTCAACATCATTTTCTATTCAACCTAACACTATTATTGACAGAAAAGGGTCAACAATAACTGTTCAGAAGCTGGATAAACCTGGTGCGTACACTCAACATGTAACAATGCAAAAAAAAAAAAAAATTCCAAATTTCAAGGACACTGATTTTGGTGACAAATATTACAGTGTAAGCTTGAATGGTTTTCTTAAAAAAATGGGGATATTGTGATGTATAAAAGGAGGTTATCTGAGATGAGGGAGTGTTGTGTCGGAAACCTACCACCCCTCTTGAAGATGAACTTGTCTGCATCTGTGAACAAAGACCTTAAATACTGGCATGTCAGCTGACATGGGGGAGACAGATAGACAGAGAAGTTCTTAGCTGAGCTAGTTATTGACTACTCAGGCGATTTCTGTACCTTTTTACCAACCTATTAAAACCCTTTTTATTGTTACGTGTTATTTGGCGTTTGTCTCTACTAACCCCAAATCAACATCATAACAGAGAGAAAGAAACACAAAACATATTTTCTGTTGTTAAATAGTTGTTTGAATAGCTTCACTGTTTCAAGGGATCCTTTGTTATATATATATATATATATATATATATATATATATACTCTAGCTTCATATATTACGTTATTTTGCAGACTGTTACAGTTTAGTGGGCATTTGTACTTTGTTCTGTAATTATAGTTGGGTGTTGTTGGTGTTTGTTGTGTACTGCTGATTTTCTTGTTGTGTGTTTATGAATTTAGTATGTTTTTGGTGCAGCTGTAGCTAAGTTTTAGAGAATTTCTGTTGAATAATTTGTGACACTTGCTTGATTTGAGGAATTAATTAAATCCATAGAAACATATTTATATAGGTTAAATACCTAGAGACCTGAACTTTTATGTCCTAGTTGTATTTATTAAGATTTAGCAAGATATGAATGTACTTTATCTCAGGTTAAAGTTAGATATGTCAGAATTGAAAATTTGGCTATTAACAGAGTGTCATACCTGAATGTACCTATTCTATTATTAATATACTCTCCCACCCATAATAAGTAGTAGTAGTAGTAGTAGCGGTCGCCAGTTGAGCTCAGTGGAGTTGAGCAAGTCAGTCGATGTCGGACATTGAAGTATCAACCATCACAACTAGATTGCTGTGTCATTAACTCTTATTTCAAGTTCCTAACATTTTGTACGTCGGACTCTTTTAGGACAGATTTAGTGAAATACAAGCCTCCATGTGAAAACTACTCAACAACACATTGGCGACAAGGGATGTTGTAGAGTAGTTTTCTTTTCCCGTGTGAGAAAAAAAAGTTTTCGTTCGCTCTATAACAACACATTGGCGACCAGAATTCGAAATTCAAACAAAAAAAAAAAAAAAAATTTAAAGAAAGAAAAAAAAAATTTGTTTTGCCATATACAACACTTGGCGATGAACGTATTTTGGATTTATATGGGAAAAAAACTAGCGAGTTCACTTTTACCGAGGCAGTAAATATATTAAGTGAATTATTTAGTAAAAAGACATCTTTGTTTCACAAGAGGTGGAAATGTTTGAATCTGATGAAAGAGGATGAACAAGACTATATAACGTACGCAGCCAATATGAACAAGCATTGTGAAGAAATCAAGCTAGCAGAATTAAGTGCGGACAATTTTAAGTGCTTAGTATTTGTTCAAGGCCTAGTATCAGAAAGAGACGCAGAATTGAGGAAATTGGTACTTTCAAAATTGGGAAACCAACAAAGTATTACGATACAGAGTTTGGCAGAAGACTGCACAAGATATGTTAGCATAAAGAAAGACTCGAAAAAGATAGAACAGTCTGGCACTTCGCATGTAAGGAAAATACGCTACAAAAAAGAAAGTCAGTCTACCAAAAAGAATTCTAAAATTGCAGATTATCAAACAAAAAGTGAAATACCAGAGAAAAATAAACAAAAACTCCCGAAGCCATGTTTTGCTTGCAGTGAACTTCACTGGTACAGATATTGCAACTTTAGGAATAAAAAATGCTTCAACTGTGAAAGAGTGGGGTATAAAAGCTCACACAGCAGGTCAAAAAATAAAGACAATAAGAAAATTAAAGTCCGACGAAGTGAACAACGGAATAACTAGAAAATTTGTTACCACCGAAATAAGTAATAAAAAAATGCAACTCAACACTGGTTCCGACCTATCTATCATAAACCAACTTTAATGAAAACAAATAAAATCGCAGAGTCAGTGACAGGAGAAAAAATACAATTTATTGGAGAATTTGTTACAAACGTCACGTTAAATAATAAAATGCGAAAAGCTAAACTATTTGTCATAGAAAATACCACAAACTTACTTGGTACAGATTGGATAACAAAATTTCAATTATGGGATTTACCAATAAATTCTTTCTGTTATAAGGTTGAAAATTTAAACTGCGAAGCCCAAAAATTAGTTAGAAAACTTAAGGAAACATTTCCTACTGTTTTTCTCCAGGTTTGGGAACATGTACCAAATAGAG